>OW203747.1:2558213-2712123 GCA_934045075.1 Yponomeuta sedellus
AGTTCATGAAGTGAATCCGAAAAAAGTTATAAAGTTTATATTCTTTTTAATGCACTAACCCGTGCTAAAGACAATTTTAAAAACCTATTTAGAGGCTAAAAATTCCACCCATGCCGAGATTCGAACCCGCGACCACTGGCTATCCGTGCCAGCGCTCTATCCAACTGAGCTAATGGGCGACTCATCGGCATCAGTGAAATTTCGAACCTCTTTACACTATTCTCTGTAGGGGAGGGCTATGTCCAGCAGTGGACTATTATAGCCTGACGACGTCGATACTATATTAAACGGGTCTAATCAATTGCATACAAATAACCTTTTCGGTTTTTATTCTAGCATTCTTTAGACTTAGTCTTTATTTTACTGTTGTATGGTACAATGTTTAGGGCTAATTTGTGCTTAATAATAACATTTAGTTAAGGGAAGATACTCTCTTCTGACGCACAGGTTATCTTAGTTCAAGGGCAAAGGCTTCATACTACACTGTGGCAAATTGTGATTCTCAATAAACCTATTTCAGTTCATTTCGTTAGATGAAACGTTATTACAATTAAAATCAGTTAACGATTTGGTCGTGTTAGTTTTGAGCTACCAAGGAGGATTCTCGTATCATATGACGTTCTTGCATTGTATTCAATTATACAACGAGTAATATAGTTAAAGGTCATATCTGTAAATTGATAACTCTATATGAGGGATGAGAGATTCACGACAGTTACCGATGTTGACCGAATCGTTAATTGATTTTAATCCGGTACTCTACCTTATTTCCCGAAGTTTCCGCATCGTTACAGTTGCCGTAGTCTCGGGTAGACTGAAGTGGCGAGTACAGTCAATTATTGTGTATAGCCACCTTTAGTTTTTCACAGCTGTTGCTATTATTAATATTAAGAAAAAAAAGTCTAAAGATCACATTTTCTGTCTAAGTAAATAGACAGAAAATATTGATAACGACATACAAGGTTTGATAACGACGACGAATTGGCACAGATTACGCAGAAACAGCGTACAGAAGCCCTCGCGGCCTAGTGGAACGAGTGGTGTGAATCAATCATTAGGTTAAGCGATCTTTTCCGTATTTGCAAGGCACATGGCGTTCGTGTCAGCTATCATGTAATAGCAGTCATTAAGCCGTGTCAGAGGCCTTAAGGACGGCTTGATAATTTCTGACTGTTAGGTCCGCCACTGTCGCGCAACGAGCGCTTCATTTGATTGAAACAAACATTTCTTCTTCTTCTTCAGGCTATATTAGTCCACTGCCCTCCCCTAATGAGCGCCATAGCGCAAGGTTGTGCCATCATTGGGGGGTAATGCCCATAATCCCCACGCTGGGCATGCGGGTTGGGGATCGCAGTTTGGTGAAATTGTACTGCAGGGGGCACTGCTGCTCACCCCCCGGTTTGTGTCCCTTAGTCGCCTTTTACGACACCCGCGGGAAGAATTTGGGTTGGTGCTATTCTCTAGGCCGATACCACACAGCACAAACTAACATTTAATCTGTGTTAAATATATTTTATGCCACATCTGAACATCTTCGCGTGCAATGAAGTACAATATACTTTTTTATGTTTCAGGCTGTATATACCATAACGAAATTAAACTTTGAGGAATTTTCGCGCTTCTACATGCATTCGGCAAAGAATTATGCCTTGTGAGTTCCCATTTTACATTCTACTTGAAGGTTCTAAATGAGGATATTTTTCTACATGTGAATGAAGTATTTCTGACAGTAAGAACCGCCATTGTCTTAAAATCCTCCACTAACCCGTACTTGACCCCATTGGTGGAGTATGGCCTAACCTTTGCTACGATGTAGCAAGAGACCCGTGCCCCAGCAGAGGGAACATACCAATGATATTGAATCGAATGAAATCATATATTTTATTCCGCTGCCTTTTTCTCCACTGGACTACGGCCCGAAGGTAGTGACTTACATTGTAAATTGACATACAGCAATAATAACAATTTGGCCTTTTTGCATCTACTTAATGAGATGATTTATACAGCATCCAGTGGTATCCTCACTAATACTAAATGGTTGAAGGGACCACTCCGACGCTGTAGTGCCTGGGAAATGGTTTTATAGATGGTTTAGGCTTGCCCAGCACCTATACCATCCTGACAGCTTAGTCGGCCTAGCCCACAGGAAAGACTAGTCAATACGTGTGGAGCCAACCAAGCCGCGGGTTTCCTCACGATGTCTTTCCTTCACCGTTAGCGTGTGGTATTGCGACTACAAATTCGCAAATGTATGTTACTTTGAAATTAACGCACTCAAGATCGAACCTGGGGCTCTCGCTTGCCAGTCCATGGTTTTACCCACTGAGCTACCACCGCTACACATACAGCAAACAGAATGTGAATTCTTTGCGTTGAAATAAAATTGATTTGATTTTATTTAAAATCAATAAAACCAATCCGCGGCGGGCACGCGTGTTAATCAATCCCTTACTGTCTCTCTCTCTCTCTGAGAAAAGGCATGAGCCCTGTAGTGGCACTTATTATGTTGCTTCATGTGTTTTTCTTGAATAATTCATTTTTCATTATTGTTGATTTTCCGTAAATAAAACAGTTTAAATTTAGTTTAAATTTTATTTATTTCAGCTACGAAATCGAGTTCGCATGTATGACTGATAAAGGCATTACACTATGTGTAAAAACGATGCTGGACGTAAGAGGAAGTGCTTGATATCACATATTCATCCACTGCTAGGGCTGCCTATACATAAGATAACATGAGAAAAACAAACAGAAAGAAATAATTGTAATGATCATTTTTAAAACCTATTTAGAGGCTGAAAATTCCACCCGTTCCAGCGCTCTTACCAACTGAGCTAACGGGCGACTCACCGGCATCAGTGAAATTTCGAATCTGTTCACAACATTCTTTGTATTACGTACAGGCAGACATCTGGCTGAAGTAATTTGCATCACTTGCAGCCCGACAGCTTGGCAGCTACCTCCATCTCAATAGATGATAGAAATGGAAACTTTAACATCTCCTCGATTTAATGCCCTCCTAAACATGTCATAAAAGAAGCAATGTTTACACATTACTTCAAATCACTCGGCGAAAGATTTGTAGCTGGCGGGGACTGGAACTCGAAACACACCCACTGGTTCTCCAGGTTAATAACTACTCGCGGTAGAGAGTTATTTTTAGTAGGACTATGCACAAGCTCGCGTCGCTATCAACTCCCGAACCTACCAATTGGCCGTCAGACCCTAACAAAAAGCCTGACGTGATAGACTTTTACATAATGAAAGGGCCGAAAAGACTGTACTTTTCCATAGAATCCTGCCTGGAATGCTCAACAAACCACGTACCAGTCATACTTACTGCTAGCGCCACTCTCCTGTACCAAAACATGCCAGAAAGCTTGTACAACAAACGCACAGACTGGAACTCGTTTCGAGAATTAGTTGAGTCCAGGGCGGACCTTAAAGTTTCTCTTAAAACTGCTAACGACATTGAAAATGCCGCCATAAACCTCAAAAACACGATCCAATCCTCCTGCTGGCAATGCACTCCAGAAGAAACGCAACAAAGGCGGAAATATATATCCATACCATGGCAAATACGACTGAAGATACAAGAAAAGCGAGGGATACGTCGTGTGTGGCAAACCAGTCGAAATCGAGCAGACAGAACAGCGATGAACAGAATAACCGTTGAGCTAAAATAGATGATAAAGAGAGCAGAAAATTAAACACTAGAATCACAACTGGAACCCCTAAGTGCAAACAAATCAACCAATTACTCTCTGTGGAAAATAGTGAAAAACCACAACCGACCACAAAACTCTAAACACCCGGTTAAAGATGAAACTCTTGGCTGGGCTAGGACAAGTCAGCAAAGAGCAGAGACGTTTGCGAAACATCTGAGCAAAGTATTCGTCCCCAACATGGCCGACCCAGATACCAATGATTCCGATATAGAAATTACACTAAGTCCAGACTTTCAACTCGACTTACCCCCCAAACATGTTAGCCCTAAGGAGGTCATAAGGCACATCAAACGTCTGCCAAACAAAAAAGCTCCAGGTTTCGATCTAATCACTAAAAAGGTCTTGGAAGAACTACCTAGAAAAGGAATAATGTTACTAGCAGCTATTTTCAACAGTATCCTGCGGGTGGGGCACTATCCGTCAATATGTAAGGTCTCGACAATTATAATGACTTATAAGGATTGAAAACCTGTAAATGAAGTAACATCGTACAGGCCAATAAGCCTCTTACCACAAGTCTCTAAACTGTTCGGAAAAATCCTGTTGGACCAACTGGAACCAGCTTTGACCGTTAACGCAGTGATACTTGAACACCAATTCGGATTCCGAAAATACCATGCGACCATAGAGCAAGTGCATAGAGTCTGTAGTATAATTCGAAAAGAATTCGAGGAAAAGAAGTACTGCTCCTCTGCGTATCTCGATGTGCAACAGGCTTTCGACCGAGTATGGCATAAAGGACTACTTTGCAAAATAAAGATGGTCCTACCTCACCCATTCTTTCCTATCCTGAAATCATACCTCGAAGAAAGAATCTTCCGGGTCAGGGAAGGCGATTGTGCATCCAGATTTTTCGAGATCTCAGCAGGAGTGCTTTGTCCTGGGCCCAGTTCTCTACTCTATCTACACCTCAGACCTCCCGCAGATAGAGCATGTAAGTGTTGCTACTTACGCCGACGACACTGCTATAATCGCCACAAATGCGGATTTATTTATTTATTTATTTTGTTTTAAAGAAGACTAACAGCACAATATAACAGAACAACAGCAACATAGGAAACAGAAGGCCAATTACAAGTCTCCACTTATAAATACAGTATAGTAAGACAAACAGATAAACACAATCATAAACAACAGATTACAGGTAACACAAACATCGGACATACCACAATATTGTATGTACCAATTTAGAGACAAATTTGTACAGTGTTTCTTGTTTTGGATCCCAAAAGAGCGTCAGACTTGCTACAAGAAAGCCTCAACGGCATCGAAAAAAGGTCAAAGAAATAGCAAATTAGAGCCAGCAGCTCTAAATCGGTACCTACAAATTTCCTTCACCCTACGTAAAGAGAACTGTCCTCTCGTCAAGCTAGAACACACAGAACTACCACACCAAGACAGTGTGAAGTACCTCGGAATGCACTTAGATCGCAAATTAACTAGGGAAAAGCATCTACGCAAAAAAAGAGACCAGATTAACCTCAGGTATAAAAGCCTATACTGGTTCTTGGGTAGAAACTCTAGACTGTCGCTGGACAACAAACTCCTATTTTCAAAAGCGTTATCAAACCGATATGGATCTATGGTATCCAACTGTGCCAATCAGCATATACCTCACACATAAATATCATGCAGAGGGCCCAAAACGCCATACTAAAGAACCTGTCTAGTTCACCTTGGTTCATCAGAAACACCGAGTTACACGAACATCTACATATGAACACGGTATCAGAAGAAATCAAGATTCACGCAGGCAGATACAAGCACCGACTGGCAAATCACCCTAACAGCCTCGCAGTGCAACTAACACTGCCTGACTATACAGGGTGTCTCATTCAAATCGGTCAGTATGGGAAAGTCTGAAACTATAAGACATACGAAGATCTGTTCTGAGGAACCATGTCATCGATTATAATAATTAGAAAAACTGCATTCATACATTTTAAAAAACATCTGTACTCCGTTCGGGAATCGATTCCGGTTGTTTTAAAAAAAAATCTACACTCTTTCTATTTAGATATCTATTGTGTAGGTCTTAAGCAGTAAATGTATGTATGAAACATGATGTCTAAAATGAATAAAATGCATTGTTTTCATACAAAATGCAATCGTAAGGCCGTTACCTAAACGTGTTGAATATTCTATTAAAAGTCGGTGGTCACTTCGAGCACCTACTAAAATAAATTAAAGTATGAGAACAATGCATCTTAATCATTTTAGACATCATGTTTCAAACAGAAATTTACTGCTCAATACCTACACAATCGATATCTAAATAAAAGAGTGTAGAATTTTTTTTTCAAAACAACCGGGTTCGATTCCCGAAAAGAGTACAGATGTTTTTTAAAATGTATGAATGCAGTTTTTCTTGTTATCGAAATCGATGACATGGTTCCTCAGAACAGATCTTCGTATGTCTAATAGTTTCAGACTTTCTCATACTGACCGATTTGAATGAGACACCCTGTATAAAACGTTTGAAAAGGCGTGACCCCATGGACCTCAGTAGTTGGTGAAAACTACTCAACCTGAAGAGGGATCCTCGCTGGAGGATTAGACTCTGATCTGTTGAAATGCCCGCTCATCTGCTTACAGTCTACGGACTGATTGCAAATCAAAATGGATAAAAAAAAAACTTGCAGCCCCGAGTACCTACTTTGCAGTTATGTTTTACATCGGAATGATATCGCTGTACCCACATGATTATATGCTGGCACACGAACCCGCTACCTCTGGCTAACCGTACGCTCTCCCAACTGAGCTAATGGGCAAGTGATGGCGCGCGGCGTCAGCGAAATTTCGAACCTTTTTACAATACTTTCTATATTATTTACAGGTGACATCTGGCATTTTGTATGTTTGTACATCTACTTCCTTCTCTAATATAATTTTCTGGGTGGAATGGGTGGAATTTTTGGCCCCTAAAAGGTTTTTAAATTTTTTTACCAATAAATAAGCGTGACGTCAGGCGGTGTGGTAGGTGCTTCAGTCAAAATGGCTGAAAGCAGTATAATAATCTTTTATTTCAGAGAGGATGTAAGCACTATTTTATTTTACTGAAAACATTAGTTGTCTCTTTTCTTTTTATAAAACTAAATCAGTGTTTTAATAGTACATTACACAACTAGGGTGGTAATACAAAGAAAGGCCGAGATCGCAGAAGTTTGCGGCCCGAGCTGCAAGCGAGGGACGTAAATATGCGATCGAGAGCTTTCTTTATTACCTCCCGTGTTGTGTAATGTACATCTTTATGTCTACACTTGGCCAGAAAGCGGCTTTTTCCGTACGCGCAGCGTGCGGTAAAAGGCACTTTATTGCCAGGTGTGGCATAAATTGTTTTACAATGTACTTTTTCCGAATGTAGTTAAATCGTTGATTATTTGATGGTGTCGTCACGCCTATTGGCGGCCTTGCTGCTTACAGCAATTCACATAAAGTGATCTAAAAATAAAGTGATGATTAATAATAAAAGACCAAGTTGTCACCGCCGGCGGCCGCCTCAGGCCTGCGCTGTGCAGATACTTACACGGACTCATTTTAAAGTCACACAATATTGTTCTGTCTATCACAACACTGCAAATTTCGCAAAGGCCCGAAATTTGGTTTGTTCCTTATTCTTTTCATCTGAGTGCTTAGTACGAGTTTGACAGATCCAATCGAATAACTTTACTACCGCGTTAATCGAGCATTGAGTAGTGAGTATGAGTAAGTTAACCGTTCGAACTGGCAAAACGCTGTCACAGTACAACTCGCACTCGCGTTTATTCGTGTTTTGGCTGGTAAACGTGTTCACTTCTCAACGTAAACCATTACAACTCGCACTCAGCAATTTTAATTTCCATACTTGTCGCTAGGTGGTGCTTCCTCGATGCCATAGAAATTTGAGTTTACGTTAACGCGATCGAGTAGTTAAAAAACTCGCACTAAGCACTCAGAGTGCTTAGTACGAGTTTGACAGATCCAATCGAATAACTTTACTACCGCGTTAATCAAGCATTGAGTAGTATGAGTAAGTTAACCGTTAGGACTGGCAAAACGCTGTCACAGTACAACTCGCACTCGCGTTTATTCGTGTTTTGGCTGGTAAACGTGTTCACTTCTTCACTTCTCAACGTAAACCATTACAACTCGCACTCAGCAATTTTAATTTCCATACTTGTCGCTAGGTGGCGCTTTCTCGATTCCATAGAAAAATTAGTTTACGTTAACGCGATCGAGTAGTTAAAAAACTCGCACTAAGCACTCTGGTCCTGTTTGAGGCGCCGGCATTGATTTACGTAAACTATCGTTTAACTGGAGCGCAGGCAACCGCTTCAGTAGCCACGAGTTTTTTACTTTTACAAGTTTAGTTTTATGGTAGTGGTAGAAGGTTTGATTTATTTCAAAATTATTAAAAAAAAATTATGTTGTTTCATTGTGTTTTCTATGCGTTGTTTGCTTGTCTTACTCTTGTATTGTCTGTTTAATATTGTTTTTCATTTTGTGTGTGTATGTGTGTGTGCGTGTCAAAGCGCTCGTGGCCTAGCAGAACCGAGTGATTGGAATCAATCACTTGAGTTAAGCAACAACAGGCGCGGTCAGGTACAGGATGGGAGACCGTCCCATGACTACCGCTAGTCGCATTTTTCCGAGCGCTTTCGCGCTTTGCAAGGCACGTTAAGCCGTGGGTGCCGGCTGTCATGTAATGGCAGTCGTTAAGCCATGTCAAAGGCCTTATGGGCGGCTCGATAACTTCTGACAGTAAAGCTCGCCACTGTCTTACAGTCCTCCACCAACCCGGGCTTGACCCCCGTGGTGGAGTATGGCCTAATCTTCCTGCGATGCAGGAAGAGTTACGCCACGATATCAACCCTTGTATGTCCCCACTGATGGGGACATACAAGGGTTAATATCGTGTGTGTGCGTATGTGTATAAACAAATAAAATATAAACTAATCTATCTCAAGTCAGTTTATGCGAATATGGTTGGAAGTGCGATTGGACCTTTTTTGCGAGAGATGCCTATTTAATTTGCGCGGGTTATACTGTTTCTTAGTAGAATACTGTAGAGGCAAAATCAGCTATTATCGTGCTAATATCATATTCTAATGAACTGTATATTTGATTGCACACTTTGGGCCTTACGTAGACATTGACACGTGATTTCATTTTTATGCATCTGCCGAGAAAGAGATTCAAAAGCATAACGGTTTTTCAGAATTCATGTATTATGCTTTATGGACTTTAAGTACCAGACGTACAAAAATAAGACCATAATTTCCAGACTTGTTAATACCTACAAATTCAAGTTTCTCTGAAATAGGTAGGTGTATGACGGCCTCAGTGGCGCAGCGATTCGATCACCGGCCGGGTCAAACTAGGCAACGAACTTTTCTAGTATGTCCCGGGTCTTGGATGTTATCTCTGTGTTTATTGTATTAAATCTATCGTCGCGTTAGAACCTATAACACAAGTCATTTAGTTGTACTTAGTATAGGGCTAACGAGATCTGTGTAATATCGATTTCAACGCCGTATGTCCCCACTGCTGGGGCACGGGTCTCTTGCTACGTTGCAGTAAGGTTAGGCCATACTCCACCACGGGGGCCAAGTCCGGGTTGGTGTAATATGTCCATGAATATTTATTTATTATTATTTATTTATATTCTCATTTTGCAAGGCCTCTTTTAAACATCAGGTTCTATATTTTCTACTCAACTTTCACACACACACACACACACACTCAATGTGCTGTCCTATTCCATATTGATTTTACTGTTTGATATGTTGCAGAGTTATATTTATAAGTGAAATGTATTTTTTTGCTTCATTGTCACTTTAATTGATTGCATATACCTCTGTTATTATGTGCTGTTGGATTTCAAAATAAAGAATTATAATAATAATGTATTGTCATAGCTCTTCTTTGCGGAAAATCATTTACCAACGACCAAAAACACTTAACTGCAATCGTTTACGGCCAGGCAGGGTAATTGCAGCAGTTTTCGTCTGACTCGTTGGACAACTGCTTAGTTGGTCTATCGGTACCACGTTCGATTACCATGCCGGAGGTCAGAGGCCTCATGAGTGGCTTGATAAAATCTAATAAATTTTTACTATATTTTATTTTTAGGGTTCCGTACCTCAAAAGGAAAAAACGGAACCCTTATAGGATCACTTTGTTGTCCGTCAGTCCGTCCGTCCGTCCGTCTGTCAAGACCCTTTTTCTCAGGAACGCGTGGAGGTATGAAGCTGAAATTTATATCAATTACTCAGGTCTACTGTCCCTTGAAGCTGTGAAAAAATCAAACTTCTAAGCCAACGCAATCAAAAGATACAGCCGTTTATGCCGCAAATTTTCGACACTTGTTGCAAGGGAATCAAAACCTACAGGGTGCTTCCCGTGAACTCAGAATCTTGAAATTTGGTACGAAGCAACGTCTTATAGCATAGATAAAGGAAAAATTACGAAAACCATAAATTTTTAGTTACATCTCATAATATATATTTTTTTAATAATTTTAAACTTACTACCCATTTCTTCATAAACGCGTAGAGGTATTAAATTGAAATTCATACCAAATACTCAGGTCTATAATACAGGTTTGTACGGAACCCTCGGTGCGCGAGTCTGACTCGCACTTGGCCGGTTTTTTTAGGTTTACATAATATAGGTACAGATAAACTGGATTCGGTCCTCTCAAAAACCATACCTGGTTTATCTCAAAGCCTGTATCTACATACATATCTAAAATTACTCGATATCGACCCTTGTATGTCCCCACTGCTGGAGCACAGGTCTCTACCTGCATCGCAAGAAGGTTAGGCCATACTCCACCACGGTGGCCAAGTCCGTGTTGGTGGAGAATTGTATGACAGTGGCGGGCCTTATTGTTAGAAATTATCAAGCCACCCATAAGGCCTCTTGGCTTAACGACTGCCATTACATGACAGCCTGCACCAACGGCTTAGCGTTCCTTGCGAAGCAATATTCGCAAGGCACGAGAAACGCTCGGAGAAAATGCCACTAGCTGTAGTCACAGGGCGGTCACCCATCCAGCACCTAACCGCGCCTGTAGTTGCTTAACTCAAGTGATTGATTCCAATTACTCGGTTCGACCACGAGCTAGACCACGAACGCTTCTCTGGATAAGTAAAATTTTCTAAAAACCTATTTAGAGGCCAAAAATTGCACCCATGCCCGGACTCGAAGCCCTCTTTATAATGCTCTCTGTGTTATGTAAAATTGAAAATATAAATAAAGAAATTAAAATATTAGAATGTGCAAGCGAGAGAGAAAGACTAAAACGCTCTTATTAAGCCCGCCGAAAGTGCAAAACTTGATCCGCTGTCGGATGTACACTGTACAGACAGCAGAGTTGGAAGGTGTCTGGAGTCTGGAACAGGGACGTTGTCTGCGGCACAATGGCGTTCCAGTAGGGTGCGCGCGGGGTAGCGCTAGCAACGACGCCGCTCAGAGGAAAAAAAAACCTAAATAGTTCTTAGTACCAATAAAGTGGCGAACACATGTCAACTCTGCGCGCGCACTATAAACTCCGACATTCCTGCTTCGCGCAATTAAAGTGTTTCACATGACATACCATAAATATAACTTCCGACGAACAACAGTTCGGCCGGCCGGCCCCAGGCATACGATCTGCCTGGCTTGAAATTTCCCTTTATAGTGGAAAAGCACGATCTATCTACTTATCATTATTTTTTCCATTTTTTCCGAGCGTTTCTGTGCTTCGTAAGGCACGTTAAGCCGTTGGTGCCGGCTGTCATGTAATGGCAGTCGTTAAGCCATGTTAGAGGCCTTATGGGCGGCTTGATAACTTCTGACAGTAAGGCTCGCCACTGCCTTACAATCATCCACCAACCCGGACTTGGCCCCCGTGGTGGAGTATAGCCTGACCTTTCTGCGATGCAGGAAGAGACCCGTGCCCCAGCAGTGGGGACATAGGTACAAAGGGTTGATATCGCATATCGCAATGATGATGATGAAGTTTGTTAATGAAACCCGAACAACGTCTGTATAAGCATTGCTCTTTGAACTCCTTCCAACGAAAGGCTTATTACATTTCTACCTTCTTTTGCGGACGCTCCAGCAGATAATTTGCGCCAAGCGAACCGTCACTTTTAATCTCAATATTGAGATGGGACAATGTGAAACTAGACTCCTTTTTTGCTGACTCTCCTCTCTCCCTCTCTCAGAGCTATTGCTATATCTGTCCCTGTCTAACTAACAGTGACGACAGCACCTTTGGATCAAGTTCGTGTTGCTTTTTTTTCCTTTTCAGAATTCTCTATGGGTCGGTTTCTGAATTGTGAATTTCACTAAGTAAATACTTAAGTAACGTTCTGTCGTGCTCTTCGCTGAAAAAATCGAAGGGACAGCTCTACAGTTAAGTATTTACTTAGCGAAATTCTAAGTTTAGAAACTGGCCCTAAATATTTTAAAAACCTATTTAGAGGCTAAAAATTCCACCCATGCCGGGATTCGAACCCGCAACCTCTAGCTATCCGTGCCAGCGCTCTTTCCAACTGAGCTAATGGGCGACTCACCGGCATCAGTGAAATTTCGAACCTCTTTACAATATTCTCTGTATTACGTACAGGCAGCGACATCTGGCATAAGTAAATTGCATCACTTGCAAATAGGTTTTTAAAATTGTCCTAAGCACGGGTTAGTGCATTAAAAATAAAAATAGTATGGCCCTAAATATGTGAAATGAAATGAAATGAAAATAGCATTAAAAGTTTTTAATGCTATTATGGATTTCCGCAAAGTAACGCCTGATTCTATACAACATCTGAAATGAAAATGTTTATTTGTAACAATAAAATAGGTCTTGAGAGAGTAAATAATTTGTTAGTCAGAGTCCTAAGATGTCTCGTCGTCAGGCTATTCTAGTCCACTGCTGGACAGAGCCCTCCCCTAATGAGCACCACGTTGTTCTATCATAGAAGAAGAAGAAGAAATACATTTATTTATCGCCACACAGACATATACAAATCGTAGAATAGAGACAAAATATAAAAAAAAGTATTAAAAACAAACAAATACCACAAAACACAGCAAGCGGATACGGGCCATGTCCATGCGGCGGTAAAACGGCCTCAGGCTCAGTACTTGCTGCAGGTTTTTTGCCCACAGCACTGATTTTCAGCAAGGGCCTGGTGACAGCGACTCACGGAAAGTCGCATCGAGACCCACGACGTACGATACGATACAATACAAGACAACGCAACGCAACACAATACAATCATAGGGTCAATACAATACGATCGCAGTTCGGTGGAATTGCACTGCAGGGGGCGCTGCTGCCCACCCCCCGGTTTGTGTCCCTTAGCCGCCACATGATTATACTATTTTTTATTTTTAATGCTAGTGCATTGTACATGCCCGTGCGGGTTCGAATCCCGGCATGGGTGAAATTTTTAGCCTCTAAATAGGTTTTTAAATTTGTCCTTAGCACGGGTTAGTGCATTAAAAATAAAAAATAGTATAATCATGTGGGTACAGTGATATCGTTCCGATGTAAAACCTAAGTGCAAAGTAGGTAGTCGGGGCTGTAAGTGATGCAATTTGCTTAAGCCAGATATCGCTGCCTGTACGTAATACAGAGAATAGTGTAAAGAGGTTCGAAATTTCACTGATGCCGGTGAGTTGCCCATTGGCTCAATTGGTAGAGCGCTGGCACGGATAGCCAGAGGTTGCGGGTTCGAATCCCGGCATGGGTGAATTTTTTAGCCTCTAAATAGGTTTTTTAATTTGTCCTTAGCACGGGTTAGTGCATTAAAAATAAAAAAATAGTATAAATAATAATTTGTTTAAATAAATAAGTTATCTATAATATAAAAATGAATCCCTGAGTGTGTTGGTAAGCGCAAATCTCGAAAGCAGCTGAACCGGTTTCACTAATTCTTTTTGTAGAATTTTCTTTGAAGAACGAGGATGGTTTTTACGGAGAGAAAAAAAAAAGAATCGAATCGAATGTTAGGCGGTACGAAGTTCGCTGGGTCAGCTAATAATTTATAGATAACAATATTAATAAATAGAGAAATATATATTAATACATAGCTTTAAAACTATCGAGTAATTTCAAGTAGATTTTCAGTGTCACGATAAGGAAGCGTTTGCAAGTAGTTAATGACAGTTAGTTTACATTTAAACAAATTAAGTGACGTGAGCACCAATATTTTATTTAGTTCATTCTAAAGAAACATTCCTAGAAAACAGTGGAATGATGAAAATATGGAATGAAACAATGTCCAAGATAAGGAGGTTGTAATGACTTCACCCGTATTCCAAGACGTTCCTCAAAGTCTCCTCGACTCAATACTCAACGGAGGTGGAGTCGAGGAGAGGTGGAGGCATTTCCTTGAGCTAGTATCACCAGTCAGTATTTGGAGTGTACTCGAGTGAGTACAACCAATATAATCTGTGGTTTAACTCGAGTGAGAATTTGATTTTTGTGTTGGCCATGGCGATGTCATTGCTAAGGTTTGACAGGCAGAAGTTTTTCTTTCTCGAGGTGGCTTTAAGGTAGGTCCCGAGGTACCTTAGCTTTGACAGCAGATTCTTCGACTCGACTGAGAATCTAGCTCGATTGGAGGAAATTTAATACGTTTTAAAATACTGTTTTCCTCCGTCGAGCGAGAGTGGAGTGGAGGAAAACATCGAGGAACGTCTTCGAATACGGGTGTTAGTCACGAAAGGGACAGCAGTGACTCTATTTTCTTCAGTAATGTTTCTTATACACCACTCGCTGCCGGTAAAGGAAAGCATCGTTAGGGAACCTGAGTCTCGCAGGTGTTCAAATACCACAGCGTTTGAAATTGCCAATCCGCTATGCGCACGCGTGGCAACAAAGCCATACTCTCTCTCTCTATCTCTCTCTCTCTCCCTAAGAGAAGGCCTGTACTCTGCAGTGGGGCGTATGTAGGCTACATAAAAAAAAAAATTCAAATGACTCGCAAAACTCAATACGAGATATAAAAACCTATTTAGAGGCTAAAAATTCCACCCATGTCGGGATTCGAACCCGCGACCTCTGGCTGTCCGTGCCAGCGCTCTTTCCAACTGAGCTAATGGGCGACTCACTCAATCAGTGAAATTTCGAACCTCTTTACAATATTCTCTGTATCACGTACAGCCCCTAAATAGGTGTTTAAATTGTACATAGCACGGGTGCATTAGTGCATTAAAAAGAATATACATTTTATGAGATAGGAAAGTCACTCTGTGTATAATATAAGCCTTTGGCGTATAATAGTATCAACCCTTTGTATGTCCCCACTGCTGGGGCACGGGTGTCTTCTTGCACCGCAGGAAGGTTAGGCCATACTCCACCACGGGGGCCAAGGCAGGGTTGGTGGACGATTGTAAGACAGCGGCGGGCCTTACTGTCAGAAGTTATCAAGCTGCCCATAAGGCCTCTGACAAGGCTTAACGACAGGCATTACATAGCATGTGCAGTAAAGAGTTTAAGGGTCTGTTTCACAATCTGCACATAAAGTCCCGGATAAGCTATCCGCAACCAGGGCTGCCGTTTGTTCTAAATTTGAAGCCATAAACGAACACACGCAATATAGGAAAAAATATTTAAATTCAGAACAAACGGCAGCCCTGGTTGCGGATACCTTATCTGGAACTTTATTTTTACATTGTAAAACAGGGGCTTAATTTAATCCACATGAATGTAATGCTTATAAATCAAAACTCTGAATTTGTAACATTTGATCCACATTGTAACTTCTTTTTCCCTTTTCGCAGACAAAGCGCAAAGACACGTCAGAGATATTACACGAAAGTCATAAAGTATTTAATTAATTACAGAGGAAAGACGGCCGGCACTAATTTGTCTCTCTATATAGGGTGGAACCATAAGATAAAGATAGATTATATATGAACTAGCCGGTGCCCGCGACTTCGTCTGCGTAATAGCTCGCAGATGGTAGATTTTTTCCTACTAAATATCTTGTAGCTTATCGTCATATTTTGGACAATTCACACAATATTTTTATAAATTGTAGCATACGAGTTGTTTTATTCTGATGTGCGAGTATAAGGTATATTATTGTAACGTTTCATTAAAATCCATTTGGTAGTTTTTACGTGAAAGACCAAACGGTACGGAATTTTTCGGAATTTGGATTTTAGCAGTCAAAACTACTTTTGACCGTTTAAGAGTTTTGACTGTAATATGTACACTACATAACAAAGACCCACATCTGTATCCCGCAGGGGTAGACGGAGACCAGGGTCCTGATAACACTCGTTTGATTAATAAACATATATTTACATAATATACATACATACATTTTTGTTGAAAAAATCCAGTGTGAACCAAATAAGTGCCGACATGCCCAAAACAACACTTCTTAAGTTAAAAAACGAGTAACTCACCTCACAGATAAACAAGGTTTCAGTGAAGGGCTTTTTGTATTTAAATAGTATTCTGTAAATGTCTGGAATAAATACTAATAAAAAAAATAACCTCACGCCTGTATCCCAGAAGGGTAGGCAGAGACCAGGGACTGCCACTTGCCACGACCCCGACATATCACTGTAAATTATTGTAAATTACACGTACATTAATTTTCAGTACGTGTAAATTCCAGCCACCCTGTATACCTATATCAGTTGGGTCCCATTGGCATGTAGGGATGGGACGCTCATCGATATTTATTGGCACCGTTAATCTCTGTAGGTAAGGGGATAGCCTAGTCCGTAGTGCCGGGCTGATGTTGATTTATCGACGTATTGATAGCTACGTGATTAGGTTTCTGTGACTCGTGTGTTGCTCATGGGTACAGTCAGAACTTCAAACCTTACTTTGATGCAAAATCGCCCGTAATGTAAGCTATTAGAGTGCACGGATGTATGGATCACAGTGGCCAGGAGGTTGACAACATTTTATATTTTTAAACGCCTAAAACTAAAAATACCGTTTCTTAATTTTGCTATTCTGATTACGAAAATAATATTCAGAAATTTTATTATTGCTTTTATAGAAAATCCAAAAATTGTGTGATGACGTGACATACACGGTGTAATGAGGAGGTGCCGGTGCCATATATTAAAAATGTCATGTCACAAAATAGTTGACAAGAAATGTCATTAATAAACGTCAATTAACAATGGTTTTTAAAAAGTCTCCATAAACATGACACTGGCAGAATCCTAGGGGGTGCCATAAAAAAAGAATTGAAACGAATTGAATTCGCTGCTAGTATTATGAAGCAGTTGTGACGTCATTTGGCGTTTACGTCCTTTTAGAATAAGACGAAATTCAAATAGAAAATTAATAATGAATATCATCGAATTTCTGAAAATTAAAAATTGAGGTGCGTTTTATTTTGTATCTAGTTTCCTTTAAGACTAAGTAAAAAATAAAATACGTATGCTAAAAATTTTTTTTTACTTGCGAAAGACTGGCCAGTTAAATTACCAAATTTAAAACTATTGTATAACAAAAAACAGGTACGTTCCAATTTCAAAATTTCCCCCCATCACTGTGTGACTTCATTTTATTCGTCAAACAAAAAATTTGATCAAAGGGATACAATTTTCGTCGCCGGAAGATTAAATTCGCTGTCAGCTATTATTGAGCAGGCTTCGAACGAGGTATCTGCCCCACGACTAGTTTTGGTAGTCAAGCGTCTCTAGACCAACAAGGCAGTTAGATAGCATACCCTTCGGTCTAAAAGCGGTGGTAATGGAACGGTGTGGAACGCCATCTTCTCAATCGGGAGGCAACCCCGGCAAGTACCAAAGATTTTTTTTTCTAAGTTATGTACATTTGTGAAGTTATCGTAGTAATTTCACTCGCTGACGGGGAGGAAAAGACAGTGAATAAACCCTAGTATCTTGTGTGGTCTGAATTGTTAACGTACCCCAGCGCTTGCTAGGTAAAATGGCCCAACTATGAGGTTACAGTGCTACACAAGAAATAAGTCTCGCGGATGTACCTGCGCAGATGACCAAAATTTTGGATGTGCGGCAAGTTGATCGACCAATCAGATAGTTTCATTTTATGGCAGGCCACGTGCCTTTGTTGTTATTGGTTGATTCAACGTCATCGATGCAGGTGACTATTAGTTTGGCAATATTAGCGTGAGCGAAATAGGTAGCACTCTGCGGCAATCAATTCTGCACCTTAACCGTATCGGTTAAAGATCATGTTGAATGTACTTAGAGCTTCGGGTACTTTCTTTACACTTCATCCTAGTCTGCGCGAACGTAGATTTCAGAAAGGGACTTTTATGATGTGTAGTACTGTAACTGTGGAAATATCAGGGAGTCGATTCTCGCCCATGCCAATTATTTAAAAGCGTAGACACAAAATATTCGAAGGCCTAGACATTTTTCGGATAAAAATAAGGTAAGACAAATCTTCACTTCAAGACAGAGCCAACCCGGACTTGGCCCCTGTGGTGGAGTATGGCCTAACCATCCCACGATGCAGGAAGAGACCCTTGCCCCAGCAGTGGGGACATACAGGGTTGCAATTGAGGACCTGGTCTACCCACCTACCCTACCCTTCGGTCTGCCGTCAGCTTAAAGCATTGGCCTCTTGCATCTAGGTACGTAATGAGATGATTTATACAACTCTTTATAATCTGTGGTCCAGTGACCTCTTTACTCACGCAAGATGAGTGAAGGGACCACTCGGATGCTTTAGTGCCTAGGACATAGTTTTATAGATGGAGTAGGCTTGCCCAGCACCGATGCTATCCTGACAGCTTAGTCAGCCTAGCCCACAGGAAAGACTAGTGCGTAGCCAACCAAACCGATGGTTTCCTCACGATGTTTTCCTTTACCGATAGCGTGTGGTATGGCGACTACAAATTCTCAAATGTACGTATATTTGGAATTAAACAAAGTCATCGGTACACGCCAGCACTGGGGATCGAACCTGGGTCTCCCGCTTGCGAGTCCATTGTTCTACCCATTGAGCTCCCGCCGCGGTCTGCCGTCAGCTTAAACACCATCGCAAATGTAAATGCCCCCGTTAACAACTTCAATTTGCAAACCTGAAGATATTCAGAGAGAGCAAACTCGAATCTGGTATTTTAATCGCGGATTTAAACTGCGTTTTACAATTCAACATATTCAAGTTTTTTTCGTCTGCTCCCGCCGAAACTATTTGTCGGTCCGCTGACTAGGGAATCGGTGTGGTTTTTCTTCGTACAGTCGACGGCACGTCGGTTGGAATCAAAACTGTATTTTTCATCACTCATACTCGGAAGAATATTTTTAAGGTGCTCTGGGGTGCTACCAAGCTCCACCAATGGGAGTCAAGAAAAAAATCATCACTTTTGTCATAATACGTTTTTATATGTATAGAATCAGTCGTTACTTTGCGGAAATCGATAATACCAAGTGTTACTGTAACTGTTCTTATAACCTACAATTTATAGCCTAAAATCTTTTGAAAGAGATCACTTTAGCAGAAGCATAGAGATCATGATTAGGAGCGTTGTCTGGACGCAACCTTCGGATGGACTGACGAGAAAAAAGCTATATTGGATAAGTAAGTAAGTAGATGTACAAACATACAAAATGATAATTACAATTATTTATTTATGTTTGTTTTCTCATCTTATCTTATGTGGTTGTCTAGTAGTGGATGAATATGTGATATCATGCACTTGCTTTCACGTCCAGGATCATTTCTCCACACATTGTGACAGCTCGACATCGTAGCTGAAACAAACAAAATTGAAACTAAAGTGAAAACAGTTTTATTAACCACTAATCAACAACAATTCAAAAACGAATTTATTTAGATTTAGCTTATAATTAATAATACATATTTAGGCATTTAAATTTATAATTAATCAGACAAATGTTCTTTATCCATATTAAGTAGCTATAAAAGCGTATTATAAAACACAAAAAAACGAATGATTAAAATGAAAAATATGTGAAAGAAAAAAAAATTACTATTCAAGAAAAACACATTACGCAAACAGTCATTATAAGTGCCACTGCCGGCGGGCTCATGCCTTTTCTCAGAGAAACAGAGTAAGGGATTAATTATCACGCGTGCCCGCCGCGGATTGGCAATTTAATTGATTGTAAATGAAATGAAATAAATTATATTTCAACGCAAAGAATTTACATTCTGTCTGTCAGAAGGTTAAATGGGAACTCACAACGCATTATTCTTTGCCGAATGCATGTAAAAGCGGGATAATTCCTCCAAGTTTAATTTCGGTACAACATACGAGTATACACCATGAAACATAAAAAATATATTATATTATACTTAATTGCACGCGAAAATGTTCAAATGCGAGAAAAATATATATTTATTACAGATGTGTCCTTGTGAATCCGAGTAGCCTTTTTTGTAAGCGCTTCCGTGCCGTGCAAGGCACGTTAATGCGTTCGTGTCAGCTGTCATGTAGTGGCAGTCACTAAGCCATGTCAGAGGCCTTATGGGCGGATAACTTCTGACAGTAAAGCCCGCCGCTGTCGTACAATCCTCTACCAACCCAGACTTGGCCCCCGTGGTATGGAATATGGCCCAACCTTCCTGCGGTGCAGGAAGAGACCGGTGCGCCAGCAGTAGGGACATACAAAGGGTTGGTACCAAATACCAAAATGTTATTTACAAATGTGTACCATGGTATTGACGTCTTTACGTGGTATTCGAAATTAGGCAGAATAAACTTACAAGACTTTTAAGTCTTTTACAACAATCCGAAGAAATAGTGAAATAACAATATAAAATATTTAAACGGCTTCAATTGAAAACCGAGTGAGCTGGAACTACGCATAATGTTTTTGTTGCTTCGAAGGCATGACGTCTTTCTTAGGGTTCCGTACCCATATGGTAAGATCCCTATTACTATAAGACTCCGCTGTCCATCTGTTTGTCTGACCGCCTGGCATCAGGATGTAAGTCATGGACCGTGATAAATAGTCAATTGACATTTTCGCACAAGATGTTTGTCTGTTAAAAAAAATTAACTGTTTATTTCATAGTAAAAAGTACACAAAAGTTTTCTTGTTCTGGAGGCTAAAAATCTTTCATATAAGAATATAATGCTTCCAGAGGTTGCTCTATATTAAAAAATAAATTTTACAAAGCAAAACACAGTAAAAGTGCGGACAATGCCGAGGAATACTGTACATACAAGTGATTAAATTATACAGAAAACGTGATTTTTTGACGTTTGTTGCTTAATATGAAGGTGCTACCGGGTGCTAAAAATAGTTGTCACAGTTGTTAAAATTTCTCATTTTCACTCTTAAATAGAAACGTATTATAAAAAAGTTATGTTTTTTACCATTGATCCATTAGTTAGCGCTCCGAAACGCCTTAATGTCGTAAGAGCTTAAATATTCAAAAGTTGTTCTTAATTACAAAGTTTATAATTGAAAACGGTTCAATCTGCTTCAATAATGGTTTTTGTGGGTTGCCACAAAAATACACACGTTTTAAGCAAATGTATGTTTTTTTTTTCCACGTCGTTGTCGTCGTCAGGCCGTCCAGTTGGGAGGAAGAGCAGGCAGCATCTGCCTGCAGTTTTTCGCACATCGTCATCCCGCCTAGTAAGAGAGCGTCCTACACTACGATTGCCGGGTCGCGGTCTTCACTCAAGAAAACGTTTACTCCAAAGGTTATCGGTTCTTCGCGAGATATGGCCAGCCCAATGCCTCTTCAGCTTGCTGATTCTCTGAGCTATGTCGATAACTTTGGTTCTCTGTCGGATGCATTCGTTACGAATCCTATCCTTCAGAGAAACTCCGAGCATAGCTCTCTCCATAGCTCGCTAAGCGACTTTCAACTGATGGACCAACCCTTTCATGAGTGTCCATGTCTCGGCTCCGTAGGTCATGACGGGCAGTACACACTGATTGAAAAGTTTCGTTTTTAAGCATTGCGGCATGGATGACGAGAAGACTAGGCGTAGTTTCCCAAACGCTGCCCAGCCCAGCTGGATCCTCCTATTGGCCTCCTTCTCGAAACTGTTTTTACCTAACTGCAAAATCTGCCTGAGGTAAGTGTATTCGGAAACGATTTCGCCAAGGTGACCATGTACGACGACCGGTCTTGGATGTGGCCATTGATCATGATTTTGGTTTTAACCAAATTCATGCCGAGACCGATCCATCGTGAGGCTGAAGCGAGGCCGGTCAGCATCTGGTTCAACTCCTCTAGCGACTCCGCCATTAAGACTATGTCATCTGCGAATTGCAGGTGTGAGATGTAGTCGCCGGTTATGTTAATGCTCTTTCCTTTCCTGTCCAGCATCTTAAACATGTCTTCCAACGTGCTCGTGAACAGTTTCGGGGATATAACATCCCCCTGTCTTACTCCTCTGCGCAGTTGGATAGGTTTAGACTGCTGACCCTGTACTTGGACACTCATGGTGACGGCTTCGTACAGACATCTCAACACCTCGATTTAACGATAGTCTACTATCGCATCGCATCGCTGTAAGGATTCCAGAACAGCCCAGGTTTTGACAGAATCAAAGCCCTTCTCATAGTCCACAAAGGCCAGACACAGGGACTGATTATACTCTTCGGACTTCATTATAATCTGCCTCACTGTGTGAATGTGGTCTATGGCGCCATATCCTCCGCGAAACCCGGCCTGTTCCGGCGGCTGGAATTCGTCGTGTCTGTTGTCGAGACGATTCGTGATCACTCGTGAAAACAGCTTATAGACCTGGCTCAGGGGCTAGATGGGTCTGTAATTTATATGAAGAGTTTTGCCACCCTTCTTAAAAAAAAAACTACCACCAAACTTCTGCTCCACCCCTTTGGAATTCTCCCATTGTGAAGGACAGCGTTGAAGAGCTTTTGTAATTCCTGAATAACAGGGGCTCCTCCAGCTTTCAAAAGCTCAGATGTTATTTCATCCTCACCGAGGACTTTTCCATTTTTAAGCTGTCTCAGAGCTAACAAGATCTCGTCTTGACTAATGTCAGGTAGGTCGTCGGTGTAGTGGCGTATCAGGGTGGCTCTGGAATCAAGGTCGTCTCGTTGAGAATGAGGGGCATGTGCAGCGTATAATCGGCCATAGAAGTCCTCTATCTCGCGGAGATCTCCGGCTTCGACAGTACGGTCCTTGCGCCGTGCGTTTTAAGCTTTGTCAGGTGGCTCTTGCCAGTGTACTGAGTGAATACTTTGGACCCTCGGTTTTGCTCTATCGTCTCTTCGATGAGGCTTGTGTTGGAGCTCTAAAGGTCGCGCCGTACCATCTTCGCAATTTGCCTGTTCAGGTTCGAGCACTCAGACGAAGTCACTTGGGTAGTTTCCCGTCTTTTTTTCAGGAACCCGGGAGTCTCAGCCGAGAGTTTGGACTTCTTACCAGTCTACTGTTTGCTTTGAATTGATGCCCTCGTCCCTCAGAGTTTCGACCAGATTCTTGTCATCGTCGTCGGTAGTTTCCAAGGCAACAAATCTGTCCCCGAGTAGCTGCTGGAACTTCTCGGTTCCCACCATGATTTGGATTGGGTTAGAAGCTTCGAGTTGATATTCAGAGAGCCTCGAAGAGGCAAATGATTTTTTTTTCAGATAATTTAAAAATGTACCAAATGTGTGTGCAACTTTTTAATTTACTTGATGAACTTACTGGCTGGGCCGTGCAATTTAATATATCGACGGTTATGTGTAGTCTTCTTATAAAGTTGCGTATAATAGGAGTTTTGCAATCCATAATGAATGAGAAGTCCTGTTTCTTCTGTGCAGTCATCGTCTTCAACGTGTAGCCTCGTAATCTGAACTGGAAAAAATACTGGAAAATATCGATGTTAAGCGATCGTGGTGAAATGATTACCCAACCAGCGTAAGGGACTCGTCGGTTGTTGCCCAGGGTTGCCAGACAAGGGCGAGAGAATTCGATATCGAACCCGGGGCACGGGCGAGAGAATTATCGTATCGATATTCGAAACTCATCGTGCCAGCTGAAAATATATCGTACAACTGCCTTAGCCACGCAGAGCTTGTAGCTAGTTCGTATTTCTAGAAATAAAATAGAAATTTTGGGTGAAATTCTGAGAAAAGTTAAAAAATTACTTAATTATTTTTTTTAGAAAAGTAAGTTAATTCACTTTAATTAATTCACGTTTCGGGGATATCTCCCTAAGTGTCCCCGGGTTTCTGAGGAGAGTCGCCTGTTGTCTGGCAACCGGGTGCTTCACTAGCATGGCTGTTTCTTCAGCATTGATACACAAGACGTGTTACGCTCGTGAACAAGTGCTGTTCGTTTGTCTGGAATCAGGACTTACGTTTTCCCTACTTTTGCTCGATAAATAACTAGTACTTTATCATTTAAAGTTATTGCTGGCAATCATGAAGTCTTTAGCCGCTAAGCCGTTGGTGCCGGCTGTCATGTAATGGCAGTCGTTAGGCCATGTCGGAAGCCTTATAAGCAGCTAGATAAATTTGATTGTAAGTCCCGCCACTGTCTTACAATCCTCCACTGGTCCCCGGGCCATACTCCACATGGCCTAACCTTCCTGTGAAGCAGTAAAAATCCTGTGCCACACATGTCGGCACAGGATTGTGGGGACATGTCGGTTGTTGATATCAAAAAATATATTCCCAAGGGAAAATCAATTGTTTTCCCTAATAAACCGCGGGTAACACCGTGGGGCACAGCTAATATGCATCTTTTAACTCACCGTTACTGGAGGTGTAGGCCTGTAAATGGTGAGTGTGACTATCAAGTACGTTTTCCCGTGCTCTTTGTAGAAGTTCCAGGCCTGTCCCATCAGGTTTTCTCTGTCATATTCCTCATTGGTAAGGTTACATTTTATGTATTCAGCAATTCTGTGTTTTTTGAGCTAAAGAAAAATAATCAGACGTTAAGTTAAGCTCATACCGCTCCGGGATAGGCCCGGATATGCCACTTGTTACATCCTGGAACGTCTGTCCCTTCATCAACATTCATCAGTCGTTGCATGCACGCACTTAAGTTGCGGGTACGTTTTATCTTGCCCTCGGTAATACATTCCCTATTTGGTCTCTTATACCGGATCTTCCACCCAGATTCGCGCGCTAAATTAGAAGTTAACACCTTCATTGCGTTACGAGGTCCTTAAAACCCTGTCCGTGTCTTTCAATCTATGCGAGCGTACAAAAGGCGTGCTTACGCGCTGGTGCGGAGGCCATATTTTCGTCGTTTACGGGTAATAAATATGCTGTTCAGTGCGGGACGGGGTCCATTAGACCCCGTATAAATTTTCTGTGGTCCAGTACGGGGCTTTTCGTTTATGATAGCTAGTGCATCCAAAAGTATGCTAAAACTGTCTTACAAAAATTAAGAGGGCCAATAACTTCGGGTCAGTACCGAAAATCTGCCTTCAAGATCATGTCTACGGGCAACATCATCACCAATGCTTTGAAAAGTATTAAAGAGAGAGACATCCCAGATTTTTACCAGCCGTAGTACAGAAATCAAATTTCAAAAACTGCAACATTTTGAGTCACCCCACAAACCAGTTGAACCAGTTGAAGGTATAAACCGCAGAAAAAATAGCAGAAAAACGGATAAAAAAGTAAAGAAAAGTTAAGACTTACTGTGCCGTGTGCAAAAACGTTTTGTTTTTGCACACGGCATAACGTTTTGTTTTTGCACACGGCATAATTGTGTGTGCAACTTTTAATAAAAAATATATCTAACACAAGATATCGATGTAGTCACTTCACCATCACTACAATTTATCGACATTATGGTAGATCAGTGCGTTACGAGGCTTAAAAGGCCTTGTAAATATATTTTTTCAGTGCGAAACGGGCAGAAAGTGCCCCGGACGAAGACCAGAGTGTGATAAAAGGCATTTATTAGTCCACCAAATAAAAAAATAAAATTAAAGATAGATTACACTATTTTAATTTTTTAATGCACTAACCCGTGCTAAGGAACAAATTTAAAAACCTATTTAGAGGCTAAAAATTTCACCCATGCCGGGATTCGAACCCGCAACCTCTGGCTATCCGTACCAGCGCTCTGCCAATTGAGCATGGAATCCCGAATCCCGAATGAATCCCGGCATGGGTGAAATTTTTAGCCTCTAAATAGGTTTTTAAATTAAAGATAGATTTCAATGATTTAGAGCTATTTACATTGAATGAGTGTACGAGAACTGAAAACATTTAGTTTACACCCGTAACGCACCCCGGCATAGCCCCTCTCCGGGTCGATTAGACCCCGTTACGCACTAGAATTCAGAATGACAATTATCACGCCCGCAACCAAAGTGTTAAGGTATGGTGGTAAGAAATTGTGGATTTGTAACATAATTTAGTTAATGAAAATGTTTACCCTTAATACACTCAATCTAACTTCTAACTGTCAAATTCGATGCAAATTCGATAGTTCGGCGATTGGTAATGACATGCACCTATTATAATATGCATTCGCGATATTCACTGAAAACATTTAGTTTAAAAGAGTTCGTTTATTTTCGAAGAATTAAAAATCGGTGAAGCCGTTTTGGAGCAGTTCGATAACAAACACGAGAGTTCTATATATTAGATAAAACCTCAATTTCATACTTTAAACCCTTATTATTTTATCAATCTTTCTTTGCATCATCCATGGCGTTGCAGTCCTATCTTTACTTAGATTGTCATTTAGATATCGCTTTAACGTTTTATACCATAAATCTTTGATGTTTATATTTTTCCTGTAATGTATGGCGTGCAAAGAGAATTTATCTAATCTAGCGCAACGATCTCGTTTCTCTATTCCGCACACTACATTCTCTCTCGGCCCACAATGTTCTTTAATCAAACTATAGGAAGGAGCGGGTGAAGGGGAGTGATGTGGCGAGCACATGTCAACTCTGCGCGCGCACTACAAACTCCTGCATCGCGCAATAAAAGTGTTTCAACGACATACCATAAAAACAATGTCTAACTAACAATAGTTGGACCGGCCGTCCCCAGGCATACGATCTGCCTGGCGGGAAATTTCCCTTTATAGTGGAGGAGCACGATCACCCGCTCTTCCCTATAGTGGTGACCCCTGACAGAATATTGTCAACCTTCCTTCGCTCTCGCAGCACCCCACATACAATCATTCTCAAAGCAAAGCCAGCATTCTTTCCTCTCACTTCATCAGTTCCACTACAGTCAACGCACCGACTACTGGGACTGATGGTGATCTTCCCTCAACCCCTCGGCACGGCAGCCACACAGCAACAGCACACGTTGCCAGTGGTACAGCAGCCTTCACCGGTTCCTACAAAACCTCGCCACAAAACTATTGCATATGCTGTCATTCAAAACACATACTTCACAAAGATTTAATTTCCGCTGCATTGATAATTATTTCTTAATTCTTTTGCCATACCTAAACCACTTCAATTAGTCAAACAATTTATTGCGTGAAATATTGTGAACAGCTTAAAAATCGCTGGAAAAGATGACCATCTTCTACATTCAATTGAGTGAATTTCTTTCCCGGTGCATTTTTCTCCACTACAATTACGTCCCAAAGGCAGCGGCTTACATTAGACATGGAGCAAACAGAACGTAAATTATTTACGTTGAAATGCATGATTCATTTCTGATAGTCATAATTTACTCACCCAGACTATTGGAATAAACAAAAATCCCAATACAGTCTTCCATTCATTCGTTCAGATGCATTCAGTCAGTCTTTGCATGCACGTACTTTGGTTATGGGTGCGTTTTATCTTGCCCTTCGGAAATGCATTCCCTATTTGGTCAATGGTCTCTTATACCGTCTCATCCACCCAGATTCGCGCGCTAAATTGGAGGTTAAGGTATGGTGGTAAGAAATTGTGGATTTGTAACTATTCAGTTAATGAAAATATTTATCTTCAATATCTAACACCTTGCTGCTATCTATCCCTATATTTTCCGCACCAAATCCAGAGCTATTCCAATCATCTAACTGTCAAATTCTTCTTTCTATGATCTGAGGTCAAATTGGATACTAATTCGACAGTTCGATGATTGATGATGACATGCACCTATTATAATATTGTAATATACCTATTATAATACTGGGGGGTGGGCAGCAGCGCCCCCTGCAGTACAATTCCACCGAACTGCTATCCCCAATTCGCATGCCCAGCGTGGGGATTATGGGCAGTACCCCCTATGATAGCACAACGTCGCGCTCTTTAGGGGAGGGCTATGTCCAGCAATGGACTAGTATAGCTTGACGATGACGATGATTATAAGCAATATTCACTGAAAGCGTTGATTTAAAAAGAGCTCGATTATTTTACCAAGAATTAAAAATAGGTAAAGCCGTTTTGGAGCAGTTCAATAACAAACATTGTGACACGAGACCTTTACATACATATTAGATAAAACTGCAATTCCTTAATTTAAACTCTTTTTATTTTATCAATCTTTCTTCGCAACTTCCTTCGCGTTACAGTCCTATCTTTCCTTAGATTGTCAAGAAGATATCGCTTTAGCGATAAGACCGCCAGTTGTATGCCAATATTCCCACTGCTGGGGCACGGGTTTCTTTCTGCACCGTAGGAAAGTTAGGCCATACGCCACCACGGGGGGCAAGTCCGGGCGCCAGAAGTTATCAAGCCGCCCATAATGCCCCTGACATGGCTTACGACTTCCACTACATGACAGCCGGCACCAATGGCTTAGCGTGCTTTGCAAACCACAGAAGTGCTCGGAAAAATGCCATTAGCGGTAGTCACGGGACGGTCATCCATACAGCACCTGACCGCGTATTGTTGCTTGATTCTTAGTGAATGATTCCAATCACTCGGTTCCACTTGGCCACGAGCGCTTTCATTAATTTATAAGAATGGAACCGCACGCGGGTTAGTCTACCAATGAAAACAAAGGAGCAGTTAGTGTAATAATCTTACTAACAGTAATGTTAGTAAGTAATTTACTAACAGCAATGTTAGTAAGTAATTTACTAACATTACTTATTACTTACTATTATTATTTACTATTACTAGGCGTTGAGTCCGCGACAAGTAGGTACTCGGAGGACATTTTTTACGATTCAAAGTCTTTTGTCCCTTGGGGACAAAAGTCCCTCGTCTGCGCAGGCCTTAAGTTTGCGTTTCTTAGAGGTGGTGGCAAAACAAAAGGGGCAGTGAGTGTAATAATTAGTAATGTTAGTAAATTATTTACTAACATCACGTTAGTATATTATTTACTAACATTACTGTTAGTAAAGTGTTTATTAGGGTGCTCTATCTTAAGTTATATGGGGTATATCCATTCTTTCCCTTAATGTATCCCATCCTGTTCGTATTAGGCATGGCTGGATACAACCAATTGGAGGTACGAAGGTAGTCTGCACTAGCGGCATACTTACTGAAGTTGCTGCGTGGGATGCTGTGCAACCCTGGAGTGCTGCAGACTATTGGTCTATGTGTGCCAGAGCGCTACGTATGGCGGCGCCGGCGTAAATAAAAATATTATTTACTAACATTACTAACTTATTTTATTACACTAACTGCTCCTTTGTCGCATCTTTGAAGTGTTGGAACGATTTGCCAAGAAACGCAAAATCAAAATACACATTTAAAAAACAGTGTAAAATATGGCTCCTGTCTATGCAAAAGTATTCCAGCAACAAGGGGATTGTTGCGAACGACACGTCGCGGCGAATAGCTGGTTCTCTGCTTTCTCGTGGTACCGATTCGTCTCTTTTATTTATTTCATTTTGTTTCCGTGTTTTTGCTTTGATTTTATTTGAATTTTTGGTACCTATTAATGCCAATTGTTTTTTATTTGCTAAGAATAAGTGTAGGAAATCCCGGAGGAGACTGAAAAACAGCATTAATGCTAAGACTCATTTCAAAAGTATGAACTAAATATGTATTCGTATCAGAAGCACATTTTTTTACTTTTGAATAAAGTTCTTTTTATTTATTTATTTGTTTTCGTTTTTAGACTAACCCGCTTACGGTTCCATTCTTATAAATTAATTTATTGTTAATCCATGTGCCGGCGGCTAGAGCAACGCGCAAAAGTTAGCGCACGTAATTAAATTTAATAATGATTAATGATGCAAACACGTACGAGTCGCCATTGTATCACTATTTTGATTGTTATCACTTAATTGGTTCAAAATTCAATTTGTAAGCGATAGTCTATTAATTGACTGCACATAATTTCGTGGATATTTACGCTTGTTTCCGGTGGAGGCAGGTTATTGGTTAGCACCCATCTTTGTTACTTATGGAGATCCCTACCTCAAAAGGAAACACGGAACCCTTAAAGCCTGCGCAGACGAGGGACTTTTGTCCCTTAGGGAAATGAATGAAAACGAAGGAGCAGTTAGTGTAATAATGTTATTAACAGTTAATAATTACATACATACATAACCTCACGCCTGTATCCCAGAGGGGTAGGCAGAGACCAGGGACTGCCACTTGCCACGATCTTGACAGATCACCTTCGCTTCATCAACGTTCATAAGTCGTTGCATACACGCACGTCGGTTCCGGGTACTTTTATCTTTCCCTTTGCTAATAATTTACTAACAGTAATGTTAGTAAACAATATACTAACGTAATGTTAGTAAACAAATTACTAACATTACTAATTATTACACTCACTGCTCTTTTGTCGCATCTTCGAAGTGTTGGAACGATTTGCCACCACCTTTAAGAAACGCAAACCTAAGGCCTGCGCAGATGAGGGACTTTGAATCGTAAAAAATGTCCTCAGAGTACTTGTCGCGGACTCAACGCCTACGGTGTGCGGTCATTTGTTCCCCGGAAATTGAATATGTTTTATGATTTGTATCTATCACTCAATTTTTTTTGTTATTGTTTTCCTTAATATAAGTATGTCTTTCTTTTTATCTTCTTGTAAAACTTTATTGTAAGTAATGTAACTTTGTGTATGTATATAATAAATTGCTATATGTATTAGATGTAATAGTATATGTAAGTATATTAATTTTAAGTATTATTATATATATATAAAGCTACAATCCGGTATACTCACTGATCTAACATAATACGTTTTCTCGGAAATGGCACGAGTTGGACGAAAATGATGTATGACAAAGTTGTAGGGAATGTACGATATACGGCCATCCTATGGAGCCGATTTTTGAATTTCGAACGCGTTCCACTACGCGAGGGTGCTAACTCTGTCGTTTACAGGCCGATTTGGATGAAATTTTGATAGAATGGTGATATAGTGATGCGATTGAAAAAAAAAATTTTGGTTGTTCGAAATTCAAAATGGCGGCGCAGATATAGCCGACCGAAAAATCGACCTTTGCGCAAAAAAGTCGGCAGCCAACTGGGCATATGCTGGAGATATGCCGTAAACGGCATCGCGTTGCCAAAGGACCCAGGTATATGAGAAAAATCCGACATCTTGGAATTTCAAGATGGCGGCCGAGATATTGATGATTGAAAATGACAAATTTTTGTATGGAGATTTAGTACTAAAATTGACTTTTCAACAGAGAAATGGGACAAACTTGCGAGGCCGGAGGCCGAGCTCCGCGAAGCGGGAACAAAAAGTTCTGCCGCGGCGAGGCCGAAGGCCGAGCTCCGTTTAGGCCGAGGCCGAAGGCCGAGACGATTCAGGTTACAGCGCACAAGTACCAGCGCAAAAGCAAAAAGGGACAAACTTGCGAGGCCGGAGGCCGAGCTCCGCGGAGCGGGCACGAGGAACTCCGCCACGGCGAGGCCGAAGGCCGAGCTCCGTTTAGGCCGAGGCCGAAGGCCGAGACGATTCAGGTTACGGCGCACAAGTACCAGCGCAAAAGCAAAATGGGACAAACTTGCGAGGCCGGAGGCCGAGTTCCGCGAAGCGGGCACGAGGAACCTCGCCGCTGCGAGGCCGAAGGCCGAGCTCCGTCCAGGCCGAGGCCGAAGGCCGAGACCGTTCAATTTACGGTGCATAAGTACCAGCGCAAGAGCAAAGAGGGACAAACTTGCGAGGCCGGAGGCCGAGCTCCGCGGAACGGGCACGAGGAACCCCGCTGCGGTGAGGCCGAAGGCCGAGCTCCGTCCAGGCCGAGGCCGAAGGCCGAGACCATACATGTTCCCATGCAACAATTCACTACAATAAGTGTCTAGCGAGGCCCTAGGCCGAGCGCCGCGGAGAGCGCAGCTCGGAGCGGCTGGGGGTTGGCGCGCGTAAGCGCGCAGGGGGCTCGCCCCCTAGTTATATATATATAAAGCTGCAATCCGGTATACTCACTGATCTATTCATCCATACGTTTTCTCCGAAACGGTAAGATTTGGACGAAAATGATGTATGAGAAAGTTGTAGGAAATGTATGAATTACAGCCATCCTATGAAGCCGATTTTTGAATTTCGAACGCGTTCCACTACGCGAGGGTGCTAACTCTGTCGTTTACCGACCGATTTGGATGAAATTTTCACCCGGCCTTTTCTTCGACACGCCATTTTCGGTTCCGTCGACGGTCGTTCCAAATTCAAAATAGCACCGGAGCTATAGCCCTCCGAAAATCGGCCTTTTTTCGACCTCTACGCAAAAAAGTCGGCAGCCAACTGGGCGCATGCCAGGGACCAGCCGTAAACGGCATCGTGTCGTCAAAGGACCCAGGTATATGAGAAAAATCCGACATTCTGACATTTCAAGATGGCGGCTGAGATATTGGCTTTCAAAGGTGTCAAATTTACTATGGAGAATTTCTACAAAAAATTTGTACTGAAAATCATCTTTTTCGTAGAAAATCTTAATTTTTTTGTACCATCGATAGAGGCTAAGCGCCAAAATGAGTACTTGGCTGAGAATGGCGTCACCACGCCGAGGTGCTGTGGCATTCCAGTTGGCCATCGACCCATTAAAGTTTGAAAATCACCCACTTTAATAGAAAAATTTCACCCGAAATAGTTATTTTCATACAAAAATGCATTTCTTTAGTACCACCGTTGGAGGCCAAAGGCCAAAACTACTACTCGGCTGGGAGCGGCTACTTAGTGCCGAGGTGCTGTGGCATTCCAGTTGGCCATCGACCCATTAAAGTTTGAAAATCACCTACTTTAATAGAAAAATTTCACCCGAAATAGTTATTTTCATACAAAAATGCATTTCTTTAGTACCACCGTTGGAGGCCAAAGGCCAAAACTACTACTCGGCTGGGAGCGGCTACTTAGTGCCGAGGTGCTGTGGCATTCCAGTTGGCCATCGACCCATTAAAGTTTGAAAATCACCTACTTTAATAGAAAAATTTCACCCGAAATAGTTATTTTCATACAAAAATGCATTTCTTTAGTACCACCGACGGAGGCCAAAGGCCGAAACTACTACTCGGCTGGGAGCGGCTACTTAGTGCCGAGGTGCTGTGGCATTCCAGTTGGCCATCGACTCATTAAAGTTTGAAAATCACGCACTATAATAGAAAAATTTCACCCGAAATAGTTATTTTCATACAAAAATGCATTTCTTTAGTACCACCGACGGAGGCCAAAGGTCAAAAAAATTGCTCATCTGTGAATGGCATCGTGTCACGTAGATATTCAGGTCCCTGAGAAAAATCAAACATTTTGAAGTTTCTAATTGCCGGCCGAGTTATTGACGATTGATCAAGGCCAACTTTGTATGAACATTTTGTACTGAAAATCGATTTCCTATAGAAGCCCTCCGCAAGTACTGCCTGCCGCAAATACCTACCGGGTGAACGACCCGAGTCATTATATATATATAAAGCTGCAATCCGGTATACTCACTGATCTATTCATCCATACGTTTTCTCCGAAACGGTAAGATTTGGACGAAAATGATGTATGAGAAAGTTGTAGGAAATGTATGAATTACAGCCATCCTATGAAGCCGATTTTTGAATTTCGAACGCGTTCCACTACGCGAGGGTGCTAACTCTGTCGTTTACCGACCGATTTGGATGAAATTTTCACCCGGCCTTTTCTTCGACACGCCATTTTCGGTTCCGTCGACGGTCGTTCCAAATTCAAAATAGCACCGGAGCTATAGCCCTCCGAAAATCGGCCTTTTTTCGACCTCTACGCAAAAAAGTCGGCAGCCAACTGGGCGCATGCCAGGGACCAGCCGTAAACGGCATCGTGTCGTCAAAGGACCCAGGTATATGAGAAAAATCCGACATTCTGACATTTCAAGATGGCGGCTGAGATATTGGCTTTCAAAGGTGTCAAATTTACTATGGAGAATTTCTACAAAAAATTTGTACTGAAAATCATCTTTTTCGTAGAAAATCTTAATTTTTTTGTACCATCGATAGAGGCTAAGCGCCAAAATGAGTACTTGGCTGAGAATGGCGTCACCACGCCGAGGTGCTGTGGCATTCCAGTTGGCCATCGACCCATTAAAGTTTGAAAATCACCCACTTTAATAGAAAAATTTCACCCGAAATAGTTATTTTCATACAAAAATGCATTTCTTTAGTACCACCGTTGGAGGCCAAAGGCCAAAACTACTACTCGGCTGGGAGCGGCTACTTAGTGCCGAGGTGCTGTGGCATTCCAGTTGGCCATCGACCCATTAAAGTTTGAAAATCACCTACTTTAATAGAAAAATTTCACCCGAAATAGTTATTTTCATACAAAAATGCATTTCTTTAGTACCACCGTTGGAGGCCAAAGGCCAAAACTACTACTCGGCTGGGAGCGGCTACTTAGTGCCGAGGTGCTGTGGCATTCCAGTTGGCCATCGACCCATTAAAGTTTGAAAATCACCTACTTTAATAGAAAAATTTCACCCGAAATAGTTATTTTCATACAAAAATGCATTTCTTTAGTACCACCGACGGAGGCCAAAGGCCGAAACTACTACTCGGCTGGGAGCGGCTACTTAGTGCCGAGGTGCTGTGGCATTCCAGTTGGCCATCGACTCATTAAAGTTTGAAAATCACGCACTATAATAGAAAAATTTCACCCGAAATAGTTATTTTCATACAAAAATGCATTTCTTTAGTACCACCGACGGAGGCCAAAGGTCAAAAAAATTGCTCATCTGTGAATGGCATCGTGTCACGTAGATATTCAGGTCCCTGAGAAAAATCAAACATTTTGAAGTTTCTAATTGCCGGCCGAGTTATTGACGATTGATCAAGGCCAACTTTGTATGAACATTTTGTACTGAAAATCGATTTCCTATAGAAGCCCTCCGCAAGTACTGCCTGCCGCAAATACCTACCGGGTGAACGACCCGAGTCATTATATATATATAAAGCTACAATCCGGTATACTCACTGATCTAACATAATACGTTTTCTCGGAAATGGCACGAGTTGGACGAAAATGATGTATGACAAAGTTGTAGGGAATGTACGATATACGGCCATCCTATGGAGCCGATTTTTGAATTTCGAACGCGGTCCACTACGCAAAGGTGCTAACTCTGTTGTTTACCGGCCGATTTGGATGAAATTTTGATAGAATGGTGTTATAGTGATCCGATTGAAAAAAAAAATTTTGGTTGTTCGAAATTCAAAATGGCGGCGCAGATATAGCCGACCCAAAAATCGACCTTTGCGCAAAAAAGTCGGCAGCCAACTGGGCATATGCTGGAGATATGCCGTAAGCGGCATCGCGTTGCCAAAGGACCCAGGTATATGAGAAAAATCCGACATCTTGGAATTTCAAGATGGCGGCCGAGATATTGATGATTGAAAATGACAAATTTTTGTATGGAGATTTAGTACTAAAATTGACTTTTCAATAGAGAAATGAGACAAACTTGCGAGGCTGGAGGTCGAGCTTTGCGAAGCGGGCACAAAAAGTTCTGCCGCGGCGAGGCCGAAGGCCGAGCTCCGTTTAGGCCGAGGCCGAAGGCCGAGACCATTCAAATTGCGGCGCACAAGTACCAGCGCAAGAGCAAAAAGGGACAAACTTGCGAGGCCGCAGGCCAAGCTCCGCGGAGCGGGCACGAGAAACCCCGCCGCGGCGAGGCCGAAGGCCGAGCTCCGTCCAGGCCGAGGCCGAAGGCCGAGACCATTCAGGTTACGGCGCACAAGTACCAGCGCAAAAGCAAAATGGGACAAACTTGCGAGGCCGGAGGCCGAGCTCCGTGAATCGGGCACGAGGAACCCCGCCGCGGCGAGGCCGAAGGCCGAGCTCCGTCCAGGCCGAGGCCGAAGGCCGAGACCGTTCAATTTACGGTGCATAAGTACCAGCGCAAGAGCAAAGAGGGACAAACTTGCGAGGCCGGAGGCCGAGCTCCGCGGAGCGGGCACGAGGAACCCCGCCGCGGCGAGGCCGAAGGCCGAGCTCCGTCCAGGCCGAGGCCGAAGGCCGAGACCATACATGTTCCCATGCAACAATTCACTACAATAAGTGTCTAGCGAGGCCCTAGGCCGAGCGCCGCGGAGAGCGGAGCTCGGAGCGGCTGGGGGTTGGCGCGCGTAAGCGCGCAGGGGGCTCGCCCCCTAGTATATATATATAAAGCTGCAATCCGGTATACTCACTGATCTATTCATCCATACGTTTTCTCCGAAACGGTAAGATTTGGACGAAAATTATGTATGAGAAAGTTGTAGGAAATGTATGAATTACAGCCATCCTATGAAGCCGATTTTTGAATTTCGAACGCGTTCCACTACGCGAGGGTGCTAACTCTGTCGTTTACCGACCGATTTGGATGAAATTTTCACCCGGCCTTTTCTTCGACACGCCATTTTCGGTTCCGCCGACGGTCGTTCCAAATTCAAAATACCACCGGAGATATAGCCCTCTGAAAATCGGCCTTTTTTCGACCTCTACGCAAAAAAGTCGGCAGCCAACTGGGCGCATGCCAGGGACCAGCCGTAAACGGCATCGTGTCGTCAAAGGACCCAGGTATATGAGAAAAATCCGACATTCTGACATTTCAAGATGGCGGCCGAGATATTGGCTTTCAAAGGTGTCAAATTTACTATGGAGAATTTCTACAAAAAATTTGTACTAAAAATCATCTTTTTCGTAGAAAATCGTAATTTTTTTGTACCATCGATGGAGGCTAAGCGCCGAAATGAGTACTTGGCTGGGAATGGCATCACCACGCCATGGTGCTGTAGCATTCCAGTTGGCCATCGACTCATCAAAGTTTGAAAATCACGCACTATAATAGAAAAATTTCACCCGAAATAGTTATTTTCATACAAAAATGCATTTCTTTAGTACCACCGACGGAGGCCAAAGGCCGAAACTACTACTCAGCTGGGAGCGGCTACTTAGTGCCGAGGTGCTGTGGCATTCCAGTTGGCCATCGACTCATCAAAGTTTGAAAATCACGCACTATAATAGAAAAATTTCACCCGAAATAGTTATTTTCATACAAAAATGCATTTCTTTAGTACCACCGACGGAGGCCAAAGGCCGAAACTACTACTCGGCTGGGAGCGGCTACTTAGTGCCGAGGTGCTGTGGCATTCCAGTTGGCCATCGACTCATCAAAGTTTGAAAATCACGCACTATAATAGAAAAATTTCACCCGAAATAGTTATTTTCATACAAAAATGCATTTCTTTAGTACCACCGACGGAGGCCAAAGGCCGAAACTACTACTCGGCTGGGAGCGGCTACTTAGTGCCGAGGTGCTGTGGCATTCCAGTTGGCCATCGACTCATCAAAGTTTGAAAATCACGCACTATAATAGAAAAATTTCACCCGAAATAGTTATTTTCATACAAAAATGCATTTCTTTAGTACCACCGACGGAGGCCAAAGGTCAAAAAAATTGCTCATCTGTGAATGGCATCGTGTCACGTAGATATTCAGGTCCCTGAGAAAAATCAAACATTTTGAAATTTCTAATTGCCGGCCGAGTTATTGACGATTGATCAAGGCCAACTTTGTATGAACATTTTGTACTGAAAATCGATTTCCTCATAGAAGCCCTCCGCAAGTACTGCCTGCCGCAAATACCTACCGGGTGAACGACCCGAGTCATATTATATTATTATATTATATATATATAAAGCTACAATGCGATATACTCACTGATCTAACATCCATACGTTTTCTCGGAAATGGCAAGAGTTGGACGAAAATGATGTATGACAAAGTTGTAGGGAATGTACGATATACGGCCATCCTATGGAGCCGATTTTTGAATTTCGAACGCGTTCCACTACGCGAGGGTGCTAACTCTGTCGTTTACCGACCGATTTGGATGAAATTTTGATAGAATGGTGTTTTAGTGATCCGATTGAAAAAAAAAATGTTGGTTGTTCGAAATTCAAAATGGCGGCGCAGATATAACCGACCGAAAAATCGACCTTTGCGCAAAAAAGTCGGCAGCCAACTGGGCATATGCTAGAGATATGCCGTAAGCGGCATCGTGTTGGCAAAGGACCCAGGTATATGAGAAAAATCCGACATCTTGGAATTTCAAGATGGCGGCCGAGATATTGATGATTGAAAATGACAAATTTTTGTATGGAGATTTAGTACTAAAATTGACTTTTCAATAGAGAAATGAGACAAACTTGCGAGGCTGGAGGCCGAGCTTCGCGAAGCGGGCACAAAAAGTTCTGCCGCGGCGAGGCCGAAGGCCGAGCTCCGTTTAGGCCGAGGCCGAAGGCCGAGACCATTCAAATTGCGGCGCACAATTACCAGCGCAAGAGCAAAAAGGGACAATCTTGCGAGGCCGCAGGCCGAGCTTCGCGGAGCGGGCACAAGAAACCCCGCCGCGGCGAGGCCGAAGGCCGAGCTCCGTTTAGGCCGAGGCCGAAGGCCGAGACCATTTAGGTTACGGCGCACAAGTACCAGCGCAAGAGCAAAACGAGACAATCTCGCGAGGCCGGAGGCCGAGCTCCGCGGATCGGGCACGAGGAACCCCGCCGCGGCGAGGCCGAAGGCCGAGCTCCGTCCAGGCCGAGGCCGAAGGCCGAGACCATACATGTTCCCATGCAACAATTCACTACAATAAGTGTCTAGCGAGGCCCTAGGCCGAGCGCCGCGGAGAGCGCAGCTCGGAGCGGCTGGGGGTTGGCGCGCGTAAGCGCGCAGGGGGCTCGCCCCCTAGTTATATATATATAAAGCTGCAATCCGGTATACTCACTGATCTATTCATCCATACGTTTTCTCCGAAACGGTAAGATTTGGGCGAAAATGATGTATGAGAAAGTTGTAGGAAATGTATGAATTACAGCCATCCTATGAAGCCGATTTTTGAATTTCGAACGCGTTCCACTACGCGAGGGTGCTAACTCTGTCGTTTACCGACCGATTTGGATGAAATTTTGATAGAATGGTGTTTTAGTGATCCGATTGAAAAAAAAAATTTTGGTTGTTCGAAATTCAAAATGGCGGCGCAGATATAGCCGACCGAAAAATCGACCTTTGCGCAAAAAAGTCGGCAGCCAACTGGGCATATGCTGGAGATATGCCGTAAGCGGCATCGCGTTGCCAAAGGACCCAGGTATATGAGAAAAATCCGACATCTTGGAATTTCAAGATGGCGGCCGAGATATTGATGATTGAAAATGACAAATTTTTGTATGGAGATTTAGTACTAAAATTGTCTTTTCAATAGAGAAATGAGACAAACTTGCGAGGCCGGAGGCCGAGCTTCGCGAACCGGGCACAAAAAGTTCTGCCGCGGCGAGGCCGAAGGCCGAGCTCCGTTAGGCCGAGGCCGAAGGCCGAGACCATTCAAATTGCGGCGCACAAGTACCAGCGCAAGAGCAAAAAGGGACAAACTTGCGAGGCCGCAGGCCGAGCTCCGCGGAGCGGGCACGAGAAACCCCGCCGCGGCGAGGCCGAAGGCCGAGCTCCGTCCAGGCCGAGGCCGAAGGCCGAGACCGTTCAGGTTACGGTGCACAAGTACCAGCGCAAGAGCAAAAAGAGACAAACTTGCGAGGCCGGAGGCCGAGCTCCGCGGAGCGGGCACGAGGAACCCCGCTGCGGCGAGGCCGAAGGCCGAGCTCCGTCCAGGCCGAGGCCGAAGGCCGAGACCGTTCAGTTTACGGCGCACAAGTACCAGCGCAAGAGCAAAAAGAGACAAACTTGCGAGGCCGGAGGCCGAGCTCCGCGGAGCGGGCACGAGGAACCCCGCCGCGGCGAGGCCGTAGGCCGAGCTCCGTCCAGGCCGAGGCCGAAGGCCGAGACCATACATGTTCCCATGCAACAATTCACTACAATAAGTGTCTAGCGAGGCCCTAGGCCGAGCGCCGCGGAGAGCGCAGCTCGGAGCGGCTGGGGGTTGGCGCGCGTAAGCGCGCAGGGGGCTCGCCCCCTAGTTTTAAGTATAAGTACATATGTATATCAATATTCACATTTCCACCAACTAGCCGTCTCACATTTCCTGCAGCAACTCTCCATCGTAGGTTGTCTGGAATAAATTGCCCTAAACAATAAGGTCGACAATTGTACAGTATCTTTATACTTATTTTATGTTTCTTTTTTTCTTGTTGTACAATAAAGAATATTCTTATCTTATCTTAAAGATTGTACATTGGCGAGCTTGCAGTGTTGTGAAACTCTTATAAATAATAAAACTGGAACGGCTTTAACTATTTACTTCATTTGTACAAATAAAGTACGAAGTTAAAGTCGTTTTAAAAACCTATTTAGAGGCTGGTACGGATAGCCAGAGGTTGCGGGTGCGAATCCCGGCATGGGTGAAATTTTTAGCCTCTAAATAGGTTTTTAAATTTGTTCCTTAGCACGGGTTAGTGCATTAAAAATAAAAATAGTGTAATAAAGTCGTTTTGTTTTATTTATTTTATATTTATAATATTTTCGTTGCTGTGTGGTGTCGGCCTAGAGAATAGCACCAACCCAATTCTTCCCGCGGGTGTTGTAAAAGGCGACTAAGGGACACAAACCAGGGGGTGGGCAGCAGCGCCCCCTGCAGTACAATTGCACTGAACTGCTATCCCCAACTCGCGTGCCCAGCGTGGGGATTATGGGCATTGCCCCCTAATCATGGCACAACCTTGCGCTATGGCGCTCATTAGGGGAGGGCTATGTCCAGCAGTGGACTAGTATAGCCTAAAGAAGATATTTATTATAAAACATAAAACTGAATAAAAACGGATAAGCAGGTAGAATAGTCAGATCTAGGCAAGATGCAAGTGGTAATGATGAAAATGAGGGAAATCTCGAAAATGTGTGACATAATTTTAAATATTTGAAAATGATAGAAGAAGCGCTCGCGGCCTAGGCGAACCGAGTGATTGGAATCAATCACTTGGTTAAGCAACAACGGGCGCGGTCAGGTACGGGATGGGTGAGCGTCCCGTGACTACCGCTAGTGGCATTTTTCCGAGCGCTTCCGTGCTTCGCAAGGCACGTTTAGCCGTTGGTGCCGGCTGTTATATAATGGCATTCGTTAAGCCATGTCAGAGGCCTTAAGGGCGTCTTGATAACTTCTGACAGTAAGGCCCGCCACTGTCTTACAATCCTCCACCAACCCGGACTTGGCACCCGTGTTGGAGTATGGCCTAAGCTTCCTGCGATGCAGGAAGAGACCCGTGCCCCAGCAGTGGGGGACATACAAGGGTTGATAACGGATAGATAGAAAAATAAATATGAAGTTTGCACCGTCACAGGCTTAATCGTTTCTCCCCTTCCGACGACCTTCCCTTAGATCATAGAAAGAAGGAGATATGCCCTAGCCGCGAAATAAGTCCGGTACCGCTGTCGCCACTTTTAAATATGTGTGCGTTTTCATCACATGCACAATATTGTAAATATAAGGTTCACGCAAACGTCTGTCCAGTCATTTACTAGCATTCTAATCTTTTAATTGGTTCGCACACTATGAAAAAAAATTGTACGAATACACTCATACACGGAAACAACAGCGTCGGTTAACTCCTTAGGGATGGAACACTTGTATCAAATAATACATCTATCGATAAAATTGTCCGATGAGAGGTTATTCATTTATTATCGGTATACTTCATGTTGGGATGATACAAAAAAACAGAGCATGTTAAATTTACAAAAACAATATTATTAAAACAAATAATCCTATTTTAATTTACTGTCCTGTGAAATGTAAATATTTATTAAGTACGTGTCTTTTTGACAGTATTTGTGGCTTCAGTATATGATAAAGACGCAAACTTGGCTTTCTACTGATATATAATTTGATTATTTTGATAATGATGATGACCCCTGTACTGTATACTAATACGATAAGTTAAAAATGTTTATATGTTAAATTTGTTGAACAGAACACCACTGAAGCATACTTGGTAGTGACGCTGTCCGGAAAGCTAGGTCTTCTGGGTTTGCATCCTGGTAATGGAAAGAACTAATATTTGTGTGAAGAGCATGTCCACGGTCAGGGACGCATTTGTACCTGGATCTTGAATATTTCTTTGTATTTTATTAGTATTTAAATCTCAATGTAACGTGAAATGCACTTACATTACCTTTTACAAATTGGCTTATATTGGTGAGTTTGTTAGGACTCTGTAAAGCAGTTTTTGTTGGGTGAAAGTATGAAGTGCTGACTTTTTAATAATACAGTAGCAATTACTTTCTCATTCTCTGAAAATAATTCACCCAGCTATATAAAAAATAGAACAAACACATGTGTAAACTCGAAAAACAACCATTTTTCTGAAGAAATTGCCACTTGTCTGCATAACAGTGATATATTGGAAATCAGTAGCCACGCTTGGATTATAAGGATTAACTAAAGAATATGTTTATGGCTTTGATTGAAATGTATCATGGGCCTGTAAATAAAGTAACTTTCTAATTAAAAATACAGTAAATAGTAAGAACTTTTATAAGCTTGTCAAAAAAAATTTCAATGAAACTTTCGAAACATATATAGATTAAAAAAATAAAATCAGCATCAGACTGAAATCCTACGGAGAATATTTTCATTATCGCCATCATTCAGCCACAAGATATCCACTGCTGGACATAGGCCTCCTCCATGGATTTCCAAAAAGACCAGTTGAAAGCGGCTTACATCCAGCGTCTTCCTTCGACTAGGATGAGATCTTCTCTCCATCTTGTCGTCCGACGCTGCACTTGCCGATATGACATAAAGGCAAGTACCGACATACCATATTGAGGTCTCCATTGGAGAACTTGTCGGATCTTAAATGGTAAATAAATTATTAAAATACTGAAAATGCTTTATTTATTAAAAAACCTATTTAGAGGCTAAAAATTTCACCCATGCCAGGATTCGAACCCGCAACCTCTGGCTATCCGTACCTGGCCTCTAAATAGGTTTTTAAATTTGTTCCTTAGCACGGGTTAGTGCATTAAAAATAAAAAATAAATAGTGTAATGCTTTAGTTAACTTATTTTTCATTACATAATCGAATTTCATTTATAACATAACGCACATAAATTATTAAATATATAAGACTAAGTATGATTTAGTTCCACAACCACATCACCTGAGTGCTTAGTGCGAGTTTGACAGATCCAATCGAATAACTTTACTACCGCGTTAATCGAGCATTGAGTATGAGTAAGTTAACCGTTCGAACTGGCAAAACGCTGTCGCAGTACAACTCGCACTCGCGTTTACTCGTGTTTTGGCTGGTAAACGTGTTCAATTCTCAACGTAAACCATTACAAATCGCACACAGCAATTTTAATTTCCATACTTGTCGCTAGGTGGCGCTTCCTCGATGCCATAGAAATATGAGTTTACGTTAACGCGATCGAGTAGTTAAAAAACTCGCACTAAGCACTCTGATTTGTTTCTTTTTTTTTTTTTCTTATAATGAGACACATGGTGAAAAATCCATCATGGACGCCAGGGAAGGGGGGACCCTGGCAGTGCCGGACTCCTACCGGCTAAAAAACACCATGTGCCCATTTTTCGTCAACACCTCTGACGATAGTCAGAGTCCTTAGTAATCATTTCTTATTTTTATACAATTTTAATATTTCAAGTATTAATAAATAGGACACATATTATATAAACTACGTATGTATTGCTACATACCATCTATATACAACTGTGTGCTAAAAAATATGATGTCAATTATAAAATTAAGAACACAATAAATTAAAATCAAATAAAAATCAAAATAAATTACAATTAAAATTAAGTTTCAAATTAGAAAATGTCAATATTCAAATTCAAATTAAATAATAATAAATAATTCACATAAAAACAATTAAATAACATAATTCAATAAAATACGCAATAATCAATTTCATTCATTAAAATTCCTAGCAACTTATTTCTAAAATTAGCTTTGGCACATATTCTATCACAGTAAGAGAGGAACTTTTTTCTTTTCTCTTTGTCTTCTAATATAGAGGCGAGGTTTTCTTTGCTTATTTCACATCCTAATTCCATTTCAAGTTGATATCTAGCATAGCCGTACACAGGACAGTCCGTTACTACGTGAACCGCGGTCTCATCGACGGTTGGATCACACAAGCACGCCGGGCTCTCCCTGCACTTGAATCGGTTCAAGTACCCGGAGAACCCGCCGTGCCCCGTTAGCATTTGCGTGATTCTGCCGGTCGGTTTTATTTCACAGACTATCCTGTGCGCGGCTATGACGTCCGGGAGGTACAATTTGGTGACGGAGGCGGTCGTGTCACCCTGATATCTCCGGTTCCACCTGTCAAGCGAATCCTTTCGGATTTCTCGCTTGACAAATGATACCGGACACAGGTCGTAGTTTGGCCTAGTCTTGAGTTTCCGCGCCGCGTCTTTCGCCAGTTGGTCCGCTCTCTCATTCCCCCGCAGACCCACATGCGCTTTGATCCAAAAGAGGGCCACTTCCTTCTTTTGGATCCTGCAATTCTCAAGATTGCTGCGGGTTGCGACTGCAAGGGGATGAAGAGAGCGGTTACTCGTCACCGCCTGCAGTGCTGCCCTAGAGTCACTGAGCACAGCGAAGCTTTGCTCACCGCGTCTGTGGATCTCCTCCGCTGCCCTACATATAGCCAACAATTCTGCCTGGTAAACTGTGCCATAGGACGGCAGCCTGAGCTTGATGGTTTTGGTTTCGGCGCCATCTATCCATACGGATAGAGCCGCTCCAACCTTGCCATCAATCCGGCTGCCGTCCGTATAGATCTTGACAGCTTGTGTACAGTTGGCGTCAAGATCTGCACCGCTTTCAAGGCATATGAAATGCCGGCTTATATGCCGCGACGGATGAGGAGTGTCCACATATGCGGCTCTCCGCTCCATCTCCCGGTCCACTGGTACTGCCCCAGACCTGACCATACCCCTCCTCGCCTCATACAATGCCGCTGCCTCTTGTATGCGTATATCGAGGGGGAGCAGACCGGTCAGGGCCAGTGCAGCGTTCAGGGAGACGGTGCGGTAAGCCTTACACAGCTTGTGAGCAAAACCACGCTGCACAGCATTGAGCTGCTTTTGCACGCACTGCTTGCTGGTTTCGACGGCCCAGACGGGCGCAGCGTACAAGATCGTAGGCTCCACGACCGCCGTATAAATGGTCCTTATCACGTCGGGATGGAGGCCCCAGCTGATTCTGGCGGCTCTGGACAGCTGTTTGTATAGCGCCAGTGCTTTGCTACATACGTAGCTGACGTGACGGCTAAACATCAGCTTGTGGTCGATCCAGAGCCCCAGAACCTTCATCTCTTTTGAGATGCCGATGGCGGTCCCGCCCATGTCCAGGCGCGGGGCGTCGTACTTTAGCTTCCGCATTAGTACCATCGCACATGTTTTGTGCGGTGCGAATTTCAGCTTGTTCCGAGCACCCCACTCCTGGACATTTTCGAGAGCGGCATTTGCCTGTCTCTCCACAACTGAGCCCCCATCACCTTCGAAGACAAGGACCACGTCGTCCGCGAAGGCCTGCGCGAAGTGTCCCCGCTCCTCCAGACCCCTCAACAGCGGGTCGAGAAGGAGGTTCCAGAGAATCGGTCCCCCAATGGACCCCTGCACACATCCCTTGGATGTTTGATTTGTTTCTTTAGAAACACTTTCTTTTGGAGAGTTATGCGTCGTCCATATGAAATGAAGATTAAGGTGATAGGGTAGTTTAGCCGGTTTTCGGCCATTTAAGGACATTTTCATATTCAGAGCGATTTTTTTCAATGACAGAGTAAACAAAAATGGACAAATAAAATACTTTTGAATCATAAAACTATTGCAATTTCCATTTTTCAAACCTTCATCTAAGAAAACATTATCGTTTTATTATAAAAAATAAAAATATCGTGAGGTGTGGATTTTGCCCTTTCCCGGCCACCTATTTCAGTTTACGGCCATTTTTTTTGTTAGTTTTCGGCCAATTTTTGTTTTTTCTAATAACTCTTATTTTTATGGTGGTGTATCGTTTTTAAATAACAATAAAATGAGTAAAAATCAAAGAGCTTTTAATATTGTTTACTTAAAACTAAAACATTAACCAATTTCCGGCCTCTCAATAAATCATGGCCGATAAAAAAATTGGTCAACCCGGGCTTCGGCCACCTTGCATAAAATGGCCGACAACCTAATTTGAAGGAGTTAACTTTCGGCCGCCAATGTCAATATATAATTAAACTCTTTCGAACAAATCAAGGATGAAAGAGTTCTCTTATCAGGATCTTAGTTAATATAAGAAAAACTTATTGGAATAAATAGATTTACTAGTATTTATCACCGCTTTTATAAATGTCCAAAAAATAACCTAAATATCCTTAGTTCTCGGTCATTTTATTACACTTAGGCCGAAAAGTGGATTTACGAAGTCCCTCTCCCGGCCACCATTATACAAAACAATTAAAATGGATTTTAAGCACGAATGCAATTAGTAAACATGGGGCCGAAATGTAACTGCATAAATCAGGATACTTTTTAAATTATATCTTAACAATATGATTTGGAAAAAGTGATTATTCAATGGTAAAGTAATGAATTTATAATCATAGGATCGGTGTCAAATTTCGGCCAGGCGGCCGAGAATCAACTGGCTCGTCAAAATTGAACTTAGTTATCCGTCCACCTAATATTTACTAAAAGTACTAAGTATTATAGACATTTTCATCAAAATAAATTAGTTTAACATATTAACTGTGCATTATAGTAATATTTTGGTGGATAAATCAATACATAATGTCGTAACTTCCCATGCAAATAATTGGCGCGCACTATTTTTTTCTCTGCTTTCGACACACACTCACACTGCTTGAACCGCGAGGGCAAAATAACGAAACAAATGAAACGCTACTAAGATACTTAATTATGTAGGCAAAGATATCATTAAAATCTATGCGGTAACAATAAATTTATTTAAAAACCTATTAAGAGGCTAAAAATTTCACCCATGCCGGGATTCGAACCCGCAACCTCTGGCTATCCGTACCAGCGCTCTACCAATTGAGCCAATGGGCGACTCACGACATCAGTGAAATTTCGAACCTCTTTACAATATTCTCTGTATTACGTACAGGCAGCGACATCTGACTTAAGCAAATTGCATTACTTACAGCCCCGACTACCTACTTTGCAGTTAGGTTTTAAACATCGGAACGATATCACTGTACCCACATGATTACACTATTTTTATTTTTAATGCACTGACCCGTGCTAAGGAACAAATTTAAAAACCTATTTAGAGGCTAAAAATTTCACCCATGCCGGGATTCGAACCCGCAACCTCTGGCTATCCGTACCAGCGCTCTACCAATTGAGGCAATGGGCGACTCACGACATCAGTGAAATTTCGAACCTCTTTACAATATTCTCTGTATTACGTACAGGCAGCGACATCTGACTTAAGCAAATTGCATTACTTACAGCCCCGGCTACCTACTTTGCAGTTAGATTTTTAACATCATGGGTGAAATTTTTAGCCTCTAAATAGGTTTTTAAATTTGTTCCTTAGCACGGGTTGGTGCATTAAAAATAAAAATAGTGTAATCATGTGGGTACAGTGATATCGTTCCGATGTTAAACCTAACTGCAAAGTAGGTATCGTGACATTAAAGCCAAAAACACTCGTACATTTCAATTACGATTATAACCTTTATACTAACATAATTATGTATATGTATATTATAACTAAAACTATATAGGTACGATGGTAGCTCAGTGGGTAGAACCATGGACTGGCAAGCGAGAGCCCCAGGTTCGATCCCGAGTGCGGGTATGTACCAATGACTTTGTTTAATTTCAAAGTTACGTACATTTGCGAATTTGTAGTCGCAATACCACACGCTAACGGAAAACATCGTGCGGAAACCCGCGGCTTGGTTGGCTCCGCACGTATTGACTAGTCTTTCCTGTGGGCTAGGCCGACCAAGCTGTCAGGATGGTATAGTTGCTGGGCAAGCCTACACTATCTATAAAACCATGTCCCAGGCACTACAGCGTCGGAGTGGTACCTTCACCCATCTAGTGTGAGTGAAGATACCACTGGACGCTGTATAAATAATCTCATTAAGTAGATGCAAAAAGGCCAATATTATTATAGGTACTCTGCAACATATCAAGCAGTAAAAACAATATGGGTTCGGACGGCATTAGATGTTTAAAAGAGCCCTTGCAAAATGATAATAGATCTACCTATTTAAAAAAACGTGAATTGTAGGTATTAACAAGTCTGGAAATTATGGTTTTATTTTTGGATGTCTGGAACATAAAGTCCTTCAAACCCTTTTCATGCAACAGCATCTTATCATACTGTTGCAATAATACTACTATAATGACATTGTTAATGACGTTGTTTGTTGAAGCGCTCGTGGTCTAGTGGAACCGAGTGATTGGAATCAATCACTAGGGTTAAGCAACAACAGGCGCGGTCAGGTGCTGGATGGGTGACCATCCTACGACTACCGCTAGTTTCAAGTTTCCGAGCACTTCCGTGCTTCGCAAGGCACGTTAAGGCGTTGGTGCCAGCTGTCATGTAATGATAGTCGCTAAGCCATGTCAGACGCGTTATGGGCGGCTTGTAACTTATGATAGTAGGGCCCGCCACTGTCTTACAATCCTTCTCTCTTCTCTTCTTAGTCGTTTCCTCATGGATGAGGGATTTGACTATGGGGCCGCTTCTGCCACCAGCTCTTTCCATTTGATTCGATTATGCGCCAGATGTATGGCTGCTTATAGAGCCCTCCCGAAGGTTTAGTTATTATGTCTGTCCAACGCATAGGTGCTCGTCCTCAGCTTCGTTTCCCGTTCGCTCGACCGGCGATGATAACATATTTCGGATACAATGCTCCCGGATATTGATATCGTATTTCATATTACATAAGTAGATAAGCCATGTCAGAAGCCTCATGGGCGGCTTGATAACTGCTGACAGTAAGGCCCGCCACTGTCTCACAATCCTCCACCAACCCGGACTTGGCCCCCGTGGTGGAGTATGGCCTAACCTTCCTGCGATGCAGGAAGAGACCCTTGCCCCAACAGTGGGGACATACAAAGATTGATATCGAAGTAGATGTAAATAACAAAGTTTTGCGTGCCGGGATTGGAACCTACGACCTCCCGCATGTGAGGGACGTTCTACCGATGGGCTATCACAGCTCTGACAAACAGTCAAACAAAAACGCAGCATCTCATTAGTAGACGCGAAAAGAATGAATATCATTGCGAGAAGCAGCCCGCGATTTGTAATTCCAATAATTTTCGCTGTTGCCGCGTTTTGGAGAGATTCAAAGTACAGGTGGGGGAAGGTGAAAGTCGGGGAGCAAAACTCGTTTCAATTTTAAACTTGGAAACTATTGATAGTTCAACATAACACGATCATTATTTGTTTTCGATTTAATTGTAGTTAATATATTTTTCGGTAACATTATCACCTTAATACACTATTTTTATTTTTAATGCACTAACCCGTGCTAAGGAACAAATTTAAAAACCTATTTAGAGGCTAAAAATTTCACCCATGCCGGGATTCGAACCCGCAACCTCTGGCTGGTACGGATAGCCAGAGGTTGCGGGTTCGAATCCCGGCATGGGTGAAATTTTTAGCCTCTAAATAGGTTTTTAAATTATCACCTTATTATTCTGGTCATTGTAAGTAACGAGTATCTATCTCAAATGCTCTGGGCCATCTTTTCTAGTATGACTGCCACTCTGCGATACGGTCGAAAGGTCAGTGCAGGTGGTAGGTGCCAAAATTGAAACAATTTGTACTTTAGGATAAGTATTCATTGTAAAACCATGTTATTTTTAAACAATAAACAATATTTGTGTTTGTATATTTGTATTTGTATTATATTCTTTTTAATACACTAACCCGTGCTAATGACAATTTTAAAAAATTGACAATGACAATGATTTAAAAACCTATTTAGAGGCTAAAAATTTCACCCATGCCGGGATTCGAACCCGCAACCTCTGGCTATCCGTACCAGCTGGCTATCTGGTACGGATAGCCAGAGGTTGCGGGTTCGAATCCCGGCATGGGTGAAATTTTTAGCCTCTAAATAGGTTTTTAAATTTGTTCCTTAGAACGGGCTAGTGCATTAAAAATAAAAATAGTGTAATGACAATGATTAACAATGTCTATTTTTTAAATTGTCCTTAGCACGGGTCCTTTGTGCATTAAGGGCTGATATTTCAATCTTCGGATAAAGCTTATTCGTCGAATATCGTATTAAACAACCAATTCAAGAATGTGTTCTAATTGCCTTTCTTTTGTTGTTTACGGTGGCATTTTTATATTATTGTGTAATACTTAATTAGACGGATAAGATTTATTCGAGGATTGAAAAATCAGCCCTAATAAGAATATAATCATGTGGCTACAGCGATACCATTCCGATGTAAAACCTAACTGCAAAGTAGGTACTCGGGGCTGCAAGTGATGCAAATTAATACAGCCAGATGTCCCTGCCTGTACGTAATACAGAGAGTATTGTAAAAGAGGTTCGAAATTTCACTGATGTGAGTCGCCCATTAGCTCAGTTGGAAGAGGATAGCCAGAGTACGCGGGTTCCAATCCCGGCATGGGTGCAAATTTTAGCCTATGAATAGGTTTTTAAAAATTGTCCTTAGCACGGGTTAGTGCACTAAAAAGAATATAATCATGTGGGTACAGCGATATCATTCCGATGTAAAACCTAACTGCAAAGTAGGTACTCGGCACAGAGTACTTTTTATAGTACTCGGGGCTGCAAGTGATGCAAATTACTTCAGCCAGATGTCGCTGCCTGTACGTAAAACAGAGAGTATTGTAAAGAGGTTCGAAATTTCACTGATGCCGGTGAGTCGCCCATTAGCTCAGTTGGAAGAGCGTTGGCACGGATAGTCAGAGATCGCATTTTCGACAATTTTATTGTAAAATTTTGTAATATAACAAAATGTTTATAGTGTAACTAACCGATGGAAACACTCGTGGCCTAGTGGAATCGAGTGATTGGAATCAATTACTTGAGTTAAGCAGCAGCAGGCACGGTCAGGTGCAGGATAGGTGAACGTCCTGTGACTACCTCTAGTGGCATTTTTTCCGTGTTATTTAAGTCGCTGGTGCCATTTGTCATGTAATGGCAGTCGTTAAGCCATGTCAAAAGCCTTATGGGCGGCTTGATAACTTGTGACAGTAAAGCCCGCCACTGTCTTACAATCCTCCACCAACCCGGACTTGGCCCCCGTGATGGAGTATGGTCTAACCTTCCTGCGATGCAGGAAGAGACCCGTGCCTCAGCAATGGGGACATACAAAGGTTGACATCAAACAGATGTAAAGGTTTTCCATGTTACTTTTGGCACATTATACTTACCACCCGGCCGCGTCCTCTGTCATTATTTATACATTCATGATTGAAGTGGGCTTTATTTTACGCTGTGTTTTGTTTTGTTCTGGAAATAAAAATTTAATAATGTCCTTCTTAAGGCTGTTCTTACACGGAGCATGTTGTCTCGGTCGAACAATTCAACGTTCTTATTTATGTCCAGCTGACCCCTTAAACATTTTTTTGCCATATTAATTAGCCTACGACATATTCTCAGCGATACTACTATGCGTAAAAATTATCCACACACGCCACGCCACGCCACGCCACGCCACGCCACGCCACGCCACGCCACGCCACGCCACGCCACGCCACGCCACGCCACGCCACGCCACGCCACGCCACGCCACGCCACGCCACGCCACGCCACGCCACGCCACGCCACGCCACGCCACGCCACGCCACGCCACGCCACGCAACGCCACGCCACGCCACGCCACGCCACGCCACGCCACGCCACGCCACGCCACGCCACGCCACGCCACGCCACGCCACGCAACGCCACGGCACGCCACGCCACGCCACGCCACGCCACGCCACGCCACGCCACGCCACGCCACGCCGTGCCACGCCACGCCACACCACGCCACGCCGCATCGCGCCCCGCCGCATCGCGCCCCGCCACGCCACGCCACACCACGCCACGCCACGCCACGCCACGCCACGCCACGCCGCGCCACGCCACGCCACGCCGCGCCACGCCACGCCGCGCCACACCACACGATTTTATCTAAAAGTGAACATGAGAAATCTTAACAACTTGTACAACTATTTTTAGAACCTACAGTCTAGAACCTACGATAAACAATCTAGGACTAAACGGAAATCGATTGAAGTTCTAGAATATTAATACAACATTCTAGGCTATATGTTCTAAAAATAGTTATCATAGATATTAAGATTTTCGATTTTTACTTTTTCAAAAAAAAAGTTTATTCCATTGGTGGCGCAGTGGCGCCTTAAACTGCTATTGCAGTTAGTTTAGCAGAAGAGAATATATTATGTTACTTTGTCCCTGTATTCAAAAACTTAATTAATAAATAAGATAAAAATAAAAGTTAACATTCTCAACAAAGTTAGTCTATTTGGCAATCTTCCGTTCGTAATCCCTAAGCCAGCGAGCGTGAATCGGCGCAATTTATGTCACAATAATATAAGCAATTACTCTTTAATTCCATGAGATTAATAAGAAAGGCAGAGCTGCGAACATCTGCCGAAATCCCGGCAGAGATTTTGAAGAAAAATGCCGATTTTTATTTTGGATATGGCATTTTTTATTTTACTGCCTTGACAAAACTGCATGTTGCGTTCAGTAGTTAATGATTCGCGATACTCATACATTTATAAATATTAAACGGGTCTATTATTTTATTAGGCAGCGTTGCAGTGGCCGTGGCCACGGATAGAGTGAAGTGGATAGCGGATGGAATGAGTAGGTACAGTCAATTATCTGTTGCGCATAGTCCCTTTTAGTGGCGGGCCGACACCCAACACTCACTGTTATTATATTATTCACGTTTGCACCGACTACCCGTCTCTTATTTCTTTCAGTAACTTTCCGCCGTAAGGTTTTCTGGAAGAAATTGCTTTTAGCAAAAAGGCCGCCAATTGTACTTTGTATCTTTACATGTTTTTTAATATGTGCTCTGGTGTACAATAAAGAATATTCTTATCTTATTATAGTGAGATATAATATCCGCGGATAGGTCCGATGATAAGGTAATTTGTATTGGATAGCACTTGATTCCACGTATTTAATCGCGATTAGATCTGTTTAGTAAATAACTATGTTACGTTCAGGGCCTAGATTCTGTTAATGCATTGTGGCGATTTTATTTCAATACTGATTCAAGTCTAAGCCACTAAGACCCGGTTTCTCGTAGACTAACATGCCGTTAATCTACTGTTAACAGCTGTCAGTTGGCCAAAATGCATACAAAAAAAAACATTTGACAGCTGTTAACCGTAGATTAACAGATTGTTAGTGTACGAGAAACTGGGGGTGAACCTTCTAAGCGACAATGGTAAACACATCGCGGGACCCGATTACCCCTGAGGGTGGCTCGAGAGGGCCTTCCCCACCGCACGCCAATTCAATCTATCCAGCCACTGCCAGAAATCTACCTCAAATCGCCAGGCAACTAAAGTTTAATTCTCACGACAAAAAGGTTTCAATCAATCAAAAGTTTTATTCTAAACAGCACAGAAACTTTAACTTATTGAACATTACAAGTTAAACTAGGTGTCCATTTCAAAATCTAAATCATATTGGAGAAAATATGGGCAAAAATACTCCAAAACCACCGTTTCTGAATTGAGAATTTTGTTAAGTAAATACTTAACCGTAGTGTGTCACGTCGAATTTAGTAGAAAAGAGAGTGACGTTACTTAAGTATTTACTTAGAGAAATTCTCAATTCAGAAACCGACCATTTCAGTCCTTAATTAGGCAGGAAAGTTAAGCCATACTCCACCACTGAGGCCATACTCCACCACCATTACATGACAGCCGGCACCGACGGCTTAACGTGCCTTAAGTATCTTAAATCTGAAAATTACTGATGTGCAACAAAGTGTGATACGACTAAATTACCACATCCAAACATTTACCCTTCAGGGGTGGACCTCTATATTTCTGTTGCTATTCACACCCTGTCATTGGCAGGGAGCGCCTATTGCGAACGCCACTGGGTCGATTATCGCGTGACTCAGAGGTCTTTGTCTCCCGATCTATTGTTTGGCGGAAACCTTTTGCGGTCGTGGGTCTTAAGTTATTTATAAGGGGATGCCACGAAACTGATATTCGGTTTGTGCATAATTTTTGACAACCTCGCTGGCGCAGCGGTTTGGCACGCTGTCAGTAAAACCAAAGGTCTCGGGCTCGATCCCCGGCCGGGTCAAAGTAGGAAACAAACTTTTCTAGTCTGTCTCGGGTCTTGGATGTTATATATGTATTTATTGTATTAGATCTATCGTCGAGTTAGCACCTGTAACACAAGTCTTTTAGGTGTACTTAGTATAAGGTTAACAAGATCTGTGTAATAATATGTCCATGAATATTTATGTATATAAATTTACGCCTGTATCCGTGGGGGGGAGGCCAGAGTTGGCCACTTGCCACTATCCTGACAGGCCTCTCTCGTTTGATCAACAATGATTATGTCTTCCGACAATCTTTGAATTGAGCGAAGAATTTAACAAAGAGTTTAGATGTTGTGCGTGGCGTAGGAGCGGTCAATAAATTAGGTTACACGAATATCATTATATTATAAGTGCCCATCACATCTTTGTCACAGGTGGACTCACTCGAATAGTGGTCTGAATAGGGTTATCGTAACACTGGTAGTACAATTCGCAAACCTCCGAGCCAGCATATTACATCTTAGCGACAGCGCCCTGCGTTCCTGTTCCATATCAAGGTCGTCTGTTACCCAATCACCCAGATACTTGAACTTTGTTACTTGCGCGAGAGGAGACGGATCACGCATGTGACTAAGTTCCTTTAGTCACAAGAGATTACCCGCTTTAATTATCAGAATCTCACTCTTTTTGCATTGTACCTAAGTCCATGTTCTATCGCAAATGCTTCGCAGATGCCCAGCTGTGTTTGGAGACCACGTGTCATACTGACTTGCCACTCGTCATTTTATTTTTCTATAAATAAATAAATATTCCTGATTACACAGATCTCGTTAGCCCTATACTAAGTCCAACTAAACGAATTGTGTTATAGGTGCTAACTCGACGATAGATTTAATACAATAAATACATAGATAACATCCAAGACCCGAGACAAACTAGAAAAGTTCGTTTCCTAGTTGGACCCGGTCGAGGATCGAACCCGAGACCTTTTGTTTTACAGTCAGCGTGCCAAACCGCTGCGCCACCGAGGCCGTCTAACTATTTGTCTGACTATTTTTGACACTTGCTTAGTAAGTACACGCTCAAGCGCGCCTCCAGTGCAGCGGGCAACGGTATCCAGCACATAACTCCAAAAATGTCGTAGTCATGCTCCAGAAGACTAGGTACGCTTCAGTTACGTAACAAAACTTGACACCTCTGTCACTCGATGTCATTTTGTGCGCCTTCCCGACGCTTAGTAGCCCTTTGATAGAGGTTGTCGCTCAACGCTCCGCTCATGCAAGTACGTGGCCCCCGTTTCTGTATTTATATGGGATTGTCTTAAATTTTCTGGCGTCTTTGTTCCGACTAGAATATTCTCCCAGCTTGTTTATGATAGATGAACACACAATGCCGTTTTGTGTGTTATTAAGGTACCACTGCTAAGTAGATTATGTAACTTTAAACCGGGGATCTATGTCATTAAACTACAATTCATTGATGACTCTCTTTTTATAACAATAACTTCTGTTACGGAATGGACTGTATATCAAGGAAACTAATGGAAACCGAGTAAAACGAAGTATATTAGGAAAATATTAGAACAAATGGGCTATGACATGATTTTAAAAACCTATTTAGATGCTAAAAATTCCACCCTTGCCGGGACTCGAACCCGCGACCTCTGGCTAACCGTGCCAGCGCTCTCCCAACTGAGCTAATAGAGGTCGCGGGTTCGAGTCCCGGCATGGATGGAATTTTTAGCCACTAAATAGGTTTTTAAAATTGTCCTTAGCACGGGTTAGCGCATTAAAAAAGAATATAACAATGAGATGATGACAACAATGAAAGAAAAGTCAATAAAACGAAAAATATACAAATTATAAAATGATTATATTCTTTTTAATGCACTAACCCGTGCTAAGGAGAATTTTTAAAAAACCTATTTAGACGCTAAAAAATCCACCCATGCCGAGACTCGAACCCGCGACCTCTGGCTAACCGTACCAGGGCTCTCCCAACTGAGCTAATGGGCAAATGCCGGCATCAGCGAAATTTCGAACCTCTTAACAATATTCTCTGTATTATTTACAGGCAACGGCATCTGGCTGAAGTAATTTGCATCACTAATAAATAGGTTTTTAAAATTGTCCTCAGCACGGGTTAGTGCAACAAAAAGAATATAATTATAAAATTAATCCAAGGAGTCTTCAACAACGTCCATACAACACATTCACTTGCCTAGAGTCTAATACTTACATAGTTTTACAATATAATGAAATAAGCACGACAATGGTTCATATTTGCCTCAATTTGGTAGTCTACAAAGCAATAGCAGTACCATGTCATTCCAGGGGTGTAACCCACACAAATTAAACAGGCATCACTCGCGAAGGAGATCGAATCGCGCGAGGCGCCGAGTTAAGTAGCACGGGTTACAGTTACTAGACTATCGATAGAGTGAATGAAACGACCAGTACTCTATTGAGCAACTATGCATTTTAGCGACTCGCCCCCTTGGCCGCAAAGTAATATTATACCCTATGATACGACCGAAGCGCTCGTGGCCTACGCGAACCGAGTGATTGGAATCAATCACTTGGTTAAGCAACATTGGCGCGGTCGGGTACAGGATGGGTGAGCGTCTCGTAACTACCGCTAGTGGCATTTTACCGAGCGCTTCCGTGCTTCGCAAGGCACGTTAAGCCGTTGGTGCCGGCTGTCATGTAATGGCAGTCGTTAAGCCATGTCAGAGGCCTTATGAGCGGCTTGATAACTTCTGACAGTAAAACCCGCCACTGCCTTACAATCCTCCACCAACCCGGACTTGGCCCCCGTGGTGGAGTATGGCCTAACCTTCCTGCGATGCAGGAGGAGACCCGTGCCACAGCAGTGGGGATAGACAAGGGTTGATAACGATGATACGACCATCAGGCAAGGATGTCACGACATGGAAATACACCCAGACCGAGACAATTTGTACAAATCAAGTAGGCGGCCTCCCGTAGGAATTGAACCCACTAAACAAGGCAGACAATATAAATAAATTGTTGTTAATAGTATTTCTTAACGATTCGCGATACTCATACATCTATGTACTCGTATATAAAATTCAAAGTGCTGACAGACTGACTCACTCATCAACGCCCAGCCCAAGCCGTTGGACCTACGAAGCTGAAATTTTGCACAAAGGGTCCTTATATAATGTATGCAAGGAATAAGACGGATTTTTTTAAATTCAACCCTTAAGGGGGCGAAAAAGGTTGCCGAAATTTGTATGGAACGTATAAAGAAAGTTGTCTAATTTTCTTAAAACTTAAAATAAGTGCTCTTCAACGCAATTGATTGAACACGTGTTTGCCGTTTTTATAAATTTAAGCCTTAAGGGAGTGAACGGGGTTGCAAAAAAAGTCCACGCGGACGGAGTCGCGGGCAAAAGCTGGTAGTTATATATTAAACAGGTCATCTTCTTCTTCAAGCTATATTAGTCCTCCCCTAATGAGCGCAAGGTTGTGCCATCATTGGGGGGTAGTACCCATATAATCCCTACGCTGGGCTTGCAGGTTGGGATCGCAGTTTGATGGAATTGTACTGCAGGGGGCGCTGTCTGATCGCGATTATTTATAACGGGTCTAATCGCGATTATTTATTAGGTAAAACGTAAGTACCTTATTTGCCGACGTTTCGGCAGCGTTACAATAAATAAGGTAGTTACGTTTCACCTAATAAATAATCGCGATTAGACCCGTTTAGTATATAACTAAATTGTTGTTGTTTCAACTCCAAATTCGAAGATGCATTTTGAGAATACGAAAATCGAAAAAAACTGTGAAAAATTGTAAACGAGACTGCTCCCACAGTGACACCAAGCAATTGGTTTTGTGGAACCCATGGAAAAAATGTAATAACATAATATGCAAAGTTAACAAATAACAGCCTCTGTAGCGAAGCGTTAGCGTATCTGCCTACCATGCAAGAGGCTCCGGGTTCGAACCCCGGCTGGGGAGAAAAAAAACTCCAGGTCTTGGATGTTTGGATGGACATGTTTGTGATATCGTTGTTTCTGGTTCCCACAACGAAGGGTATCCTAGTGTGGGGCCAGAATCAATGTATGTGCCTGTATTTAAATGTTAAATGTTACCTATGCTAACAAAATAATGGACACATTCACGCTAAGGCCATTTCACATTATGTCTAGGCAAATACTTAAAGCATTAAGTCCGCTGTATACTTAATACTTTTTTTGCAGTGTAACTCGTTTATGCGCAAAAAAAGTATTAATATTTAATTCGGGGCAGTGACGTACAAGCACTTCGATTTAAACTTAACACTCTAAAGCAGGGCTTCCCAAACTGTGCGTCGCGACTCCCTGGGCATCTCAGCATTATCCCAGGGGACGTCGCGAAGCGATCCCCGCAGATTGCCAGTTGCAGTGATAAAGAACACCTACAGTTTACTAAAGATGAAAGAACTTCTAAGTGTTGAACCGTGTTATGATAACCTACACTTAGAAAATCAAGCTGAGTTATAAAATAAATGTCAAATTACTTCCTCGTTGGTCTAGACGTTAAAGCGCTTGGATATCTAGCCAGAGTTCGTGGATTCCTTTACCGCTGGGGGCCACTATACATTTATACAAGTGGCCTCAGTCTGGGTGTGTTTTCATGTTCGTGATGTCCTTGCCTGGTTACCGTAGTACAGGGTGTACACGCTCGTACATATCGTTATATGTACGAGCGTGTACACCCTGTACTCATAAGTAGACAGCGGTACGTTTACCGCTGTCTACTTATGAGCCAAGACTGCTTGAAGATTATTTAGCCTCTTTGCTGATATATTCAGCAAACGTCACTCGCAAACAACGCACGCTCGAATATTTTCCTATTACTAATTTTGTAAATTATTAATATTATAATCTTAAAAAGTTAAAATTACTTTGCTAAATTCCGCCAAAAATCCCACAAGCACCATGCGGTTAGCTAATGCACCGCCCTCCCTCCCACTTTTTCAAGCAGAAGCAAGACACGAACACACCACCACCAACACCAATACTTGTGTGAGAAAACAAGCAAAGTAATTTTAACTTTTAATGCTATTATGGATTTCCGAAAAGTAACGCCTGATTCTATACAATATTATAACCATTAAACATTTAAACCTAAAGAAGACCAGGACAAGTGATTGTGTTGTGAGGAAGTTATTGTTATTATTATTAATAATAATAAAAATAATAATCTTTATTGACACAAAACATATACAAAACTAAATTTCATCATGTTACAGTATAGTAAGACGTTAATTAGAGTTACATACATTTTTGATGCGTGGTTCTGATACCTATACTAAGAAAAATCCTCTATTACAGGTAGCAGTGCCCTCCCAATAATGAAGGAATTAAGAGACGGGTAGTCGGTGCAAATATAAATATATTAATACTCTACTTACATATATAAATAACAGTAAATCTGCATAAACAATTACATAAATATAGTTATGATAAACTTACATAAATACGTTATAATAACAATCTACGCGATGTGACAATAAAAACAATATTGTGTACAAAAGGAAAGGACAAAATGAAAAGGAGAATGCACGAATACTAAACTTGCAGGGACAGATAAAACTCCTTAACCTTGCTTTTAAAGACAGCTGAGGAAGGGGAGCGCCTTATTGAGACCCGAAGATCATTCTACAGCCGAGTGGCCGTTACGGTAAACGAGTCGCTGGAGAACCTTGTCGATTGAGTTGGAGTCTTCAATGACATATTCAGGTCAGACCTTAATGGCCGGCTGTGGCAATCACCGAGGTAGGTAAAGCGCTCTTTAAGATATGAAGGAGTGGCTACAGTATTGAGTAGATAAGAGAGAGAATGTGAGCATTCCTACGAAAACGGATGGGGGAAGCCACTTGAGCTTAGCGCGGAATTCGGAGACGTGGTCATATTTGCGTAAAACAAATATGAATCCTATCGCAAAGTTTTGGAGGCGCTCAAGTTTATTAAGTTGCTCTTCGGTGACATCAAGATAGCTGGCATCAGCGTATCTATCAGAGATAAATTCGCCTTTGTAACAATTTTATGGAATAATATTGTATATTATGTAAGTATTATAATTATGTATTACTTAATGAAATCAGCAAAACATTATTTTAGGTCTATTATACGTTACAATAGGTAGGCGTGCAGGCGGCACGATTACAACCTGAAATAGTCCTTAAATACTGCAGAGTTGGAGACTATAATGCAATGCAAAATTCACGTTTCCGTGTCGTACCGGGATTGCAATCGCTAACGTTTAGAGCAGGGCTTTCCAACCTTATGTTGACTTTGTCACCCTTAGCAGCCCTTCGCCCATCTAGCCAAAGAAAGACGATGCCTACGAGTGTCTAGTAATAATATAATAATAATATTATTAAGACCTCTTAACAATATTAAAGTAATGCTTATAGGTTATTATTCTGTTTATGTAAGCGCGCACACACACACACACACTTAAACACATACACTAAACACACACACAAGCACACAAAGTTTACGAGTACCTAAAATATTGTTAAATAAAGTTTAACGCTTATTGTTTAACTGTGTAGTTATTAAATTTCAAGAATTTATTCAAGAATTTAGTTATTCTCACATCTTGTTAACCATTTCTATTTCACACGTTACAAAATTTTTATTGTTTTTATTGTCACATCGCGTAGATTGTTATTATAACGTATTTATGTAAGTTTATCATAACTATATTTATGTAATTGTTTATGCAGATTTACTGTTATTTATATATGTAAGTAGAGTATTAATATATTTATATTTGCACCGACTACCCGTCTCTTAATTCCTTCAGCAACTTTCAGTAAGGTTGTCTGGAAGAAATTGCTTTTAGCAATAATCTAACAATTTGCTCTGGTGTACATTAAAGAATATTCTTATCTTATCTTACATAAATCTACTAAGTACATACCAATAGAAAGTATTTTTTCAATCTCTTCGTGAATGGTGTTATAGAATCTGTCTTAAACAACATGAACGGCTTAATCACGGCTTGATACGTACCGATCACTGCAGTATAATCGCCATAGTTTCATCTGTTATAGGCATTTAGTTAAGCCATCTATATACTAAGTACCTACTCGAACCAGTAAATTCACTGAAGCGTATTATGGCTCTGGCTTTTAGGCTAAATACGTCTCATTGAGTTCCTCAATCGATGACGGCATGTGCAGTTAACCCAGATCTTAGACCATTATGCAACATGCTAGGAAACTGGGGTTCTCACGGCGATATGTTTAGGTATTACTTTAAGGCTGGACATATTATTATAGAATTCTTTATTATACGTGTAAAGACTGTACAAATGGCGGGTATTCTATTCTTGCCAACCAACAGGTGCCGTTGGTGCCGGCTGATCGTGGCAAGTGGCAGTCCTTGGTCTCTGCCTACCCCTCTGGGATACAGGCGTGAGGTTATGTATGTATGTATGTATGTATGTATGTATGTATGTATGTATGTATGTATGTATGTATGTATGTATGTATGTATGTATGTATGTATGTATGTATGTATGTATGTATGTATGTATGTATGTATGTATGTATGTATGTATGTATGTATGTATGTATGTATGTATGTATGTATGTCGACGCCTTACTGCTAAAACCGACTATCTGCATGAAATGTTGTTATGCACACAATAACAAGTTTTAGTATAGTTAACGACATCCGAACCTTAAACTCGAGTTTTCTCGAAACAACATTTCATGCAGATAGTCGGTTTTAGCAGTAAGGCAACAAGTTTTAGTATAGTTAACGACATCCGAACCTTAAACTCGAGTTTTCTCGAAACAACATTTCATGCAGATAGTCGGTTTTAGCAGTAAGGCGTCGATGTATGTATATATACGAATATAATAACTAAGCACATATACAAATATAAATAGTACATACATATCTATATGCATATAAATAAACATAATAATATATATTTACAATCTTACGAATGGAATTACACATTATTGTTCTGAATATACCTATAGATAGTGTTCCTGAACTCTAGTCTTAAAGACGCGGATTGACGGTGCATGGTGAATGTATAGCGGTAGCGCGTTCCACTACCGCTATCACGGAAAAAGAACTTGATGCCGTATTATGCTCTGGGATTTCGAGGAGTAAATCTTTGCATGGGCGCGAAGGCGACCACGCGCGCCACGTGAGGCGAAACGTTCGCGGAGATAATGGGGGGAGGAGGGATCATGAAGGACGCAATAGAGGAGGGTCAAGATATGGGAATTCTATACACCATCACGGGGGCCACCTGCAAACCAACCATTTTTAGGCCCACATTAAAGTAATACATTAGAGTCTTTCCATGAAGGTTTCTCAAAAAAAGTTCCACCAACCTCCAACTCGCCAGCGTATTCTTAAATCAAAATCCTTCACAACAGCCACTTTCTCTCGAGGCTCTAATAAAAAAATCAACAGCGACGGCCGTTCAAAATCCCCGCTGAAAGGCGAAGCTTACGAGCTACCCCGAGACGGCTATCGGCTTCTGCACTAATTTATTAGATTACACGGACGCGGTGGAGCGTGGGTAGAGAATGGATGTGGCACTTCACTGTCAGACTTAAGTACACATATAATGCAAACGATTATTGGCGCTCGTTGAAGCGCTCGTGGCCTAGGCGAACCGAGTAATTGGAATCAATCACTTGAGTTAAGCAACAACAGGCGCGGGATGGGTGACCGTCCCGTGACTACCGCTAGTGGCATTTTCCCGAGCGCTTCCGTGCTTCGCAAGGCACGCTAAGCCATGCCATGCTAGAGGCCTTATGTGCGGCTTGATAACTTCTGACAATAAGGCTCGCCACTGTCTTACAATCCTCCACCAACCCGGACTTGACCCCCGTGGTGGAGTATGGCCTAACCTTCCTGCGATGCAGGAAGAGACCCAGAACAGATCGATCGTCAGCCTTTTTTTTTGTTACCGTTTGGTTTTGTTTTTGAAGTATTGTACATTTAAATAAATTGTTTCTCTCTCTCTTTCTCTTTTCTACCCCTTAAGGCCTGCGCAAACGAGGGACTTTTGTCCCCAAGGAACAAAAGTCCCTGTATCGTAAAAATGTCCTCCGAGTACTTGTCGCGGACGTTCAACGCCTACGGTGTGCGGTCATTTGTTCCCCGGAAATTGAGTGAAGCGAACGCTATGGAAGCAAATATTCTGAGATTACATTGTGTTGTAATTTACATGAAGTTGAAAAAGAAAAGGCGTTTTAAAAGAAAACACCGAACATTTGTCCAGTCTGGTCTCTTAATGTCCTCGGTAACTTGAGGGATTTTTTGTACGGGGTACTTTTAGTCCTTCGTGTGCGTTATTCGATACAATTTATAAGAAGATCTATATCGACGGACAAAAAAGTATCCCGGGGACATACCCTCGTCTGCGCAAGCCTCTACCGCACATAACACGTTTCCGAATAGCTAAACAACATCTTATCCTAGGAAAATACACGTTTAGACATCTTCGGAGCTCGAATGCCGTTTCTCATTACTAATTCTCACGTTAACCCTAAGCCTAGGTTAACCCGTGCAAAGGATATTATCCCACATTTTACGTAATTAAAATGACCCTGTCTTCGTTAGTTAAAACCGTGAATGGACGGCTATAGGTCTTCGAAGAATATACGTATCTCCTTATGTAACCTATAAACGTTCCATTGCAGGCCTTCTCTCAGAGAGGCTTAATTATTTATTTTTATTATTATTATTTATTTATTTTTTCACGAACTATATGTTTCAGAGTACAGTAAGTGCCTGAACACTTCACTAGGCAAGCCCGTGCTGAAGTGATCAGATTCAATTATCGATTGCTGTGTAGGTAAGAAGAGGCAGTGTTAAAAAATCATGTAAAACACATCAACAAACAGACGACCTCTGTGGCGCAGCGATAGCGCTTCTGCCTACCATGCGAGAGGTCCCGGGTTCGATCGCCGGCTGGGGACGAAAAAAAACCACAGGTGTTCAGAATAGAAGTTTGATTTTGGAACGCGTTTCGGAATGCAGCAATGACTTGACAGCTGACAGATAAGTTGGAAAATTGACCCCTCGTTTTGTTGGTTGCGAAACGTGTGATTTAACAAAATGTGGCCAAAATTGGGTGGCAATTAGATTGTCGGGCTTATATCTTCGTGTGATGTGCGAAATAAGTTCAGGGACGGATCCCAATATTGACAGTTTGGTTGTTGGGCGACGGATCGCCCAAAATAGTAGACATATATGGTGATAAAACGCGGTGCCGTGAAAGTGCACTGCAGGCAGGTAGCTTTCTGGGGAAAAAGCTCTTGGGGATAGACGGGAAAGTCTAGGGATCCCCAAACCTCAGTGCACTCATCCCGAACGGCGCCGGCTGCCAAGTCGAGAGGCGTCAACGCGGACAGACTTTGTGTCTTTGTCCTTTACCCAACAACAGGTCTTGGATGTATAAATGTTTGTGATGCCGCTGTTTTTGGTACCCACGACACAGGGTATCCTTGTGTGGGGCCAGAAGCAATGTATGTGCCAAAATGTAAATGTAAGAGGCTTTAGGTTCGAATAAAATGGGAAAACGGAACGATCACTCTTTTGTCTGTCCGTGAGTCGGTCTGTCAAGACTCTTCTCGGAAAAGAGTGGAGGTATTGAGTTTCAATTGAGTTGGTCCAGAAGCACTGTGTGTGCCTTTATGTAAATGTTACCTCATGTAATTAAAACCGTACACGTATATCAGGTGCACAGTCCTTTAAAAGTGTGAAAAAATGAAATTCTAAATTAACGCGAAAAAGATACGGTTGTTTATACCGCAAAAAAAAACGTATATATCGACAATCAGGGAATCGAAATTGATAGGTTACTTGGGCAATTCCCGTTCACCTAGAACTTTAAAATTTAGCAAGCAATATTGTCTTATACTACAAATATAGGTTAACATCGAAAAACTATTCATTAGGCAGTAAATAATAAAAAAATATCTTTGAAATTCGGGAAAAACTCGATTCCTAAACTATTTATAATGTAAGCAGGTACCTACCTAAAAGAAATATTAAATACATCGCACCCTCAGAACGAAAGAGGCCTAAGTAAAAAAATAGTTTAAATAATCAAAAAATTTAGTACCTAACAATCATAGAGAGACATAAAAAGGTATGCTCTATCCGATGAATACTAAAACAAAGGCACTTATTGTAAAAAAAGAGCATAGCGAATCTTCCGTCCACGGCATACCTTTTTATGACTCTATGATTGTAACTCAATTTCACAATTTTTTGACTTAGGCCTCTTTCGTTCTGAGGGTGCGACATGTTTTCGAGCGGGCCAGTCTCGCACTCCTCCGGTACCATAGTCGTCTTATTTAAAAGACATATGCTCATTCATAACAATAATTATATAAAATAAAGTAGTCATCAAAATCTTCTACTTATAACTGTTTCAATTAATCTTTCTTGGGACTACAGAGATTAGAAAGATCAATTGAGAATTTTAAAAACCTATTTAAAGGGCTAAACTTCCACCCATGCCGGGATTCGAACCCGCGACCTCTGGCTAGCCGTGCCGTATCCGTGTATCCGTATCCGAGGTCGCGGTTAAAAAAGTTTTTCATTGCAAACGATTCTTGTTTTCTGTATATAAGGTAAACGTGTTCTTGAGTGGAGACCAAGACTCGGCAAACGTAGTGTAGGACGCCTTCCGACCAGGTGGGACGACAATCTGCGAAAAAATGCAGGCAGATGCTGTATGCGGCAAGCTGAAGACAGGGCGCTATGGCGCTCATTAGGGGAGGGCTATGTCAGCAGTGGACTAGTATATAATAAAATAATGAAAATCCAATCACACACGGAGTGCCTCAGTCGTCCGCGTCCAGTTAGTAAGCTGTTAAAGCGATGTATTTCTGTAGATAACTGGTATAATAATTAGAAGATGCGCTGACATGCGTGCGATCGCGACAAGGTGTATGAGCGAGTTCTAGTCTTGAGGTGAGGCGCGCGGTGGCCGGGGAGCGCCCGGAACTAGTCCAGAGCCCCGCTACACCCGCGCCGCTGCCGCAGCCCGCGGATGCCTGCTCGTGACGTCAGGAACACTGTTTAAAGCCTATTCTAAGACTATTTCAGGTGGACGGTGAGTGTCGCCAGCGTGGCGTGTTAAGGTGATATATGATATTGTCGATAACTCACATTGTGTTAGCCACGCTGGGTGGACCGGCCGAGTCAGGACAGTGGTCGGGCGGAGACGCTGTTAGTTTCTCTTTTTTATTTTTTTTATTAGGATCGTGGCAGTCCCTGGTCTCTGCCTACCCCTCTGGGATACAAGCGTGAGGTTATGTATGCCATCATCATCAACAATCCATTATTTTATTTTAATATTATAGGAAAACTTACAGCTATGGACAAAACAAATTGCGATTGAAATAATGACTGAGAGCCAATTACAAGTTTTCACTTATAGAAATATTTTAGAAAAAAAAAATTATGCCCACTATAAAACAATACAAACACACACACACTACATATTTATGGTCTCAATCAATCAATCTATCCCGACAAAATGCATTCCAATAAGGAATACATTTTATCGAGGATTATTAACAAATGATGTCTCTACCAAGGGGCACGGGTCTCTTCCCTAAGGAAGATAAAGGCCATACTCCACCACGGGGGCCAAGTCCGGATTGGTTATGTATGTTTGTAGAATTGTAAATAGTGAATAATGCAATTAATTACAATTTTCGTAAAGTCTGTTAGCTTTTAGAATTTACCTCGGCTACTATAGGATAGAATCGATTATATTCGTGGAATAGAAACATCTGAACTAATATGACACTTAATTTTGAAATCGGAACGAAAATAGTGAAGAAAAGTGTTGTACAGAGCAGGAAGTAGTATTACACTCGTGTGCTTTCGGCGAAAACCGAAGCCTACTCTAGAGCCCGGGGTATATTCTAAAAAAACCAATGGGGAACCCATTTTAATGCTACTGTATTTTCATACAGTGGCATTAAAATCAGTTGCACCAATGGGGAACTTGCGTCAGATTTAGATTGAAGTGGCATTCTTTTTCACTGTAGAAGAAAAAAATTAAAAATTTCAAAAAAAAAACCATAGTACCATGAGTACTAATACATACAAAGAATCAAGTTAGGTACTTTGATAGTTCGTAGCCTAGAAGTGCTTGTGGCCTAGTGTAACCGAGTAATTATAATCAATCACTAAGGTTACTGGTTGTTACAGAGGTACTGAATGGTTGAACATCTTTGACGGCCGCTAAGGCGCAGCAGTAGCGCATCAGTCTACCTTGCAAGAGGTCCCGAGTTCAACCCCCGGCTGGGGACAAAAAAAACCAGGTCTTGGATGTTTACATATTTGTGATGTCGTTGTTTCTGGTTCCCACGACACAGGGTATCCAAGTGTGGGGCCAGAAGCAATGTATGTGCCTGTATGTAAATGTTATGTTGTAATCTTATGACTACCGCTAGTGGCTTTTTCCGAGCGCTTCTGTACTTCGCAAGGCACGTTAAGCTATTGGTGCCAGAAGTCATGTAATGGCAGGCAGTCGTTAAGCCATGCCACGTCAGAGGCCTTATGGGCGGCTTGATAACTTCTCACAGTAAGGCCCACCACTGTCTTACAATCCTCCACCAAACCCGAACTTTGCCCCCGTGGTGGAGTGTGGCCTAACCCTCCAGCGATGCAGGAAAAGACCCGTGACCCAGCAGTGGGTACATACAATGGGTTGATACCACAAAGTTCGAGTATATTCGGCCAATTGGTTACGAGCGTAGCAGGTTCGTAGCAAAGCTACGCCGCGTAGCACTGCTACGAAATGTTCGTGACGTCCTGCTACGCTTTTCTTCCATTATTTAGCATTGTGATTTCGTAAGGCGTCGTTGATATTGCATAATGCCACTTGAAAAAAAAATATATTTTTTTTTTCATCGAGCCGATTCTCGCCCATGCAAATTGAAAGCGCAGACGCAAATTATTCAAAGGCTTAGACATCATTTGTCGCATACAAATAAGATAAGATAACTAGACAGAGTCATTACATATTTTCTGTTTTAGCTCAGTGTTTCTTCCAATTTCCATGCATTTGCTTATTTTTTGAAAAATCCTCATGAAACGAATTTACTATTGTGATTCTAACCACATAAAAAAAATTCGTAATTGGCCTATGATATCAACGACTGCCATTACATGACAGCCGGCACCAACGGCTTTATGTGCCTTGCGAAGCATGGAAGTGCTCGGAAAAAATGCCACTAGCGGAAGTCACGAGATGGTCACCCATCCTGTACCTGACTGCGCCTGTTTTTCTTAACCCAAGTAATTGATTCCTATCACTCGGTTCCGATAGGCCACGAGCGCTTTATTGGCCTTTGTTAAGTCTAATTAATTGTCTACCTAAATTATATTTGCGCTGTGAGCTTCTTGTTATTAAATAAAAGAAAAAAAATCAAAATTGTCATTCGAATTCTAACATGGCATTCAGATACTGGCTGTCGCTCGTATTTTTATGTAGAATTCAGGTCATAAGCCTAAGAGTCGTATACGAATTATTTGCTAATGAAGTGAGAATTGCCTCCCTGGTTCATTTTTAATAAGAATATAATAATAATAAATAAATAAATAAAATAATAAATATTCATGGTGTTAGCGATGTGCGGGTTCCGATTGAAGTCAGAAGATGGCGGCGAGGAAAAGAGTAAGGCAGAAGACGTTGGATTTCAAAAACGATATGTGGTTGTGCGTGCGTGCCGCTAGGGTGCGCTAAATTTTGTAGCTAATGGCCGACTGACGTGAGCTGCGGCGTGGGGATGCCGCTTTCACACACACAGCGACGCGCACGCGCACGGACACACATGTGTGTTTATTAAAACATAGGTACAGTGGAAAAGACGGCCCTGTCGGTAACAATGGACATAGTATTTTCTAAGGTTAACACGAGTACTAGACATAATTAAAATTGTTTCAATACGGATTTACGGATTGCCGTGGTCGTGGTCATCCGAGACCACGGCACCTGTAAATGTGCCGAAACGTCGGAAAATTGTAAAAATATAACAAACGAGTGAAATCCGTATTAAAACAGTTTTAATTATTCATGGACATATTACACAGATCTCGTTAACCCTATACTAAGTACAACTAAATGACGTGTTATAAGTGCTAACTCGACGATAGATTTAATACAATAAATACATAGATAACATCCAAGACCCGAGACAAACTAGAAAAGTGTGTTTCCTAGTTTGACCCGGCCGGGTATCAAACCCGAGACCTTCGGTTGCGCAGTCAGCGTGCCAAATCGCTGCGCCACCGAGGCCGTCCGTATATTATAAGAATATATTTATTTCCACAAATCTTACAGAGTTGATACAATTTAAAATTACAACTAGTTTATAAATCATAAACATTATAATAGATACTGTTGCTATGCTAGGCTGAACACCTGTATTACAGCAAGCAGTGCCAATTTCCCTATGAAATGGGTCAGTTTCTAGTTACAGAAGTGATCTTAGCTATAATTTATTGCTTAGAAAATAAATTTGTATAAATATAAACAAAAGCTAAATCAAACTAATAGAAGTTATTTGTTTATTATTTGTTCCTCCCTTTGTGTGTGTGTGTGTATGTGTGTGTGTATGTGTGTGTGTGTGCGTAGAGAAGGTGTGTTGTTTGTATTATAGGTGGTAAAGTAATTCGTTAACTTATCAATATGAATTATTATTTTCCCTTTTAACCTACTGATATTTCTTCTATTTTAAAACCGACTTTATAATTATACTATTTTATTTTTAATGCACTAACCAGTGCTAAGGAACAAATATAAAAACCTATTTAGAGGCTAAAAATTTCACCCATGCCGGGATTCGAACCCGCAACCTCTGGCTATCCGTGCCAGCGCTCTACCAATTGAGCCAATGGGCGACTCACGGCATTAGTGAAATTTCGAACCTCTTTACACTATTCTCTGTATTACGTACAGGCAGCGACATCTGACTTAAGCAAATTGCATCACTTACAGCCCCGACTACCTACTTTGCAGTTAGGTCTTACATCGGAACGATATCACTGTACCCACATGATTATACTATTTTATTTTATGTAAAGATCACTTAATTAGGCTTATGTAACATATTTTAAACTTTCGCGACTTGAACTCATAGTTAGAATATTTTCGGGGTATAATCGCGCGTGCTGTCGCAAACGTGGGATCCGGTCATCAAGAAGTGTTCGAGTGGAAAAAAGTCGAATGACTTATCGTCCGACAATGTCGGTGTGTAACGGTGCAAACCTCTTCACACCATTTTTATTTATTTTCTATCTATCATTTTCAAATATTTAAATTATGTACCTACATCACACATTCTTCGATTTCCCTCATTTTTCACCACTACTACTTTACCCTTTGACCAGATCTGACTTTTCACCTGCTTATCCGATTTTTATCCAGTTTTTCTGTTTTATTAAAAAATGATACTAAATTTACAAATAAAACCACACCTGAATTCGTTCCAGTTTTTATTATTTAAGTTATAAAACGTTCCACTGGCGCCCCACGTTGGGCGCCAGTGGAACGTTTTATAACTTAAATAATAAAACTTAGTGTGTCGCAACTCTAATAGTACTTTGTGATGCTGATTGAGGGTAGTCTGAAACCTTGTCAGCCGAAGATGTGAACGGGTGCCCGCCATCAGTCTTCTCGTGACCACGATGACTGTAACGTCGAAACGTCGAGGTAAAATAGCAATAAATTCCTAAGCGATTAAACACCGAAAATATTCTAACTATAGGCTTATGTAAACTAGCGACTCTACGTCGTTCGCTGTCCTCCAGTCACCACGTGCGGGTCCCCAATAAAACGGACATTAGTCTCCTCTAGGTGCCTCTAGACACACTTTATAGCCCGTACCGTCCACTGTACAGGGGACACTTGATCAAGCTTCACACTTTCGGTGCAAAGTCGCCCATAATACAGCTGAAAATAAGATTGAAATTACGTATCCGGGCTTTAGAGCCACGTACGTAGACACGTAGTTTTTAGGGCTCCGAAGTCCACAAGAAACCCTTATACAGCTTCTAGAATATACCTCGGGCTCTAGAGTAGGCTTCGGTTTTCGCCGAAAGCACACGTGAAATACTACTTCGTGCTCCCATTTCGAAATTAAGTGTCATATTAGTGCCGATTTCGAAATTAAGTGTTATTTTAGTTCCGATTTCGAAATTAAGTGTCATTTTAGTTCCGATTTCGAAATTAAGTGTCATTTCAGTTCCGATTTCGAAATTGAGTGTCATAATAGTTCCGATTTCGAAATTAAATGTCATATTAGTTTCGATAGTTATATTACACGAATATATCCGATTCTATCCGATAGTAGCCGAGGTATATTCTAAAAGCTAACAGACTGTAGTTTCGCCATGCATGTCTATCTGTCTGATAGTCCGTCCGTATCTTAAAGACACACACAGCATAGACACTACAAGTAAAAACGGAAATTCAGCATAAATAACATAACAACATAAAATAATTATATTCTTTTTATTGCCCTAACCCGTGCTGAGGAAGATTTTTTAAAACTTATGCAAATTACTTCAGCCAGATGTCGAACCACTTTACATCTTTACAGCGACATCTGGCTGAAGTAATTTGCATCACTTGCAGCCCCAATTACCTACTTTGCAGTTAGGTTTTACATCGGAATGATATCGCTGCACCTTTAAAATTGTACTTGTAAATTGTCAATAAATGCTAAATAAATGTTTTTATCTATCTATCTAATTATATGATTAATACAGCGTCCAGTGGCACTTTCACTCACACTAGACTGCTGAAAAGACTACTTGGACGCTGTAGTGCCTTGGCTGCCATGGGTTTTTAGGTGGATTAGGTTAGCCGAACATATATACGCCCCTGGCAGCTTAGTCGGCCCCGCCCACAGTTTTTCCTTGTACTTTTCATCACAAGGTGTTTTAAGGATTCGAGTTTTCTAAATAAGACTGCTAGTTTATGTCAAATCACTATAAATCACTAAAATATTTTTTTCTGGCAATAAATACCCCTTCCACTCCCACATCAACGTAGGATAGCTGGAAGAACATTCTACCTAGTATTTATTCAGCTCGTCGTACATAGTGCAATGAAGATGTTTCAATCTTCGGCTTTATAATTTGTACAGTTGTTTATTACTTTTCGATGTAAAAACGAAACTAAACCTAAACCTATTTTCTAAGTCAAGTAAAATATTTAACCCGGACTTGGCCCCAGTGGTGGAGTATAGCCTTATCTTCCTGCGATGCAAGAAGCCCTTGCACCAGAAGTGGGAACATTATACAGGGTTGATATCAATAATAGACTACCATCAAGTCACTGGAATTGTTCGCAGCGCGCCGACACAAGACCCGACAAAAACTTTCCCCTTAGTAATGTTCCTCGTCGTCGTCGTCGTCAGGCTGTACTAGTCTACTACTGGACATAGCCCTCCCCTAATGAGCGCCATAGCGCCCTGTCTTCAGCTTGCCCGCATCCAGCACCTGCCGGCAGTTTTTTGCAGATCGTCATCTTACCTAGTCGGATGACGTCCTACACTACGTTTGCCGAGTCGCGATCTCCACTCAAGGACACGTAATTTTCCTGAAAGACTTTAATTACCTACGAAGTTTTAATTTTAATCCAGTGTTAAATGCCATCAAAATCAAATATTCTGCAGCGATAAAGAGGAGAAACTGGGTTTTACTACGGAAACGGGTGAATCCGCACGCAGCCACTAGCCCGGCTAAATATAAAAGCAAAGTTGAGACTCGTAGCGCGTATTTAAATAACATCCAGGCAGAAATAAATTTCGATTGCCACGGACTGAGCGGGTTGGTTGTAGAAATATACTCTGAGGAATTCGGCCAACCAGAGACGTTGCAGTTCATTTATAGTCACAGTCTGTTTGCTTTTAGAATATACCTCGGGCTCTAGAGTAGGGTTCGGTTTTCGCCGAAAGCACACGAGTGTTATACTACTTCCTGCTCTGTATAAAACTTGTCTTAGAAGTTTATTTAATCAAGTGTCATATTAGTTCCGATATTTCTGCTACACGAATATATCCCATTCTATTCGATAGTAGCCGAGGTATATTCTGAAAGCTAACAGACTGTAGTTATATATTAAATGGGTCTCATCATCATTGTCAACCATTATGTCCCGATCGAGAGGCACGGGTCTCTTACTGAGCAAGGTATAGGCCATACTCCACCACGGCGGCCAAATCCGGATTGGTGGAGGCTCGCAAGGCTAGTGGCTGGTCTTACTGCTGGTCTGTTACTCCGGTCTACTGGCTGGTCTTCAGAAGTTTTCAAGCCGCCCTCAGGCCTCCCACTTGGCTTGAATGACATTTCTTGACGGCAGCCGACACCAACTGCTATAAACGGGTCTAATCGCGATTATTTATTAGGTGAAAGTTGCCGTGGTCACGGGTAGACTGAAGTGGCTAGTATATTCATTGTAGTGAGGGAAGGTAATCTACCCTTAAGTCAGATTTAGTTTATTTGAGCATGGCGAGTCATTAGCAAGTGATGTATCGACATTCTAGCATCGTTAACTCACAAAGTTAAAGGAAGTGGTTCTAGCATGTGCTCGCATCGCCAAGTCGCGGTGGATCTTACCCCTTTGGCCACTTTGGCCAGAAGGCCGGCATGGGTGGAATTTATAGCCATAAATCCCACCCATGCCGGGACTCGGACCCGCGATCTCTGGCCATCCGTGGCAGCGCTCTCCCAACTGAGATGGCTACCCGGCATCAGTGAAATTTGGAACCTCTTTACAATACTCTCTGTATTACGTTCAGGCAGCGACATCTGACTGAAGTAATTTGCATCACTTGCAGCCCCGATAATAATACTAACCCACTTTTTACGTTAACTCCTACGACCATATAGGTACTCGTAACTCGTCACAACCTCACCCACTTGTCAATAATAACTGAAAGATGTATCTATCTAATCAGCCCATAGACAGAGCCTGTTGGGCATAGGCCTCTTTTCTTTCTCGCCCACCCATCAACTCCTCTGCTAGTCTCGTCCAATGTTTCCCAACCGCTTTCCCCTTAACTTCGGCCAAACGGGCTGGTGGTCTGCCCACCGACCGTAGACCTGTTCTTGGTCCCAAAGTAGGATCCCCTGTAAGAAGGTGACCAGACAAAGGTGTCACAAACACGAAAACACACCCAGTCTGGGGAATTTTTGACTGAAATACATTGACTCACGATCTAACTTGACTTTAACACAGATAATTTTAGCTTACTTAATATTAATTACCAAATTTACTACTCTTTGAAATGATTATGTATAATTTTATAGATTATTGTCAATAATGTGTCTAAGAAAATTTAAGACAAGTCCATACCTACAAGGCGCTCTCTCACCGAAAATATTTGTATGGCTAAAATGGCCAAGCATGTAGGACACAACATTAAATGTACCATCTTTCAATACGCATGTTTGACAAATAAAAATCTTTATCTTTATGAAGTGCATTGTGAATCCGTGCTGAAACCGGCCCTGAATCTTACGTTTCATCCTCCTACTGAGCTACGAATATTTTTTGGCGCTCGTCGCGTCTGTAGCATAATTTTTAATGTCGAAAACTTTTTCTTCCATATTTCAGCGAGTGCCTGGCGCAAAGTTTCTGGTAACTGGCCCGTCAAACGTGTTTTTCGGCCGGCGAGTGAATCGCTCTTTATAGCAGCCGTCATTCAATTACTTTTTAATGGCGATACTTAATCACATAGGCGAATATACGCAGCTCTCCGTTCATAGCGTGATAAAATGTTATGATGAGCATAGCGCTATACAATCCTTACGTTGATTAACAGATTTTTTAATCTTCTATACCTCAAGAGAGAGGGTAACCAAAACTTCGTAGTTGTTAAGAAAAATGCACAAGTTTTCATGGCATAAAAATAGAATTGTTTAGTTAACTTTTGTTTAGTTTCAGGAACTAATCAAAAGATAGGAGTTTCTCAGTTCCATTTTGGGGCCTTTTCTTTTCTTAGTATTTGTAAATATATGTAAACTGTACTGGCTAGTTGAGATATTGTCTTTGATAGTAATTTAAACATAATGTGGTCCATATACGTCCCACAGTAGGGCACAGATCTTCTCTCAGAAAGAGAGAGTATGGGTATAGTAAGGTAAGGTATTTGCACTCACGAATGTGCCCTACTTACGTAAAATAGAAAACAAAATTTGCATGCCAGTAACATACCCTTGACCGAACGTATTTATAGTGTAGTTGCAGAGTCTACTGTCATATTAATAATAACAACTTACAACACAATCAACTTGTCCTGGTCCCAAACTAAGAGACCCTGTGCTACGGTAGCCAGGCAAAGACATAACTAACATGGAATAACACACAAACTGAGGCTATATGTTCAAGTACGGAGGCCCTCAGTGTAACACCAACCTATATGTACAAGTGGCGCTCGCTCGTGGGGTAGCACCTGGCATCGACTGAAAATCAGCGCTGAAAACTTGTCCATCAGCATATTGCTGAGTCAGTTGCCATTGACACGCCGCCGTGACGTTTTGTTTTTCTTCTTTTTTCTGTTGTTTTTTGTGAATATTATGGTCGGTAATATGTTTTTAAGTTTGTTTTGTTACTGTGGCATGTGCACTGTTTCTATAATAAATGTTTTTCTTCTTCTTCTTCTCTTCTACCACCTCCAGTATGGTAATTAGACGTGCGTCGACGTATAACAGCTGGACCGACGAAGTAGTCATCATCATCATCAGATTCTGTTACGATATCCCTCATTGGTGACATAAGTGTGACGTGGTGACACCTCACAGTCATATAAGTATAAGGTAGCATGCCCTTTTCAGGGAATTCAATATACAATGTTAACCAATATGACGCCGTTTCAATAACAACCCAAAACCACTGATAATAATATTACATAAGTGTCATTGTGGATGTCAACAAGCCGCCCATAAGGCATCTGACATGGCTTAACGATTGGCATTATATGACAGCCGGCATCAATGGCTTGATGACTTCTGACAGTAAGGCCCGCAACTGTCACAATCCTCCACCCGGACTTGGCCTCCGTAGTTGCCTAAGGCCTAACCTTCCTGCAATGCAGAGACCCGTGACCCAGAAGTGGGGACCATGCATGGGTTGATATCGATATCGACATTGTGGAAGTTATTTATTTTGTCTCTTTATCACTTAACCTTAATTTTACAGGCATAATAGGAACGAAGCAACTCGAAAAAGTCTTTTAGACGTATTTACATTAAGCAAACAGAACTAAGGTGGATCAAGCATCAATACTACGTTCAAGAACATTTACCCAGGTTTGTGAACCGCTGATTCATCTTCTACACTACAAGAGAAAAATGGTCACCAGAAATATCTTTGGGGTTGTTGACAAAAGCGCAAGCTTTCATCACATAGAGTTTGCAGTTTAGAAGGCGGGATTGTACTCAATTTCGTCTATTGTTCTCATAATGATATCAACCCTTTGTATGTCCCCACTGCTGGGGTATGGGTCTCTTCCTGACCCATTAGTTAGGCCACACTCCACCACGGCGGCCAAGTCTGGCTTGGTGGAAGATAGTAAGACAGTGACGAGTCTTACTGTCAGAAGTTATCAATCCTCTGACATGGCTTAACGACTGCCATTACATGACAGCCGGCACCAACAGTTTAACGTGCCTTATAAATAGACAACGTTTTATTGCATTACGAGAAAAAAATACATTAAAATTATTTAAATCTTATTTTCCTTCCATCCATCTTTCCTTAGCCATTCCACTACAATCGATTCTATTTATATAACATTAGGGACTCGCATTTCCTCACGATATTGTCCTTCACTGTAAACCGAGCTTTTAGGCCGACTTATTTTGTGGCACGAGCTTGAAAGCTCCATTCAATTGTGAAAATGCACTCCGTGTTGGAAGTGAAATATAACACCTCGGCGTATCGCAAACGTATTCAATATTGGCGATTTATTGCGGGTACTGTATCGTGTTTTGGTCGGATAAGGAGCCTTGGGAATGTAAAATGTGTGCACAAGAGGACAAATACCAGACTTTGGTGTCTAATACACTGCTCGGGTGTATTAGACTCCAGGCCTGCCTTCCTACATCGCAGGATGGTTAGGCCATACCGGGGCAAAGTCCGGGTTGGTGGTAATTAGTTTTATCCACAGTATATATGTTACCGGAAGATAACAAGATCCGCAAGTTTATAAATTTCCTAGGAAAATTATAAACTTTCGTAGGACTTAAACTTTCGTTTCGTGTGGGCGTAAGATAATACAATTTATCTCTCGTTTACAATCCTACGAAAGTTTATAAATTTCCTAGGTAATTTATAAACTTGCGGATCCTATTATCTTCCGGTGACATATACATCCTTACGTGCTAACACCGTATATAAAGGTATGTGTGACGACATCGGTGGCGCAGCGGTTTGGCACGCTGACTGTAAAACCGAAGGTCTCGGGTTCGATCCCCGGCCGGGTGAAAGTAGGAAACGAACTTTTCTAGTTTGTCTCGGGTCTTGGATGTTATCTATGTGTTTATTGTATTAAATCTATCGTCGAGTTAGCACCTGTAATACAAGTCAATTAGTTGTACTTAGCATTAAAAAGTTAAAATTACTTTGCTGAATTCCGCCAAAAAACCCACAAGCACCATGCGGTTAGCTAATGCACCGCCCTCCCTCCCACTTTTTCAAGCAGAAGCAAGACACGAACACACCACCACCAACACCAATACTTGTGTGAGAAAACACGCGACGCGTTTCGCCTCTAACCCGAGGCATCCTCAGGCTCCCAAATGCAAGTGACCGTCTCCGCAAAAACGCTCCGTATTTATAGGCTAGGCCGCCCCTCCCCCCCGATGACGCAATGTAACCGTTAAACTGGTGACCGTTAAACCGTTTCAACCGCTTAGTTAGTACTTAGTTGTACTTAGTATAGGGCTAACGAGATCTGTCCATGAATATTTATTTATTATTTATTTATGTTGAATTAGATAAAACTAATAGACAACACTTCATGTTAAACAAAAGTAGTTAAGTGCCTATAGCTAAATCTCTGTAATTATTTGTATTTAATATTTTTACATTGTACAATAAACACTTCTTCTTAATAAGATCTTAATTATAAGTTTCTTATATTGCAGTCTAATTGCACAGAAATGGTAGTTAAGTACTTTTCAGAAATTTATTAACTTGGCTTGCAGATTTAAAAACCTATTTAGAGGCTAAAAATTTCACCCATGCCGGGATTCGAACCCGCAACCTCTGGCTATCCGTACCAGCGCTCTACCAATTGAGCCAATGGGCGACTCACGGTATCAGTGAAATTTCGAACCTCTTTACAATATTCTCTGTATTACGTACAGGCAGCGACATCTGACTTAAGCAAATTGCATTACTTACAGCCCCGACTACCTACTTTGCAGTTAGGTTTAACATCTTTTTTGGCTTGCAGAGTTAAAAGCTAAGTTTATTTGAATTTAAACTTATTTCTTTACAAGGTTTTAAGGGTGTGTGAATACGTGTATAATGAAAAAACTTGACATTAATATCCATTTGTCTCATGCTTAAAGAATATACTGCTTATGTATCTAAACACTCCTTGAGGCCGCAGCATGTTGGCAACCCTACAAAGCATAGAGCTTTACGTGTTTTTTAGCTGTGGCAACATTATGTTTTTTGGCTCTTCTCTGTGTTACCGTTGCAACCAAATGACGCACTAAATTATAATAAAATTATTTAATATGTGAAGATAGTGTTTACGTGCTCCAAACCCTCCACAAGTCAGTCCAGACGTCTACATTTGGTACAGCCAAGCCTATATTTTTACAATTTATTAATTTACTAAATACCTACGTGCTGATGAATATTTTTTCTTAACAACATATTATTGGCATATTCCGCTCTTACGTTCGATTGTTTATTTTATGTTATGGGATTACGGTGTGACTGTAGAAGTTCTAGATAACTGATAATAGTAGTCTACAAGGGTATTAATCATTGAAAATTAAAGCGAATCCTTACCAGCGCCACTCCGGCTCTAAATCCGGCTGCCAAGCGCAACGTTTTGACAACGCTGAGGCAGCGTTGGACGGATTTACGAGCGGCAAGCTTACGTACAGTTGGCCACTTCTACAGTCATAAATTACATAAGCTCACGCCTATATCCCAGAGGAGTAGGTAGAGACCAGGACCTACTTTAATTCTCTACGTTTCCGCAGCGTGTACTATTCATTTCTTAGTTAAATGAAATAAAGGAAAAAAAAATTAAACCACTTGCTAATAAAGTATACATTTTTCCAATTACATTATTTTTATTGTAGTACATGCACCTACCTACTATATTCTGCATGTAATCCACTCCATCCAAAGGTTGTCTGGAAGAGATCGCTTTTAGCGATAAGACCGCCAATTGTATAACATTACTTAGATTGAAGAAATCATGGTGGTATTCATTTTCTAGTGGTGCAATAAAGTTTTCTCTGTCTATCTGTCTATCTAAAGTACGATTAGCTTAGGCTAGGAAATGGTGGGGTGCGATGCCAGATTACCTTCCCGTGTGCCCTTCCGCTTCCGTTCCTATTGATTCATATTGAACCGGTGGGAAGGGTAAGTGGCAAGGGCCGGTGCACCCTGGGCGCTGGTCAGTAACTTCTCTTTATGGGATCTTGCTGGCCAGCGGCAAAAAATCTGGCGGGAGGGGTCGCGTGGGCCCTGTTTCACTTTGTGGAGCGGGACCCAGGCGACCAACCGAATGAAGGACCAACCGAATGAAGGACCGACTGGCTACGCGCGCCTCGTACCAGTCGGACCAGAGTGGCCGCCGGGACGCGGAGGGTCGGGGGACCCTCCGCCTCCATCACGGCGGGACGGAAGGCGCCCTTGCGTGTTCCGAGGGTGCCTTCTGGCACGGAGGGGGCCCGCGCGGTCGCTCACCGCCTTCTCTGCTTTCAGAGAAGTGCTGGTGGGCGACGTGACGGGCCTCGCGTGTGGGGGCCAACAGGACATTGGCCCCCACGCGCCCCAACGAGGAGGTGCGCCGCCCTCCTCTAATCGCATTGGACTACACAACAATGGGATGGAAGGGGCGGCTCGTTGGGGCGTGTGGTGGCCAAGGGGTTCGCACTTGGCCACTATGGGCTCCAACGAAGAGATGCGGCGTTCCCTCGCCCCGTCGTTCGGTCCGATGCGATGGGGCAGGGGCGCCGCCGAAGGAGTGCCCGAAAGGGCGCCCGCAGACGGGGTCGCGGAAGTGTGCGTAAGCGTCCCCGTGGCCCCGTCCTTTGCGGTGCGAAGGAACACCCCAGGAGTTTTAGTCGGTATACCGCCCTTTTCAGGGCGGGGAGTCCGACATAACCACTGTGCTCCCCCGAGCCGGTGGTACCCGTAATTGGGGTTTCTCCTGGGTGAAAAAAAAAAAAAATGGAAATGGTTGATATTGACAACCAACAGTTTACTACCCCAATCGGTTAATTTATTCGTTAAATTTAGATCCTTCGTAGCCCCGGCTGCCTGAGTGATCTTAGATCTAACGATCACGAAGGTTAAGCAACACAGGGTGCGTTGAGTGCATGGATGGGTGACCGTCTATGAATAACGCTAGCGGCATTTTTCCGAGCGGTTCGGTGGTTCACAAGGCACGTTAAGCAGTTGGTGCCGGCTGCCGCCGATAGATTGCAGTCGTTAAGCCAAGTCAGAGGCCTAGGGCGGCTTGAAAACTTCTGGCAGTAAGATCAGCTAGTCTTGCAAGCCTCCAGCAATCCGGACTTGGCCCCCGTGGTGGAGTATGGCCTACACCTTCCTCAGGGAAGAGACCCGTGCCCGACGTTGGGGACATAGTGGGTTGATGATGATGATTTAGATCCTTAGAGTGATTATCGGACTAAAGCACATCTCCAGTAGCTGACTGTACCATCGTATTTGCTAATCGGACATTATTGACTTCGCAAACGGTTCGGCTATTGTTCCCACAGTCGCACCCTACTACATTAGGTACCTATAGGCCGTGGGCCGGCCGTCTGTAATCTTACGTCATAAGTTACCATGATGAGAACAAGTTTTCGTTACTTTTTTTTTCTTATCTATTTTGTTAGGAAACCTACCGCTTAGAGCTTACTAACAACACATTAACACAGTCATATAGAAACCGAAATTCAACGAAAACCAAAAGATGGTGTAGCGATAGCCGGGTTTCGTGTGCAATAAAGAATAATTGACTAACGCTAGGGGCACTTTTTGAGCGGTTCCGTGCTTCACAAGGCACGCTAAGCAGTTGGTGCCGGCTGCCGTCGATAGATGGCACTCGTTAAGCCAAGTCAGAGGCCTTAGGGCGGCCTGAAAACTTTTGTAAGTAAGACCTTGCAAGCCTTCACCAATTCGGACTTGGCTCCCGTGGTGGAGTATGGCCTATACCTTCCTTAGGGAAGAGACCCGTGCCCCTCGGTGGGGACATAAAGGGTTGTTAATGATGATAATGAACATTTTATTACTTTGTTGCTGATCATACAAAACGCTCCAAGCTTGTGAAGGGCAATCCTAATCATTTAAGCACATATTTTGAAGAAAATCTTGTGACAGAAAGTAGTGGCGCATGCTTAGGGAAAGCCTGTGGCCAACAGTAAACAATCGGTGCGCTCGTTGACGAGTACGGACTGATTGATTATTTAAATAATTAATAATTTAAAGGTTCTTCTTCTTCAGGCTTTATTAGTCCACTGCTGGACATTCAATGAGCGCAAGGTTGTGCCATCATTGGGGGGGAATGCCCATAATTCCCACGCTGGGCATGCGGGTTGGGGATCGCAGTTTGGTGGAATTGTACTGCAGGGGGCGGCGCTGCTGCCCACCATCCGGTTTGTATCCCTTAGTCGAAGAAGAATTTGGGTTGGTGCTATTCTCTAGGCATACACCACACAGCCCAAAGGGTAACACAATCTTAATTTCCGTGATAGATGTGCATTTGGGAAAAGTCCCAACAGTATATTATGCAGTTGATGACGGTGATGAATTCTATTTTTGTCTTAACGTGGCAACCAATGACGCGGGGCTATGGACGGTGGCTCCGGGTCTACTGCCCCAGAAGGATGGAGCTAGATGACTGTATTAGAATTCCGTCTATCAACTATGTTACGGAAAGACAAACACACTACAAACTACAGCGATAAGCGAGTCCTCCGCTTTGAGCCTAAACAAACTGTACTAATTAGTGTCAGTAACTCTCACTTTGTGGCTCGATCGAAAATTTATTTCGAATTAAAGAGTTTACATTCTGACATTCTGTTTGTTGAATGTCAACTTACATTGTTAGCCGCTGCCTCCGGGTCGAGAGAATCAGTAGAGTAGAGAACCATACTGCGACAATAGTTATTTGTTATACAAGAGTGCAAAGTTGCTTTTTAACCGCGTGTTCAATTTTGATGACCGAGCAAGCGAAGGAATCAAAAGAGCACGAGGTGAAAAATCTTTGCACTCGAGTGCAACACGTAATTTTTCATTCCACCTCAGCGAGGAAATGACTAAATGCAAAAAAAAACGTTTACAATCACAAGATAGGTACACTTTTTTAATTCACAAACTTAGTGCACACGATGTTCTAAATTCAATTTACTTTATCCTCTAGAGAATAAAAACGGCTTTTCCACTCAGATATTGAAGATTAAAAATACTGTTTCCGAGACGGTGGGATGAAAAATACTTTACTCTCGTAATTGCTTAATGATTCGCGATGCTCATAAATAGTTATATATTAAACGGGTTTAATCGCGATTATTTATTAGGTAAAACGTAACTACCTTACTTCCCGACGTTTCGGCAGCGTTACAGTTGCCGTGGTCTCGGGTAGACTAAACTCTCACCACATTTTCTCAAATTACCTTAAGATATTTTTAATACATAATTTAGTACCGGCGGCGTGCATGCTATGACTACTGGAAGTTGATGAAGCGAAGGTCATCTGTCCGGAGTGTGGCAAGTGGCAGTCCCTGGTCTCTGCCTACCCCTCTGGGATACAGGCGTGAGATTTTGTTATGAGTTGTTGTATAATTTGGTAAAAGTGGATATCAAACGAGATCCCATGAGCGTATTTAACAACATCCCCTTTGGGACGTACCTAATTAAAAGTAGTTTAGAAACAATGCCATTGCGGCCTCAGACTGGGTGGCTGGTTACCGTACCATAAGATATCCTAGTCAGGCCCCAGAATCCAATACACATAGGCTCTTACTAATAAACACCGTATGCCTGGTATAGTTACACAGTATTTTGTTCACGTCATTTGAATGTAATTTTCAATTTAAAGAAATGAGACAAAACACTGCATAGTTATACAATACTTACATTAGTAAGGCTGATATAGTTTTTTTATAGAATTATATAAGCATGATAACAGTAGTTACTTGCGTCTATTTGGTAGTCTACTAAGCAATAGCAGGGTCAGGTGCAAAAATTTACGATTTGGATACTTATCCAGATACATCCGCTTATCATAATTCGGCCACAAGAAGTCCACTGCTGGGCATGCTTCCTCCATGGATTTCCATAAAACCAGTTGGAAACGGCAGGATCCAGCGTCTTCTTGCCACTTGGATGAGATCTTCTGTCCATCTTGTGGCTGGCCGTGCTACGCTGCGCTTGCCGATATAGTGGTCTCCATTCGATAACTTTTCGGCCCCATCGGCCCTCAGTTCTGCGTGTTATATGCCCTGACCACTGCCACTTCAACTGACCAATCCGCTGGGCTATGTCGACGACTTTTGTTCGTTTACAGATCTCATGATTTTTGATACTTATTTTGACATCATTAGGGCAAGATGATTGGGAATAGAAGCTGACTGACCTGCCTAATACTGCTTTGTGTGCGTTTGGTCCTTGGGTGCGGCGAACGGTCGAAGTCTTCACGGTAGTGTCCACTGTGACACGCGGGCGGTAGTTGCAATCACTGGTAATATGATGCTGATGGTGGTGGTTTCAAGGAAACGCTGGTTTTTCGTACTATCGCCTCGGGACGGAAGCTGGGTCGCGAGCTTGACCGCCGGCGCGATGGCTGACGTAATGGCAGAGTCACAGGCCAAAAAGTATGGAAAGCGGGTAGGAGAAATATTTGGTGGAACAAATGAAGGTAGAACAAGTACAATATCGCTACAGTCCATTTATTCTTACTAGTCCAATTTAGTAAACAAGATTCTACCCTTAAACTGTGACTTTTTAGTCCAAAACTGCCATATTTCCATAAATGAAGTAACTTGGAACACTCTTTTAGATAACACGCTGCCAATTTTATAAACATAGTTCGTGATAGTTCATGAATTTGCGAGAAAATATCTTGTTTAGGCATCTAATCTCAATTTTAAGGTTAGAATCTTGTTAGTACTAAATTGGACAAGTATAAGAATAAATAGACTGTAGTCTCTAAGTTGCGTTCACAAATTAAATATCCATCAGACATTATATTAATAATATCAAAATTTAAAAGTCAGTATTCTGTTCGAAGATCTCCACTCGAAGAACTATGACCATTGTACCCTCCCATTATTTACCCGGTGGGTTGTCCGGCCGAAAAAAAAAACAAAGGAATAAAAACTGTAGGGGTAAAATTAATAAATGGGAGCCCTTTTATCTTGCAGCGAACAAAAACACCTACAAGGCACCGCAGTGGTTTTACCCGGAATAAAGAGATGAAATGAGTTACTACTACCATCACGAGTGAAATCCTGAAGACGACACCTCAATGCGCTATTCCCATACAAACTCAGTTTAGTTTTAAAGCATAAACGATCTCAATGACACTTGACAAATAAAAGAATAACAAAATGCCAACAGACGTTTAATTTATTTATTTTCTGTCGTGTACAATAAATACATACATAATAAAAATAATAAACAAAATTATAGCTTATAACAAGACTTTTCACACAAACTATTCTCAAGGACAAAAATTAAGGAAATCTTAAAAATGGGTGACCTAATTTAAAATTTAAGAGAACTATAAATAGTATTAAAGAAATATCAAAAAAATTGTGTAAAGAGGTTTGTGGTGTCGTCCTAGAGAATAGCACCAACTCAAATTCTTCCCGCGGGTGTCGTAAAAGGCGACTAAGGGACACAAACCGGGGGGTGGGCAGCAGCGCCCCTGCAGTACAATTCCACGAAACTGCGATCCCCAACCCGCATGCTCAGCGTGGGGATTATGGGCATTACCCCCCAATTATGGCACAACCTTGCGCTATGGCGCTCATTAGGGGAGGGCTATGTCCAGCAGTGGACTAATATAGCCTGAAGAAGAAAGAGGTTTGCCCAAGAAAAACATCTTTGGGTTTGCCCCGTTACACAAGGGTTGATATCGTATCGTATCCAACCACAAAAACCAAACTACGTTTGTATGGAAATCGAATACCTACTACAATCAAGAAATATTTTGCTCATCTGTACCAAATTTTTGATTGGGAAAAATTTATACTAAAATTAATAATTTTGGAATCCACTTTTCTTTATTTAAACCTAAGTGGGGAAACAAAAATGGTTTAAAATAAAAGTGTAGCTATTTTATTAAAATCGTTACTAAGTATCTAATATATACCTACCGTTTACAATGGTATTTAGTACTACATATAGGTACAATATCGCACCCTCAGAACGAGAGAGGCCTAAGTCAAAAAATAGTTTAAATACTTAAAAAAAATCTCAAAAAATTGAGTACCTAACAATCATAGATAGACATAAAAAGGTATGCTCTATCCGATGAATAGTAAAACAAAGGCACTTATTGTAAAAAAAGAGCATAGCGAATCTTCCGTCCACGGCATACCTTTTTATGACTCTCTATGATTGTAACTCAATTTCACTATTTTTTGACTTAGGCCTCTTTCGTTCTGAGGGTGCGATATGTAAACCTTTTAATGTATTTTATTTTCTGGTGTATCAATAAGTCGCTTGAACCATAGTTTTTTCCGCTATTTCAAGCGATATATTATATATTGCTTCTTGGTGCTAAAATGTGCTTTGTTACTGACCCTGTGAACTGTATTTTTTATTATTGTGATCAAATAATTTGTTTATGGATTTTGTTTTGGATTATGGGCATTACCCCCTATGACAGCACAACGTGGCGCTCTTTATGGGAGGGCTATGTCCAGCAGTGGTGGACTAGTATAGCCTGGCGACGACGAAATAATTTGTTATTGTATTAATGTACCATATTTGACGCAAATAAATATTTTGTATCTTGTATCACTGTCCTTAATAAAATAAAAAGAAATAAATAAACAGAAATAGTTTTGGAATACAAAAAGGCGCATATATTTTTTTAAACCAGCACACCGATGGACATATAAATAGACAGAGAACTCTTTATTGTACATAAAAATGGGCATTACTAAGATATTTCTTAACCTAAGAGTACAGACGGCGGCCTTATCACTAAAAGTGATCTCTTCTAGACAACCTTTGGATGAACTGGACTAATAAATTAGAGAAAAAAGTAGATGTACAAAAATCATAGAAAATGATAACTTTAGAGGTACCTATATAAATACATGCCTAAATAACAGTGTAATTAATAAAGTTATCAACAGATATTGTTACATACAGTATTATTGTGTTTCTAAATCATGTTTAGATGGTCCCCCTTAACAAACGGAGAACGAAAGACACCCTGTAGTGGAACTTTCCCTAGTGTCGTCAATATTGTGGGCGGAAAAAATGAAAGTAGGCATGCAAATATAATGTTCAATAATCCGTCAGCGGTGCAACGTGCTCCTTCCTGGAAAATATGGCCCTATTAAATCAAGTAAATCGTGATACAACCGTAAAACTCAATGAGTAATTCAACTAAGTAGCTTACCGTAAGGTAACTTAACCCTGGCCATACAATAAGTACAAAAAAGAAAAGTAGAGCTACGAGTATACATAGATATACAGAATATTTATTGTACAAAGAAATTACAGTGAGCGAAAATATACGCGATATCCTCTCGTAAAACGATATTCGGGAACTTCTTGGGAAAACCTCAGTGTATCCTACCATTTAAGAGTACCAACCCTAACGTGCGAAAAATGTTTAGAAGATACCGTTTTGTAGGCGTATTCAATTCGTATGCAAATTTTCGTGGTGTCTAAGCTAAGCCGAGGAACAACAGACAAACGGACATGGCCAAACTATAAAGGTTCCTGGTTGAATGTCGTACCGAATCTCAGGGTCCCACGTCATTTGCATCCACGTGCTATCCACCCGATCTATATCGCCTGATATCGTCGGATCATTGGGCTGTTGTTCTGTTTTTGCACAGACTACATAAACTGACTGTAGTCTTATTTTCGACAACTACTCGGTGATTGACCTGGTCCATCTGTGTCTATGCCTAGCCAGGTGTCCAGCCTGTTTCGATTTCAATCTCGAGACTCTTTCGCAAAAACTCGGGTGAAAATCAGATGATTTTGTGAGAGATGGGGCTTAAGGAAAAAAGCCTATACCCAGCAAATGACAGCAGAAAACTGGTGATGATGATATCGGTCATATTTCCGTGCGTAGTACATCAAAACCAGGCCCCATACGCCATCTGCCAATTCGTAGTCGATCTTTTCGATATTTTACTGGTTTCCGTTTACCATAGTGTTACGGGGATGGTATTTTGCACGCATGTGTACCGCTTTGCTAAATGACTGCCTACCCCGTACAGATGCTTGGTGCACAGTGGTTTGATTAGATATTTTTTAAACCCAACATATACATTATATTTGTATAGATGGTTCCTAATAACCTAACAATAAACAACAACAGACAACAACAATGAGATCTTACAAGGGAAATAAATCTCATCGTCACCGCCAGGGTACCTCCTTCTAGCCTGATAAATGAGAAATTAACTGTTTTGACTTTGACTATGCACTGAAGTGCATACATTTTAGTGCATGTAACTATACAAAAAAGAATATTTTTATCGTATCTTAGTACATATCTCAAATAATTATTCTTTCTATAACTGTTACATACACTTAAAATTTTAATATTCTTGTTCATTGATTTCAAATGTTAAGTGCCTGAACCTAAACTCCGAAACGCAATCAAATAACCTGAAGTAGCTATAAAACAGTTTGTCTTTTCAACGCCTGTAAAGGGGTCATATTATTCTTTAGTACGCATAACATGCAAGCACACATATTGCTCAAATGGCCATAGGTAAATACTACAATCAAATAAAAATTCTTAGTACAAGTGAGCCAGTAAAGAATGCTCTGAGGATTGTTTTGGGATTAGACTAGCGTCAGAGTAGGAATGCAATTGGGCCAGTATAAGGCGTCTAGTGGCATCTGCTACTCACAATAATGGGTGACATCAAATTCCGTTTCTAAAGGATTCCATTCTAACCGATGTCGAACACATAATATGACCCATTAGAGTTTAAAAATAGCGTGTCATATACATTTTTTAAATAATATGTCCTTTAGCCTCTTTCGGAATTTTAAGATCTTACGAATAGAGCCCAATTGTGCAGGGTGACTTACAATTCATACCACGTTTTTGAGATAGGTACGACATATTTATTTGCGTCAAAAACGGTACATGAAATTCTAATCATGACTTAGAAATGTATCATGAAGTACGTCAAAAAAATAAGATTACTTTACATAAACAGTCATAGCGTTATGAAAATAAAAAAAATAAAAACGCAGAATAGCCTCGAACTGAATTATTCTTTTACTTATTAACTACGCATGTCGGACAAAGGACTCGTAATATTTAAAAAAAGAGAAAATAATTTTCTAGCACTTTGAAGTCGGATTCACGTCGAGCCGGCTATAAACCAAATCACGGTTGAAAATCAGGAATATTTAGGTACAGGTGGTACAAGCATGTACCTAAAATTTCTTCTGTAAAATCGTCAATTATAAACATAAAATCATTAAAGTATTTAACAAAGTAAAGACAACATTTCCTCAAAATTTCATAATCAAACAAAACTTTTAAAAATGAGTGTCCACTCAGATCTGTAGTGCCAGTGATATAGTTTTAGAAAGATTAAGGGCCGGTTTCTTAACTGAGAATGTATTATTAACTTAGCTTAACGTAGTTTTAAAGTGAGAGTAAGTCTGCCAACAAACTATTATTTAGTTTGGCGGAAACGATTGTTGTAAAAGTTGCATGTACTCGTACCTTTTATAGAATAAACATTTTCTTTTTGTTTTTAATTCTTAAGCAACGTCCCATCACGCTCTTTGCTGAATAATTCAAAGAGACAGCACTACAGTAGCGAAATTTTCAATTCAGAAACTGGCCCTATGTAAGTGATAATATAAATTTAAGTTTGAATTCACTTGCCCATTAGTGAAATACTTACTAGATATTATGTCAGGGTTCGAAAAATTATTTCCCTCTAATCTGCAGAGCCTTCAATCTGCGTCGACCCGTATCCGTTTGAAAACGCAAGCCTTGTGATAATATGAAAGACATAAATTGATACATTAAATTTTACAATCAAACGACCAATTTTCGCCCGAACAGAGAGAACGCGCCGAAAAATTCTTTCTCTCGCTCGACCGTAAAAGCGGAATAGTCTCATAAAACTTTTTATTCCCCACCGTTATGGCTCTTTGGAATCTCTTCCCGGAGCACTGTGCGTACCTGGTAATACACTACATTTGTCAGGGAGAATTTCGGGGGAAGAACGCCTGGTTAGTGAATGAAAATTATTTGTGTTAAAACGAGGGACCGGGGGCGCGATGGCCGGCGCTTTTTATGTGCAAATTATTTTGATGCAGTTAATTTTTTTATGAGATGGGTGTTGTTTTGTGATTACCATTCTTTCAGCGTTATTTTTAGCTCTGTTTGAAGGTAATGTAGGGTCTATAAGGCAAGTAGGTACTATGAAAAACTAGTTACTTTTTCTACTTATTTTTTTTATGTAGCCTATAAACGCCCTACTGAAGGGCACAGGCTTTCTCTCAGAGAGAGAGTATGGGCTTAATTACCACGCGTGCCCACCGCGGTTTGGCAATTTCAAGCGCTGAGGTATTCAGCGCTTGAAATTGCTGAGGCTTCGTTACGACGTTTTCCATCAACTTCAGCTAGTGGTACTGCTACTATCACACTATCACATCACATCACACTAATATTATAAAGGCGAAAGTTTGTGAGTGTGTATGTTTGTTACTTCTTCACGTCTAAACGGCTGGAGAGATTTTAATAAAATTAGGTATGGAGTTAGCGGACACCCTGGATAAACACATAAGTTACGTTTTACTGCGAGAAATTATCTATTTAATTTTTTAAATATTTTTTAATTCTTTTAATTACATATATTTTTTAATGTATATTAGATTATTTTTTTTCATTTCTTGGCATTAGAAACTCAGAGGTTCTCTTATCGAAAATATTACGGAAACGAGGTTCTGTTAGTTTTTTATTCACTATTTGTCATGTTACAATGAATTTCGGTGCGGAAAAAATTGCTCAGTCAATAACTGGGTTTAATTTTATGATGCACTGGCAGAACTTTGCAGTCTTTAAATTATATCATAGTCACTAGAGAATTCATTTTGTATTTTCGTGGCACTATGAGTTTTAGTATTATTTTTTGTAGATGAACTACTTGGTCTTAGTATGTTTTGTACGTGCGACCATAACTGCTGAATCCGTATTATATAACACTCTCAACAAGTGCTTTGTACATAGAAGCACATCATACGGTATTATATTTGACGGCCTCGGTGACGCAGCGGTTTAGCACGCCGACTGTAAAACGGAAGGTCTCGGGTTCGATCCCCGGCCGGGTCAAACTAGGAAACGAACTTTTCTATTTCGTCTCGGGTCTTGGATGTTATCTATGTATTTATTGTATTAAATCTATCGTAGATTTGGCACCTATAACACAAGTCATTTAGTTGTACTTAGTATAGGACTAACGAGATCTGTGTAATATGCCCATGAATATTTATTTATTATTTTTAATTATATAGAATTTAGCCATTATGGCTCGCAATGTCGTCGTCGTCGTCAGGGTATACTAGTCCACTGCTGGACATAGCCCTCCCCTAAAGAGCGCCACGTTGTGCTATCATAGGGGGTGATACCCATAATCCCCACGCTGGGCATGCGGGTTGGGGATCGCAGTTCGGGGGAATTGTACTGCAGGGGGCGCTGCTGCCCACCCCCCGGTTTGTGTCCCTTAGTCGCCTTTTACGACACCCGCGGGAAGAATTGGATTAGTGCTATTCTCTAGGCCGACACCACACAGCAGACCAGCCAGCAGAAAACCAGCGTCGACTAAGAAAACCATCATGAGGAAACCTCAGTGTCGGATGTATTGACAGACCTCAGCGCTTGAAATTGGCAATCCGCGGTGAGCACGAGGTAATTAGATAGATAGAGAACACTTTATTGTACATAAAAATGGAAATTACACAGATATTTCTTAACCTAAGAGTACAGCCGGCGGCCTTATCACTAAAAGTGATCTCTTCCAGACAACCTTTGGATGGACTGGACGAAAATATTGAAGAAGGAAGTAGATGTACAAATATACAAGATTTTTACCAAGGTATAAATGAATACATGCCTAAACAACAGTATCCATATAGTTATCAACAGATAAATACAAATGATTTACATAATACACATAATAAAATATATACCTATATTATTATGTCCATTATGTAATTAGGTATGTCCAGACTCTCTCACTTTCTTTCTGAGAGATCTGTGCTTTTAAAAATATTTGACTTATTAATATTCCTTGATAAAGACAGCCCTAGCCTAGTTTGGGGACTGCCGGTAAACGTAAAACATTTTTTTGTAATACCCTGTAGGTATTTATAAGCTACGTTAAGTTGTACTTTTTGGAAATAAATAGACATAATTAATTGGTAGTATTCATTAAAAGTCAAGATTAAACTTCGTAATAACAATCCAATTAAGAAATAACAATCAAATTTACAAACGTCAAAAAGAAACAAATAAAAAAGTATTACATGTCAAATATCATAAGAATGCAATCTGTGAGGCCAATCAATTATACTTGGTCTGTGTATAAACGTAAAAAATACAGTGCGTTCACATTAACTTGACGCGTGAGAGAATTGGTAACTAGGACATAACATGTGAATTAGTTTTTGGACCTAATCGGAAGATGGTAAAACAAGCCCTCAATCCTTTTATTTTCCCCAAGTAATGGGAATTATTTCTTATTTAACATGGTAACAGTAAACATCTCAGAGCTACCAATTCTCTCACGCGTCAAGTTAATGTGAACGCACTGTACATATGATATTTTATAAATTTTATATTAAAGACAAAAAAATAATAATCTATGTATTATAGTAATTTACATTTATTGTGCTAAATTCTGCTAAATAAGCTTTAAAGCTTAAAAAGCTACGATAATACGATACAATAATTTCCTTACTTACTTCTTACTACATACGCATACCTGCGACTAACCACTACACCAAAGAAGCAGCCGCGGTTTTAGTTAACAAAATGCAGGTGCAAAAACAATTTCCGAAGTTAACTGAAAGAATCCCGAGCGGACTAGCGGGCCGCGAAACTTTGCGAATTCTCTTCGCATTACAGATTTTTGCCGGCAAAATATAACACGGAACGTACCCCGGGGGACTTGCCGCGCTTTTTGGGCCACAAAAAAAGTTTCTTCCGCCGCCTTCAGCTGCTGTTACGCATGTATAATTCCGACTCATCAGCGGTCAGGTTTTCCTAGTTGTTTCTTCCTTTCTTTACTTTTATCCGAGGTTGTTTAGCTAAAAGTCGGCTGGCCACAATCAAGCAAGACTTCTCCCCGGGAATTTTCGACGCCGCGCGCTCACTCGCTTCGCGCTTGTTTTTCTTTTTTTGTTGTATTTTTTTTACCTTTTATTCAGCTTCGTTTAGAAACCTGAGATAATCCGCTGCTCGTCCAGACTGAAAAGTTCTTTCGTGCGTTAAAAAAAAGAAATGAAAAAAAAAAACAAAAGAATGTCGCGCGCGGAAAAACAAAGCAAAGTGGGGCTGACTGAATATTTATCCGTCTTGGGTGTCCCTCAATAAATAAATAGAGGGGAAAGGAATAAAAGTAATTTGTCTTTGCCCACTCCAGACAGGCGCTGGGAACGAGGAAAACTAAAGGCCTCTCGCATATTCAGGTACCAGTCATTCGTCATTTTTACGACCCGTCATTATGAAGATTAATTTGATTAAAAGTCACAAGAAATATTCTGAGTTCTCTGGTCACCCACTTTTTCCTCCGGCTTTGTTCTGTAGAATAGGCTATTTGACAAGGTTCTGAAAACCAAGTCAGATTTTTCGTTGGTGTTTAATAAATGCTCAGATATTGATAATTTGCAAATCTATTGTCTACCTGTTTATTCTATAAAAAGTAAATATTTTTTTTTATTAAATTTGCCGCCAAAATGCTCTTGAGCAATATGGCGTCGCACAGCCTCGCACAGGAATTAGTAACGTCACTGGTGAGTACCTAAGCGTGACAAACGTCAAAATTATTAAGTTTTTTTGCAGACATTATATTTTTTTTTTAGTTAAATTCCTTAAATTGGAGAGTGGCAACACTCAAGGTGTAAACACATAGCTCTCAGTTATCTTTTGCTCAAAATAGTTCAAAAACTAGAATCAGTTACAAAAACGGACTTAATCTGCTTGTGGCCTCCAGGGATTACAGTGAGAGTGTTATCTCAGTGGAAACAGTGATAAAAGACCAGAAACACTGAAAACCTGTGATAGTTTGATAAAATCTACCCTCAACTAAAAAAAAAAAAAAAAAGTTGAAATTATGGAAGTTACTGATTTTACCTGAATGATAATAGTAATCGGCAAATAAAATTATGGAAAGCAATGCTGCTAGCGACCAAGCACCATCGGAAGAAAATGCCACGAATAGCAAGGGTCTGCCCAAGAAATTTACACAACAAGTTTTCCACCCAAGCTTCTTCCACCGTAACGAAATGTCTACTGATTTAGACACATCCAAGGAGCCAAATGGCCAGACACCAAAACAACACCCAGACTGGCAAATAGTTCCTGAGAGTTCCCATAGACACAAACGCAAAAGGCTTACTTCAAACTCGCCAACCAACATCACTAATAGTAACCGATTTTGCGCACTTCCAGTGGATGTTGTAGAGGAAACTGTACCAAAAAAGGAAAACAAGCCACCTCCTTTTATCCTGTATGGTGTACAAGATGTCAACAAACTTATTGAGTCCGTAGAAACAGTCTTAAATAACTCGGAATATACTCTCAGGATCATAACTAAAACCCAACTTAGGATTAACTGTGCCTCAATTGAAGCCTACAAGAAACTTATGACCCTAGTTCGTGAAATGGGACTCATCGGACATACCTTTACACCCAAGTCAGAGAGATGCTATCGCATAGTGATAAAAAACTTACACCACTCTACACCCCACGAAGTGATAAAAGAGGAAATAGAAAAGACTGGTAATGTTGTTAGAGGTGAAATAATAAATGCTAAGGTTGGCCCGGAAAAACAACCCTCTTCTACTTTCTTTGTAAATCTTGAGCCCAGTGCAAAAAATAAGGAAGTCAAGAACCTACGGTATATTCACCACACTGTAGTGAAAATAGAAGACCCTCTCAAAAGCAAATTTATTGTACAATGTACCAAATGCCAACAATATGGTCACTCCAAAAACAACTGCTTCAGACCAGACCGCTGTGTGAAATGCGCTGGTGCACACAAAACCAGTGAGTGCATCAAAAAAGATAATAACAGCCCAGCCACTTGCGCTCTTTGCTCAGGTAACCATCCAGCCAGCTATAAAGGATGCGATGTATACAAATAAATCAAGGATAGAAGGAACAAACGAAACTTTGAAATAAAAGAACAACGTACAAACAGACAACAAGCCTATTATAAAGGACAACCTGATGACTTCCCACCGTTAAAACCAGGGCAACCCATTACTTCATCCAACATTAAATGGCCACATAATACAGGTCCTACAAATACTCTCACAGAAAATCAGCCAATCAGTACCAATGTGGAAGCCGACACAATACCAACACAATTGCTCCATAATCTTCTAATAGAACAAACCAAAAGAATGGATAATATCCTTCAACAAATAGGTGCACTTGTTGGCCTAGTAACAACACTACTTACAAAGCTATCAAAATGACGGCTCTTCGCATAGGCAACTGGAACATAGACGGCCTGTCACCTAAAATACTAGAAGTTGAAACCCTAATCAACTTACACAAACTTGACATATTGTTGGTTACGGAGACTCACTTTACTGACAGGAGTCTGGTTAAAGTACCTAACTATAATATCTATAATACCAATCACCCAGATGGTACAGCCCACGCTGGAACAGCCATTATTATTAGATCATCTATTAAACACTGTCAACTACCCCCTTATCGGACCTGTCATATACAAGCAACCTCCATCGCAATAGATGATAGAAATGGAAACTTTAACATCTCCTCGATTTACTGCCCTCCTAAACACGTCATAAAAGAAGCAATGTTTACACATTACTTCAAATCACTCGGCGAAAGATTTATAGCTGGCGGGGACTGGAACTCGAAACACACCCACTGGGGCTCCAGGTTAATAACTACACGCGGTAGAGAGTTATTGTCTAGTATGACGATGCACAAGCTCGCGTCACTATCAACTCCCGAACCAACCAATTGGCCGTCAGACCCTAACAAAAAGCCTGACGTGATAGACTTTTACATAATAAAAGGGCTGAAAAGACTGTACTTTTCCATAGAATCCTGCCTGGACTGCTCAACAAACCACGTACCAGTCATACTTACTGCTAGCGCCACTGTCCTGTACCAAAATATCCCAGAAAGCTTGTACAACAAACGCACAGACTGGGACTCGTTTCGAGAATCAGTTGAGTCCAGGGCAGACCTTAAAGTTTCTCTTAAAACTGCCAACGACATCGAGAATGCCGCTATAAACCTCAACAACACGATCCAATCCTCCTGTTGGCAATGTACTCCAGAAGAAACCCAACAAAGGCGGAAAAATATATCCATACCATGGCAAATACGACTGAAGATACAAGAAAAACGAAGGATACGTCGTGTGTGGCAAACCAGTCGAAATCGGGCAGACAGAACAGCGCTGAACAGAATAACCGTCGAGCTAAAACAGATGATAAAGAGAGCAGAAAATGAAACACTAGAATCACAACTGGAATCCCTAAGTGCAAACAAATCAACCAATTACTCTCTGTGGAAAATAGTGAAAAACCACAATCGACCACAAAACTCTAAACATCCGATCAAAGACGAAACTCTTGGCTGGGCTAGGACAAGTCAGCAAAGAGCAGAGACGTTTGCGAAACATCTGAGCAAAGTATTCGTCCCCAACATGGCCGACACAGATACAAATGATTCCGATATAGAAACCACACTAAGTCAAGACTTTCAACTCGACTTACCCCCCAAACATGTTAGCCCTAAGGAGGTCATAAGGCACATAAAACGCCTGCCAAACAAAAAAGCTCCAGGTTTCGATCTAATCACAAAAAAGGTCTTGGAAGAACTACCCAGAAAAGGAATAATGTTACTAACAGCTATTTTCAACAGTATCCTGCGGGGCGCAACAGGGCACTATCCCTCAATATGGAAGGTCTCGACAATTATCATGACTTATAAGGATGGAAAACCTGTAAATGAAGTAACATCGTACAGGCCAATAAGCCTCTTACCACAAGTCTCTAAACTGTTCGAAAAAATCCTTTTGGACCGACTGGAACCAGCATTGACCGTTAACGCAGTGATACCTGAACACCAATTCGGATTCCGAAAATACCATGCGACCATAGAGCAAGTGCATAGAGTCTGTAGTACAATTCGAAAAGCATTCGAGGAAAAGAAGTACTGCTCCTCTGCGTTCCTCGATGTGCAACAGGCTTTCGACCGAGTATGGCATAAAGGACTACTTTGCAAAATAAAGATGGTCCTACCTCACCCATTCTTTCCAATCCTGAAATCATACCTCGAAGAAAGAATCTTCCGGGTCAGGGAACGCGACTGTGCATCCAGATTTTTCGAGATCTCAGCAGGAGTGCCACAAGGCTCTGTCCTGGGCCCAGTTCTCTACTCTATCTACACCTCAGACCTCCCGCAGACAGAGCATGTAAGTGTCGCCACTTACGCCGACGATACTGCAATAATCACCACAAATGCGGATCCCAAAAGAGCGTCAGACTTGCTACAAGAAAGCCTCAACGGCATCGAACAATGGTTAAAGAAATGGCGAATTAGAGCCAGCAGCTCTAAATCGGTACAAGTTACCTTCACCCTACGTAAAGAGAACTGTCCTCCCGTCAAGCTCGAAGACAAAGAACTACCACACCAAGACAGTGTGAAGTACCTCGGAATGCACTTAGATCGCAAATTAACTTGGGAAAAGCATCTACGCAAAAAAAGAGACCAGATTAACCTCAGGTATAAAAGCCTATACTGGTTCTTGGGTAGAAACTCTAGACTGTCGCTGGACAACAAACTCCTAATTTACAAAAGCGTTATCAAACCGATATGGACCTATGGTATCCAACTGTGGGGATCAGCATGTACCTCACACATAAATATCATGCAGAGGGCCCAAAACGCCATAATAAAGAACCTGTCTAGCTCACCTTGGTTCATCAGAAACACCGAGTTACACGAACATCTACATTTGAACACGGTATCAGACGAAATCAAGATTCACGCAGGCAGATACAAGCACCGACTGGCAAATCACCCTAACAGCCTCGCAGTGCAGCTAACAATACCTGACTATATAAGACGTCTGAAAAGGCGTGACCCCATGGACCTCAGTAGTTGTTGAAAACTACTCAACCTGAAGAGGGATCCTCGCTGGAGGATGAGACTCTGATCAGTTGAAATGCCCACTCATCTGCTTATAGTCTACGGACTGATTGCAAATCAAAATGGAAAAAAAAAAAAAAGAAAAAAATTCCTTAAATTGGTTTTAAAACTCTTACATAATTGATACAAATGTATATATTATTAACACTTTTTTTGGCACACTATCAAATAGCCTACTTTGGGGTGAACAGCTCTAGATAAAACGGCATGAAATACAAAATATTATGCAACGCCTTTATGAAATGGCTCGTTGATCAAGCGGTATACCTACACATCTGATTGCCATGCCGGTGGTCGTAGATTCGATTCTCACATTGGGCCGCAGTAATGAACAAACGGCCTCAGTCTGAGAGTATTTCTTTAGATGTGTGCCACGTTCTTGCCTGGTTACCATATTATAAGATTGTCTGGAAGAGATCACTTTTAGTGATAAGGCCGCCGTCTGTACTCTTAGGTTAAGAAATATCTGTGTAAAGTGTTCTCTATCTATCTATATATCTACATCCTTTTACGACCAGGGTTTACTTATTTTAAATTCAATGCTTATACATAGGTATAACTAAAAACATTTTTTTCTCTATTTATCTACACGTCGCGCAATGAGGTTCCGGTAGAAGTGTTGACCACATTTATCTAGAACTTTCGGTAAGTACTTATTCTTCGCGCCGTAGTAGCGGAGCAGTAGAACACCGACTTCTCAGTCGGGAGGCCGTGGGTTCGAATGCCGGCATGTACCTACCAATAAATTAGTTTTCTGAGTAATGTAAATTTGTGAAGTTATAGTACGAGGGCTGCTACTTATGTATGCGGAATAGAAAAAATAAACAAATGTATATGGCTAAATATGCTTTTATTGTTTTTCAAAGTATTCTCCAATATGATCGATGCACTTTTGCATTCGATGAAACCAATTTGTAAAACACTTTTTCCACTCTGATTGAGGTATCTCCAAAACGTGCTGTTTGAACGCGTCTACGGCATATTCACGGGTCGAAAATCGTTGACCACGTAATTTATTCTTTACATTTGGGAATAAATAGAAATCATTGTGAGCCAAATCAGGGCTGTACGGTGGATGACCCATCAATTCTATTTTTTGACCATCCAAAAATGTAGTTGTTTCCTGAGATGTATGACAGCTGGCATTGTCATGGTGAAGAATGATTCTGCGTCGCTGGTTGTTTTGGCGTAATTCTTCAAATACTTCCGGCAAACAAATGGTCGTGTACCACTCCGAATTAACCGTTCTGCGATTCTCTAGTGGTATTGTAGCCACATGGCCATTAAACCAAAAAAGCAGGCCACCATTTGCTTTACAGTGCTTTTTGCACGACCCACTTTCGTAGGGTTCGGCTCATTTTGAAACACCCAAGCTGTTGATTGTTGTTTAGTTTCGGGATCGTACGCGTAGATCCAGGATTCGTCACCTGTGTAGATATTATAAACAGATTTTGAGTCGCCTCCGTTGAATTTTTTTAAGGTTTTCTTGCACCATTCGACGCGAGCATCTTTTTGATCCTGAGTTAAGTTGTGCGGGATCCAACGCGAACAAATTTTTTTTACAGACAAATGTTCGTGTAATATCCTATGAATGCTCGTCATACATATGCCCAGAATAGCCTCTATCTTGCGATACGTAACATGGCGGTCTTGCATTATTAGTTTTCGCACAGCTTCAATATTTTGTGGCACAACCACCGATTTCGGGCGACCTTCTTTAACTCCGTCCGTGAGCTTACTGCGCCCGCGATTAAACTCACTAAACCAGTGATACGCAGTCGTTTTTGATGGAGCTTCACCACCAAAAGTCGAAGTTAATTGATCTACGCACTGTTGTTGCGTTAAACCACGTCGAAAATCGTAATAAATCATAGCACGAATATTTTCACGAGTGAGTTCCATTTTTTCAGCGATATGACATTTTAAACCCAACAAAAACAAAACACTAACGTATATAAGAGAAAAATATTAGCGGCCAGTATTTAAAAAAAGAACGAATTTGACCATGGAGGTCAGACATTGCGTTTAAAATTATTGGAATCCCAGATTCCGCATACATAAGTAGCAGCCTATGTAGGAATACCTTTCGCTAACTGCGAAAACATCGTGAGGATACCGGAGCATTAGACGTGTTAAAAAAAATTGGATTTGAGATAATATCCTAGATTAGATGACTGGTGCTGATTTTGTGTGGTGTCGGCCTAGAGAATAGCACCAACCCAAATTCTTCCCGCGGGTGTCGTAAAAGGCGACTAAGGGACACAAACCGGAGAGTGGGCAGCAGCGCCCCCTGCAGTACAATTCCACCAAACTGCGATCCCCAACCCGCATGCCCAGCGTGGAGATTATTGGCACTAACCCCCAATGATGGCACAACCTTGCGCTATGGCGCTCATTAGGGGAGGGCTATGTCCAGGAGTGGACTAATATAGCCAGAAGAAGATGATGACTGGTAGAAAATGCAATAAGTGTTAATAAAGAAGTAATAATAATAATTAGATCGGCAGGAAAAGACCCGTACCCCGGCAGCGGGGACATACAAGAACTTACACATCGATCGATCGAATATCTTAGATTAAAATATGTCAGGTTATCGTTATCAACCCTTGTGTGTCCCCACTGCAGGGGCACGGGTCTCTTCCTGCATCGCAGGAAGGTTAGACCATACTCCACCACGGGAGCCAAGTCCGGTTTGGTGGAGGATTGTAAGACAGTGGCGGGCCTTACAGTCGGAAGTTATCAAGCCGCCCATAAGGCTTCAGACATGGTTTAACGACTGCCATTATATGACAGCCGGCACCAACGGCTTAACGTGCCTTGCGAAGCACGGAAGCGCTCGGAAAAATGCCACTAGCGGTAGTCACGGGACGCTCACCCTTCCTGTACCTGACCACGCCTGTTATTGTTTAACCTAAATGATTGATTCCGATCACCCGGTTCGCCTAGGCCACGAGCGCTTCATATGTCAGGTAGGTAATAAATATTTTTAATTAAAATATGGTTAAGCCATGTTACAGGCCTTATGGCGGCTTGATAACTTCTACGACAGTAAGGCCACTGTCTTACACTCTGTGCCTGGGCAACGGTTTCACCGCCCTATTTACAGCACTGACTACACTGCACGCGTGTAAGGATAGGTTGATGCGCTGTGGACCATACCTACAAAGTAATTAGATTACACCTATAGATTTCCTTTCCTCTCGGAAATCCCCTCCACCATTGGACCGAAGTTGAAAAAGAAACTTCCTCCTAACAATATTAGCTTAACCTTTTCCGCTCACCTCGTCCATTAGTTAGTAAAGTGCCTTCTATCTATTGTCACAAACTAAAAGGACATCTTCAGTATCTACTATGATGACAACATAAAAAAAATATAATTATGTTTTACTGTCTTAAGATACGAAATAAAAGGACCCATATTTTTTATTTTTGGAAATTCTATGATTTTCTTTCATAATTTTCTGTTTGAATTTCGTCTTATTCCAAAAGGACGTAAAACCGCCAAATGACGTCATACATACGGCTTAATAATACTAACACCCTTGCCGCCTTTTTAAAAACCATTGGAATTAAGGAAAGGAAATAGTACATTACACAACTAGAGTGGTAATACAAAGAAAGGCCGAGATCGCAGAAGTTTGCGGCCCGAGCTGCAAGCGAGGGACGTAAATATGCGATCGAGAGCTTTCTTTATTACCTCCCGTGTTGTGTACATCTTTTTATGTCTACACTTGGCCAGAAAGCGGCACCTGGCAATAAAGCCACTTTATTGCCAGGTGTGGCATAATAGTAAGTTATGATATAAGTGCGGTAAGTAGAAAATTACAGCCGAGGCGATATTACTAGCCCGAGCCATCGGCGAGGGCTATAAGGAAGCAGAGGCTGTAATTTTCAAAGCGCACGTATGTCATACGACGTTTTATAACATATTTACGAGGAAATTAATAAAACTCTGACTTTGTTATCATCACTACTTGACGACATTTTCAAATAAAAACAATACCTACATCGAAAAGAAAAAGCGCGCGGATTTATTTTTACTTGTCCACAAATAAGCGATGCGCGCGCATCAACTTTTTTTTTTAGGCAAAGGTACAACAGCCAGTATTACTAATAAAGTAAATTAATATTTTTGTGTTTTTGTTACAGATAAATGGTTGTAATTTATTGTCAAAATTAATTAAATTAAAGAATTAAATGTTTATTTGATGTATTTCATTTCCCAAAGTTAATTTTATTCATAAATTATTGACCACTTTCTTGACATAAAACCTCTTTGCTAAGATTTTTAAAAGTATTGTTCATTTTTAGAAGGAGTATCTTAAAACTTTATTTAAAAAAAACACGTGCCTTTTACATTACATTATCGCACAAGTACGTAATGAGATACATTACGATATTGAAATTGGTTTAATAACAACCACTTTACGAGCAAATAGGTTATAATAGTACATTACACAACTAGGGTGGTAATACAAAGGCCGAGATCGCATATTTACGTCCCTCGCTTGCAGCTGGGGCGGCAAACTTCTGCGATCTCGGCCTTTCTTTGTATTACAACCCTAGTTGTGTAATGTACTATTTTAATACAGTTGCTCAAAAAGTGGCGTATTACAGGGACGTATAGCGTGCGGGATGTGGGCTATTACACACTCGTGCTTTTTTTTTACCTATACCGCACTCGTGCCTTTTCTTTCCCAACTGTCAAAATAATGTCTATTAAAAAAAAACCAACCATGAAGTTTTTACTAAAAAAAATCATAGAAGTGTTTATGAGCTACTAATTTGTTTCAATATCAGATTTAATGATTTGATTGAATGAGTTAAGTTAGGTTTCATTTAATTTCATCTCATTAAATTTCATATCAATAAAAAAAATCTACTGAAGACTTGGCTGTATGGGCATAGTTCCCTTTGCCTACTAGAATGGGTGAAGAAAAAAAATCTCTGCGTATATTTTTTTATGCCACACCTGGCAATAAAGTGATATTTGGATAGTGATATTTCGTCCCTCGCTTGCAGCTCGGGCCGCAAACTTCTGCGATCTCGGCCTTTCTTTGTATTACCACCCTAGTTGTGTAATGTACTATTACGGTTGGCGCCATTTTCCAAATAATTTTTCTTTATTAAATTGCTTATTTTTTTCGCAACTGTATTAAAAATAGTCGTTCAGTACACGTGCGGAACCGTCATTGCAACTTGTTCCGACTGTCAACCCTCGCCTTCGGCTGCGCCTCGGCTCGGGTAGACATTTGTCGTAACTCTTTGCAAAGACAGCCTTTCCGCACTTGTAATGAAATATACTATTCTCCGACATGACATTTGAATGAAATTGAAAATTACATCTGTCATATCATTTCTAATAATAGGCAACGGTACCTCCTCATTCCACCGCATGTTTGACGTCATCACACAATTTTTGGTTTTTATCTATTATCTCTAAAATTATATTAAGCAATAATAAAAATACTATTTTTATTTTTAATGCACTAACCCGTGCTAAGGACTTAAATAGGTTTTTTAAATAATAAAAATTCTAAATATTTTTTTCCTAATCAAGATAGCAAAATGATTAAGAAACGGTATTTTTAGTTTTGCGCTTTTTAAAGTATGAAATGTTGTCAATTTAATGGGTTTTAACAATTATTGCAAACGAATACGCTCGTAGAGCACTCGTGGCCTAGTCGAACCGAGTGACTGAAATCAATCACTTGAGTTAAGCAACGACTGGCGCGGTCAGGTGCAGGATGCGTGACCGTCCCGTGACTTCCGCTAGTGGCATTTTTTCCGAGCGCTTCCGTGCTTCGCTAGGCACGTTAAGCCCTTGGTGCCGGCTGTCATGTAATGGCAGTCGTTAAGCCAAGTTAGAGGCCTTATGGGCGGCTTGGTAACTTCTGACAGTATGGCTGGCCGCTATTTTACAATTCTCCACCAACCCGGACTTGGCCCCCGTGGTGGAGTACGCCCTAACCTTCTTGCGATGCGGGAAGAGACCTGTGCCTCAGCAGTGGGGCCATACAAGGGTTGATATCGAATCGAATACATACTCTAGTTTTGTAGCTTTTAGAAAATGCATTTTCTAAAAATACCTATCTCGACACAAACTGGAATCTATGAGAACTATGGATCTATGGAACCATTATTGGCCAGCCAGACGAAAAGACTAAACCACAAATGACTAAACATTTTGCAATACGACTAAACGGGGGGCTATGTCCAGCAGTGGACTAAAATAAAGCCTGAAGAAGAAGAATACTACTAAAACTGCCTGTCTGTCTGTCTGTATATTTCTCTGTTTGTCTTAAGAAACATTACGTCTGTTAGTCTGTCCTTGGACAAGCTAAGAGACTTTTTTTTACTTACCTACCGGAAAGCTGAAACTTACATATTTATCACGTAATCAGTACTAAGTAGAGGACCTAATGGTTTTCGCTGGATTTAGTACCTAGGTACTCACTTTTCCTTCAGCAACACTCCATCGTAGGTTGTCTAGAAGAAATTGCTCTAAGCAATAAGGCCACCAATTGTACTGCATCTTTATAATTATTGTATGTTTGTTTTTTTCCTGGTGTACAATAAAGAATATTCTTATCTTATCTTAGTTTATATGACAATTTTTCTTCAATCTTGGAGAATACCAGCTCGTCACAACTCGTGCATCGGTCGAGCTATCCGGAAATTTAATTACAGACTCCCTACTAGAGGAATGGCCACGGACGCAACGAGCGATAAGCGGCGCGTATCGCGATTTTCGGCAGGCTATTCGTCCGAGTTCTTTTTCCATGACAACAGTGCGTCTGTGGAACGCGCTACCGCTATACATTCGCCGGGCGCAGTCAGTCGGCGTCTTTAAAAGTAGAGTTCAGGAACACTATCTACATGTTCATAACAATTGTTTAATTGTAAAAGATAACTACATTAAAATATCACCTCACTGTTTCACACTACCCCCACCTTCTCCGTGTCACCTGTCGGTTGGCTAGAATAAAATACTATTTAGTATTAAGCCAGTACAATCCTTACTGGTACAATAAAGAATTTACTTATAATAATAATTTTTGCTAGCGTTGAGTTTCGGTGCAAATCCCCTATGTAAATGTTGGAACAGCGATGAAATTAAAAAAAAGTGTGGCCTAATACGAAAAAAAAACTAAATTGCCAAGTCTCTTAAACAGTGGGCTCTTTTCAAAGACGTAAGTAAGGTCTTTGAAAAATATCACCATTGCCATGTTGGTCAAATAATTATAAATTAAAAAAAACCTATTTAGAGGCTAAAAATTCCACCCATGCCGGGCCTCGAACCCGCGAGCTCTTGCTAACCGTGCCAGCCAGAGGTCGCGGGTTCGAGCCCCGGCATGGATGGAATTTTTAGCCTCTAAATAGGTTTTTGAAATTGTCCTTAGCACGGGTTAATGCAACAAAAAGAATATTATTTTTAATTATACACAACTGTAAGTATAAACACAAAAAAGTCCGTGGCCTCCGAAAAAGGCCCCGGAAAGGCCGGAACAGTCGCGAAGCTTTTAGGTCGCGGGTCCTCGAGCGAAATATTTATTGGTAATGATTCGTGAGTTTGTATCAGGACAGAGTGCCCTGTGGTACGGGGCGTACTAGCATAGGAATTATGTATGTGTTACAGGTCATCCATATTGCAATGCTTGAAAACTAAAGTTTTTAATCAGTGCGTCCTACCCGTCATGACCTACGGAGCCGAGACATGGACACTCACGAAAGGGTTGTTCCACCACTTAAGTCGCTCAGCGAGCTATGGAGAGAGCTATGCTCGGAGTTTCTCTGAAGGATAGGATTCGTAATGAATGCATCCGACAGAGAACCAAAGTTGTCGACATAGCTCAGAGAATCAACAACAGCAATGGCCAGCCCACTGAAGTGGCAGTGGGCTGGCCATAATTATCTCGCGAAGAACCGACAACCGTTGGAGTAAACGTGTCCTTGAGTGGAGACCGCGACTACGCAAACGTAGTGTAGAACGCTGTAATAGTATAAGAAATCTATAACCAATACGTATGTGACTCCTATTTAAGATTGTGTATCCGAATAAATGAGACAGTTATTCTCGAGCAGTCAGAACGTTTTATTGTATACAAACACCCGTCCTTACATGGCGACCCTTTGCCATATTCGGATTTGGATCCGCGCTCGCGCTCCTCGACTATTAGTAACGCAGTAAAATAATGTAAATACCGTAATACCCGTTTGCAACTGAATCAAAAATGTGCAACTCAAAAACCGAAAGAAAGGAAGAAGTCTTCATCAACCAGAATGGAGCCGGCAATTCAGCGAGCACAGAACAGCTGCAATACCATATCTCAGCTATCAGCACCGTGATGATGATAATCCTCGCTCTACTTCTTATCGCGGCCATCTTCTTCTTCTACAAGTGCTACAGAAACTGCCACCATACTTGGATTAACAACCAAATGCTTCGCCAAAACCTGCGACGTTCGTTCTCCGTGCATCGAACTAGTGCACCGCCAGTGACTTGTTCTTCATGCGGCAACAATCCACGGTCCGGAGACGATCTACAGATGAAACCATGAGTGTAACCAAAGTGTAACGAAGTGTAACCAAAGTGTGTAAAATTAAAAAATAGTATGTGAAGGTATTATTGTTCAAGTGTTAAAGGAACTTAATTGAGGTATGGTTATATTATAGTCTTATTATGCTATTGGAAACATAAAATAAAATTTTACGAGTAATAATGGGCTATGGCCGAAGATCTTAGTATTATATTAGTAAAGTTAAAATCGATAAGAGATAATTTAGTGAAGTTGAGTTATGAAAAAAGGACACTCGAACGTTTACGAGGAAAGCTAAATGAGGCTAATACAGTGTATGAGGAATATAAATTGTTGATTATAGAAATTGAAAAACAAATAGCTAGTAAGAAATTAAGTGGGGAAAATTTAACATTGATAAAAAAAATATTGTGAGAGGGTAAAAGAGTTAATTAATTTTATAAGAGATTTTTGTAACAAAACCTATAGGGAAGCGAGCACATCAGATTTAAAATTGAGTCACAGTGAAAAGTCCAAAATGGAGTTTGATTTAAAAACTGCACTTAGTTTATTGCCAGTTTTGAACAATGACGACGCGACTACTAAACAACTTATTGACGGGGTGGAATATTACGCATCTATTTTGAGTAGCCAGCAATGCAAGACAAATTTGATTAATTTTGTTTTGAAAAGTAGACTGAGTCAGGCTGCAAAATTGAAGTTAAAAACCAGTTACAATACTGTTCAGGAACTGATATCGGATATGCGGAGTATTCTTTTGCCTAAAAAGAGCCCAGTAGCATTGCAGAATAAACTACAAACCTTGCGTCAAGATCAAAGGTCAATAGACGAGTTTGGTAAGGAACTTTCAGAGTTGTTTATGGACCTCACTATTTCTCAAGCAGACGGAAAAGTGGAAAGTCTCAATATTTTACAGCCTCTAAATGAAAAACAGGCGATCAAGCGATTCGCTGACGGATTACGTAATAGGAGACTAGGTACAATAATAGCTGCCCGAAATTTTGACTCATTAAGAGATGCTATTCAGGTAGCAATCGACGAGGACACAACGGCAACACCAACTGGTAATATTATGACTTTTCATAGAGGACAAAAAAGTTTCAGAGGTTCGCGCCGAGGAAGCAGTAGCCGTGCATACAACGCCCCAGTTCGTGGAAGAGGTTACCATAACTACCAAAACCGGTTTCATCGCGGTGGTTCGTCCACGTTCCATCGTGGCCGAGGTGGTAATCAGCAGTATGGACGAGGTCAGTCTTCACCGTTCAGAGGTAGGTACACGAATTTTGACAGAAATACCTACCAACATTCAGGACGAAACGGACAGATAAACACAATGAGCGGAGACAGCAACACGAGCGAAATCGAGACCGCGCCTTCTACGGAGGAGCATAAGTTTTTTCGTGACTAATAATAATAACAACATGTTTTATGCTAGCGACAACATGTGCTGCATCCAGTTACGTCTTGATTGTTATTGGCAACAATTCCTAATTGATACAGGGGCATCAGTTTCTGCTATAGAGTATAAACATGTTTCTCAGCTAAACATTCCGATCCATAGAGAGCCGTATTGTATAAATGGTATTGGCGGTAAACTTGAAGCTATTGGATACGTTTATTTAACATTAGGTACTTCATTAAATACCTCGGATCAATTGCAAGAAAACAAATTCTATGTTTTCGAATCACTGCCCTTTAACGGAATATTAGGACGTGATTTTCTAAAAAAGCATAAAGCAATTATTAATTTTAAATCAGATTCAATATCATTATGTAACAGTGCAGGTAATATTATTACAATGCCGATAGACAAAAAGAAAGAAGGAATTAAACAAGTTTTTATATTACCATCAAGATCAGAGACAATTCATTATATCAAAACGGATATGTCTGAAGAGTGCCTTATTTGTGCGACTGAGTTATATGAAGGAGTTTTTCTTGCTAGTACATTAGTAAAGCCTAAAAATGGTATGATACCTATTCTGGTACTTAACACAACAGAAAAGGAAATATGTTTGGATAAAATACAACCAACCTTTTGCCAAATTAATGAGTACGATATTTGCTCTTTTGATAAATGTGACAAGATTAGTGCTGATCGGGTAAAGAAATTATTTGAGTTATTACAGCTTAAACACTTGAATAGTGAGGAGAAGGAAACAATCGAAAATATTTGTGCTAAATATTCTGATATATTTTTACTACCAGGAGATAAATTAACGACCACTAACATTTATAACCACCGAATAACATTAAAGCCAAATGTAGAGCCAGTATACACCAAGCCTTACAGATTACCGTATTCACAGAAATCAGAAATAAATAAACAAATAAGTAATTTATTGAATGAAGGTATTATCGAACCCTGTCAGAGTGAATGGGCGAGTCCAATACTGTTGGTTCAAAAAAAAAAAATGAATGACATTTCTGGAGAAAAAAAATGGCGATTAGTCATTGACTATCGAAAACTTAACAACATTATACAGGATGATAAATTTCCTTTGCCAAACATAAATGAAATTTTAGATTCTCTCTCAGGTTCTATCTATTTTACGACACTTGACCTTTCTAGCGGCTATTATCAATGCGAACTTGACCCAGAATGTCGTAAATATACCGCATTTTGTTCAGGCCAATATAGAGTTTCTGAAAATGACAGTCAAAATTGTAAAGCATCACTTTCAGGTCAGTATCAAATGACTAGAATGCCTATGGGGTTAAAGACTAGTCCGAATTCATTTTCAAAAATGATGACAATCGCAATGTCGGGACTCACGTACGAAAAATGCTTAGTGTATTTGGACGACTTAATAATTTTCGGAAAATCATTATCAGACCATAATAAAAATTTACTAGATGTTTTTGGAAGGCTACGAGAGGTTAACTTAAAATTAAATCCATTTAAATGCGATTTTCTAAAACAAAATATTTTGTATTTAGGACATGTTATTTCCGGAGATGGTGTCTTACCAGACCCAGAAAAAATTCAGGCACTAAAAAATTGGCCCGTTCCGAAAAATGTTGTGGAAGTTGTCAGATTTGTAGCTTTCGCAAATTATTACAGGAAATTCATTAAAAATTTTGCAAAATCAGCTTATTATTTAACACGATTAACTAAAAAGAATATGCAATTTAATTGGGACGAAAATTGTCAAAAATGCTTTGAAGATCTAAAAGCGAAAATAGTGTCATCCCCTATATTACAATATCCGGACTTTAGAGAGAATAAAAAATTCATATTACAAACAGATGCATCAAATTACTCTTTAGGAGCGGTGATATGTAATGAAGATAAAAGGCCGATAGCGTTTGCAAGCAGAAATATGAACAAATCAGAGTTAAACTATCCGACGATAGAGAAGGAACTTTTGGCAATAGTATGGGCTGTCAAACATTTTCGACCTTATCTTTATGGTAGAAAATTTTTAATCCAAACTGATCATAAGCCGTTAATGTATTTATTTGGAATGAGAGATCCATCAAGCAGATTAATGAAATTTAGAATTATCTTGGAAGAATACGATTTTGAGATTGAATATATAAAAGGAAAAGAAAATATTATAGCTGACGCGATGTCACGCCTTCGTATTACGTCACAAGAATTGAAAGAGATGAATGGAAGTGTAAATGTTATGACTCGTTCCCAACTTAGAAAAAATGAAGAGGATCAGATTTCTAGGAGTGCTATAGTTACTACGGACGATCGGCCTGCGCAACCGAAAGTTGTAGAAATTTATAGTAAACCTAAAATATCTGTTGAATTGAGATTTACGGATAGAGAAATTTTAAATAAATTAAAAAGTGAAAAAGAGATAGAAATAGAAAATAAAGTATTTTGTTTTGCTCCTAGGAGAATGATATTATTTATAAACCCAGTATCCCAATCGCAACTGACGCCAGACGCTTTTGTGAGGGAACTGAAGAGTTTTTGTGAAAAAATAAACGTGCACGAATTAATATTTGAAAGGAATATAAAATATGATAATTTTACTAAAGAGATAGTAAAAGAAATAAAGAAAAATAAAGATTGGTCCGGACCACGACTATGTATATTAAATAATATAAAAAGAATAGAGAATAAAGATGACCGAAGAGTAATTTTGAATGATTTTCATCTGTTACCAACAAGTGGCCACGCTGGTATCAGAAGAATGTACAACAATATCAAACAAAATTACTTTTGGCCAGGTTTAGAGAAGGATGTTAAGGATTTTATTAAAAAATGTGATAAATGTCAAAAATTTAAACACAGTAGTCATTACGTAAAAGAACCAATGACGATTACATCGACCGCAACTTCGGCGATGCAAACTGTTTTTCTGGACGTTGTTGGACCATTGGATAGAGATGATAACAATTTTAGTTATATATTAACTATACAATGCGAATTAAGCAAATATGTGGAAGCTTATGCAATGGTAAGTAAGTCAGCAGAGGAAGTAGCCAGAACATTTGTAAGTAATTTTATACTAAGATTTGGTATTCCTGAGAAAATCACAACAGACAGAGGGACGGAGTTTTTATCATCAATCTTCAAGGAGGTATGTAAATTATTAAATATTACTACACTTAACTCTACAGCGTATCATCATCAAACTATTGGTTCTCTAGAAAATACACACAAAAATTTAGGTAACTACTTACGGATGCAGGCAGATAATCACATGGGATCATGGAGCACGTGGCTTTCCTTTTGGTGTTTTTCTTATAACACTTCAGTTCATACAGTGACACAGTATACCCCTTTTGAACTAGTTTTTGGCAAGAAATGCAACATTCCATCAAATTTAACTAAAGATAAAGTAGATCCACTTTACAATTGTGATAATTACCCGCTAGAATTAAAGTACAGAATTCAAACAGCTCAAAAGGAAGCACGACAAAATTTAGTAGACAGTAAAATAAAAAGAAAACTGAAATATGACCAAAATAGCAATAGCGTAACATACAATAAAGGAGATTTGATTTTAGTAAAAAATGAAACTGGTAACAAACTACAGAGAATTTATAATGGACCTTACGAAGTTATTAAAGATGTAGCTCCAAACGTCGAAATTGCAAAACACGGTAAAATAGATTTAGTTCATAAAAATAGAACAAAATTATATAATCAACCTAGTTAAGTTGCATTTATTGTATAGTACTAAAATAAAATTAACTTATGGTTATTTTATTTTACTTTTTCGGGTAAGGTGTAATAGTATAAGAAATCTATAACCAATACGTATGTGACTCCTATTTAAGATTGTGTATCCGAATAAATGAGACAGTTATTCTCGAGCAGTCAGAACGTTTTATTGTATACAAACACCCGTCCTTACAACGCCCTCCGACTAGGTGGGATGGCGACCTGCGAAAAACTGCAGGCAGATGCTGGATGCGGCAAGCTGAAGACAGGACGCTATGGCAAAAATGCTTTAAACTGAAGCGCTCGTGGCCTAGTCGAACCGAGGGATTGGAGACGACAGACTGACCTTCACAATCAATCACTTGAGTTAAGCAACAAAAGGCACAATGATGGTACAACAACAATGATGGTACAACGTTGCGCTATGGCGCTCATTAGGAGAGGGCTATGTCCAGCAGTGGCCTAATATAGCCTGAAGAAGAAGAAGGTGTTTTTTCGTATTTTTAGGTATTTATTTCATTGGTGGCACTAATTACCACCGCGGTGCGCCTTCAGATATGCAGAGATTAATTTTGTGCTAATGTCGCCCTCTTACGTGTGAATTAGTTCTCTCGCGTATCGAGTGCGTGCTAGGCCTGCTTTTCTACTTACCTGGAATTGGGTTACCGGGGTTATATATTGATTCTTTGTATTCCCAAATGTCCCCTAGTTAGATCCTACTCAGTCTAAGTCTTATTCGTAAATACACGTCGGTTGTCTATGGTTGCCTGAAATCAATAGCTTTAAGTCATCGTCATCGGCCTCGGTGGCGCAGCGGTTTGGCACGCTCACTGTAAAACCGGAGGTCTCGGGTTCGATCCCAGGCCGCACAGTGCCGCGACCCTAAGACAAAAATAAAAAAACCTAATGTGCAATTGCATGTATTTATTGATTTTGCTGCATAGGTTAGTAGACAACACATAACGGGTACCTGTTTTTATGACCTCCTACCCTCTAATGAGGTAATTATGACCGGTCCAATTCGTCGTTTTAATGCATTGCGTATATTGCGTTTTACGTTACAAAAAGTCAGTTGCGGACAGTGCATCACAGTGTCGAAATTAGCAAATGTTTAGGACCACCAACTATGGAGATTTCAAGCCAAGGTATGTAACTTTAAAATAATAATTTAATCAAGTTCTTGCAGTATCTAATTTTGTTTCTGTGTGTATCCAACGTAACTGTTCCAAATGTGCTAAAAGTTAAGCAAACTCAAACTTTGAAGAAGGTTTTAAAAAAAACGTCACATAACGTTTTGTAATTCTTATGTAATATTGTTACTACACTAATAAACTTACTTATACATAATTTTTATCTGCTTCTGCTTGCGACTTATTTTGTTACAATTTTTTTTTTCTAGGGACAGGTAGGCAATCAAAAACGCAGACCTAGCGGAAGTATGGTTAGAGAGTGACAAAATCAACCAAAAGTCAGCCGTTTTTATCAAGATTTGTTCTTTGTTGAACCTTATAGAATGACCTTGTCATCTTTATGAACAAGTGACGTAGAAATGCCGGTTTTTTGCCGTACAATAGAGAAAAAATGGAAAGAAGTTGGTCGGAGCCGCCATAGATTTAAAAAACGGTACGAATCTTGGCTGCAGCAGGAAATATGCATGCCGGAATGTACGGCAAGTACGCTAGCAGTTGAAGAAAACCAGCCTGACCCTAGTCGTTCCCGTGGCAGGCCGCGCAAGCCCTTTGCTGAAGCTTTACTGAAGACCAAGAAAAGGCGTGTAATGGAAACTTTGGCTGGCAATGGAGCTGCAATTTGCTGCTGATTTAGTTGCTAATACTTCGACAGAAAGTGAGGCATCTTTTGTAACTACTCATCAAGAAATAGCTCTATGCCTTGATTTAGACTTATCAAAGAGGAAGGACAACCTATTAAGGTCTACGGTAATGCCGTGCATCCGAACTGTACATGCGTGTGAGATAATTGGGTCACTTTTCTTACTAATTGGCCAATTATCAGAGGATGAACTGGAGGCAAGAAACAAAGAGGCAACAAAACCCCGATTATTTCACACCCGTAAATGCTCAAGATCAAAGTCAAACCAAGACTTGATGAGAGGTCTCCTGTTGAGCTCTGAACCGCTTGTTCCATCAAAGAGAAGGGTCATTTCAAATAAATGTATTAAAGTTACTATAGATATTGGAATATACTTCAAACAAGCTCAGGGGCCCTCCTCATAGGTCGTGTAATTAGTAAATATAAAAATGGAAATGTTTGTTTTGATTTATATGATTATTTGTTTTTGAACATTGTTAAAATTGAAGATATTTTACGAATATTACCTGTACGTGTAAAAATATTATTATTTTTATTTAAGGTTGTTTTAAATTACGAACAAATTAATGTAAATACAGAATTGTAGGTAATTGCGAATTGTTTAAATTTTAATTATTTTTGATATGAAGAGTTTTAACGCTATAAGTGGTATAAAACTCATAAATAATTATAGATATATACAATATTAATACATCTGAATACAAATTATTTAAAAAAAATGCATATATATTGAGTTATGATTTTTGTCTTCCACCCCATACAACTCGCGGCACTGTGGGCCGGTTCAAACTCGGAAACGAACTTTTCTAGTTTGTCTCGGGTCTTGGATGTTATCTTTGTATTTATTGTATTAAATCTATCGTGGAGTTAGCACCTATAACACAAGTCATTGAGTTGTACTAAGTATAGGGCTAACGAGATCTGTGTAATATGTCCATGAATAAATTAATTTATTTATTATTATTTATTTATTATCGTCATCGTCAGGCTATACAAGAACACTGCTGGACATAGCCCTCCCCTAAAGAGTGCCACGTTGAGCTATCATAGGGGGTAATGCCCATAATCCCCACGCTGGGCATGCGGGTTGGGGATCGCAGTTCGATGTAATTGTACTGCAGGGGGCGCTGCTGCCCACCCCCCCGGTTTTTAGCTTTAAGTAATAAGGGTTAATTTCCCCGTCACCACAGATTATTTAAACTGCCTCTGAGGAGTATTTTAAGGAATCGAGTTTTTTATTAATAACGGTAAAGGTTTTTGAACTAAAACTTTTGTAAGCACCACACATTATTAAAACATAATTCCGGATTGACTTATTCGATAGAGTTGCCATACGTCCCGTATATACGGGACTGTCACCGTATTTAATCATCCCGTCCCGTATTACTGCATGTCCCGTATTTGTCCCGTATTTTGACCGCTTTTGATGCTGTCGACCTCCTCCTAAGTGGTAAGTAGTTTGTATACGTGTGGATTTATTTTTGGTTTGGTTTGCTTTATTTTAATTTTATCTTTATTTTAATTTGTCACTACTCGTATTATCGTCGGAAATTGTGATGAATATTTAGCGCCCTGTTGCTTTTATTTGCTTCCTGTAAGTAGATAATTTCGTCATCATATTTTAGAAGAGAAACAACATTTAAGGGTGACCGTACATCCTGACGTCAGGTTGACCGGTCACCTAGGCATATCACCAAACTTTCCTGGAATCACTGAATAGGGCAGCAATAAGTGCCCATTTGCTTCCTTCATAGGTATTTTTAAAACTCCGCTCCCGTCGGTATTATGCTAAGGACAATTTGAAATACCGAGCTGAGCGACTTACCGGCATCAGGGATATTTCGAACCTCTTTACAATACTCTCTGTATTAGGTACAAGCAGCAACCTTTAGGGGTACCCGAATCATTCCCATGTATGTGCCGTAATTTTTTTTTTTTCGTATTTTTTTGTTACAATTTGGACTTCCGCTTGACAATATTTTTGGGGACGCCCTGAATGAAATCAAAGAAGAAAATACGAAAAAAATATACTTATGGTTGTCTGGAAGAATTTACTTTTAGTCATAAGGCCACCACTAGTACTGTACCTAATGTTATTTTTTTAGTCTCTTATGTAATGCATGAGACTAAAAAAATTGTGGTGTACATGCAATAAAGAATATTCCATGTATCTTATGGAGAAAGTTCGACATCTCATACATTTTGTGTTTTCTTGAAGATATCTCGAGAAAGGAACATTCATTGTACTCTGAGGTGGCACAGTTCGCCGGGACTGTTAACGAATAAATTCATTAAAACACACACAACTATGCCTGTAACAGTGCTCACTAATGTTTTATTGTATGTCTAAATCACAATTTACAAAGAATTATAAGTAACTACTCACTGTAGAATAAAACAAACAAAATAAATAATAAATCTAATAACTGTCTGACGATATTGTATTGTTACCTACTTAACTAATTGTTTCTCAAGGAAGTGAATTTATGTATTCTTTTTGAGAAATATACCTTAAACCTTATAATCCATTTCAAGATTCTCAATTGAGAAGATCTTAGATTTAGAAAATTATGCTACTTAATTTACGCTACTTAGGGCCAGTTTCTGAATTGAGAATTTTGCTAAGAAAATACGTAACTGTAGAGCTTTCACTTCGAATTTCTCAGCGAAGAGCGTGAGAGAACGTTACGTAATTTTACGTATTTACTTAGTGAAATTCTCAATTCGAAAACCGGCCCTTCACTTAATAAGTAGTACTTGAATCTAACTTAATTGGACATATTTTCAAAACCTATTTAGAGGCTAAAAATTCCACCCATGCAAACTGTAAGTGATGCAATCTACTTCAGCCAAATGTCGCTGCCTGTACGTAATACAGAGAATAGTGTAGAGGTTCGAAATTTCACTGATGCCGGTGAGTCGCCCATTGGCTCAGTTGGAAAGAGCGCTGGCACGGATAGCCAGAGGTCGCGGGTTCGAATCCCGGCAAGGGTGGAATTTTTAGCCTCTAAATAGGTTTTTAAATTGTTGGGGTTAGTATTGCAAGGGTTAGTGCATTAAAAATAAAAATAGTATAATTAATTGGACATAGTTTTGCGAACTGGAACCAACGCACATAAATTTACTTGTGAGATAGGTGACTTTTATTTTTCAAACGTGTGTAGAATTTTTTCTGGAGTTGTTGAATGTAAAGTTACGTTTCAAATTTTTTTTAAAGAGAACCTCCTGTTTTCGTTTGCGTTCTGCAAATTCTGTAGAACGGTAGGAACCATGCGGCAAGGTTCTATTTGTTCGTTAAAAATCTACTGTTTCTTGAGTTAAATTCCCTAGGTGGCTTTTGTTTATCCTTTATGGCTTGATAAATTTTGACCAAGAGTCTTTTTAGGTAAGTAAAACACACGTTTGGGAGGTCATCTATGCATCTAACTCAATTTTACCTAGTGTGGGTTGGTTGTAGTTCGCAAAACTATGTCCAATTGCTAATATCATGAATCATCTATAACTTCACAGATGTACATAATTGTTTATCTACGTAGGTACATTGTTATTTATATAAGTAGTGTATTTATATATACACTGACTACCCGTCTCTTATTTCCTTCGGCAACTTTCCGTCGTAAGGTTGTCTGGAGGAAATTGCTTTTAGCAATAAGGCCGCCAATTGTGCTTTGTATCTTTACATGTTTTATAATATGTGCTCTGGTGTACAATAAAGAATATTCTTATCTTGTCTTAACAAAGAAAACAAAGTATGTTTTATCCGCATTGGGAATCTAACCTGGGTCGTATTCCTTTTTTTTATAACTAATGGGCTTACTGTTGACCTCTGTCCCGAGGGCTAAGATGAGGTCTAGGATGGACCAAGTTTGCCCAGTAGAAGCCTGTTCACACACATCTTTAACAGGTTCAGGTTAAAAGCGCTCGGAAAAACGGAGGACGCACACTAGGATCAGATTGGAAAAAAGTGGACTTAGGATATTTTGACCCCATATTTTTTCTAGTGACTCCTTACGTAATTGCAATAAACATTTACTGATTGAAATTTGTCATAAATTAAGCCATTTACGAGAAAAAAAATATTTTAGTATTTTTTGTAACGAGTAAAATCTTTTTTTGTGAATAACTTCGTAGTTTTTAAAGATGTTAAAATAATATTTAGTAGGTGAGTATTTTTCTTGACATTTCATACCCAGACACCTACTTCATATCTCTGCGGCTTACAGAACGGTCACCGTTTGAAATTTCGTTTATTTTACCAATATTAGGATTGGTTGAAACCAAAAATGTTAATGACTATGATTTAATAAATTAGAAGCAGCGTTCTAATTTACTAAATCATAGTCATTCATTAAAAAAATATTAAATGTATAGTTAATCAAACACAAAACTCAAAGAAAACATTAAATTGTATACTTACCAATGGCTACTCTAATGGATCAGTATTGACATGATTTTGTGATGTAATCAAAAATATTTCGTCAAAATATCCCAAGTCCACTTTTTTCCAATCTGATCCCAGTGTTGCGACGTTCCCTTGCGACGGCAAGGTGTTCCACGGCTTGTCTATTTTCTTTTTATACCCACAAAAAGTGGAAGAAATCATATAGAAATGTACTGAGCGATTGTTGAACTTATATTTAGGGGCCGGTTTTTCAGTCGTCGGATGAAGATTGCCTGGGGAGTGAATTGCATGCTGTCACTGTCTAAATCATACGATAAGACAGTGACAGGGTGTTGTCTGACTATTGAAAAATCCGGTCTGAGTAATACGTCTTGCAATGTTTTGTAAGTTTATGTTTAAGTGCCTACAGTACAATTAAGTTTTAACCATTCGGATGTAGCCTGGCTACCCATAGCACAGGATATCCTAGTTTGGGAGCCAGGACACAAATGTAACACTTTGCAGTAAATAAAATTTCTTTATTCTTTATTACTTTGGCTGTGCGCATTATGAAGGATGACGAAAAGCGCTTGGGATCACACCAGACGAACTCCACCACAACTACCGCACGAAGTTGCAGCAACCGCACGCAGTCGCTATATTCAACTGCGTGCAGTTGTCTGCAGTCGGATCTGTCTTCACGCAGTTCAAGCCAAGCATACAGGCCAGGAACTCAGTGTGAGTTAATAGAAAATGAATGCATTTATTTCCTTATAATTTTTTTCTGCAAAATTTTGTATCTTTTGTCAGCGGTTTATTTTGTCACTCGATCTTGAGTTTTAAGTTTTATATTACCATTTTTTCACCAAAATGATCTACATTTTGAAATGGGCAGGTGTTCCTTTTAAAAATCAAAACTAGGTAGCTTGAATTGTAACGTTCATTATGCCGCAGTTTCTGCGCTAGTTTGAATGAAACCTTTTCATGTCATTTCATAAATATATCGACCGCATGCGGTCCCTGCGATGCAGTCAGTCTGATGTTAGCCTTATAGTGCGAACGCTCGGAATGTCAACCAACCGGAGTGTCATGTCATACTATTATCTATCACTCTCAAGGCCTGGCTTCCAGTTCGGGCGGTAGGGGGATGCTCTTGAGCAAGGCGAAGCGTTGCAACGCGTCATATTTGCCGCGCAGTGCCTCAATTTCTTCCCGGATCCGATTGTTGTCTTCCTGCATAAGCTCCATATCCTGCCATTCCTGTTAACAGACACACCGGCTTTCAGAATTCTCCTTAAGTTGCCACGAGGTTCGTAGCGGCACGTAGCGGCTCAAATGGGAAAAAAACATTAGCTGTTGTTTACAGTCTTCGGAAAATATGAGCATCATCATCGACGACCTCTGTAGCGTAGCGCTAGCGCATCTGCCTACCATGCAGGAGGTCCCCGGGTTCGAACCCCGACTGGGGACACAAAAACCTCCAGGTCTTGGATGTTAACATGTTTTAGAAACCTATGTAAGGGCTAAAAATTCCACCCATGCCGGGACTCGAACCCGCGACCTCTGGCTAACCGTGCCAGCGCTCTCCCAACTGAGCCAATGGGCGTCTAACCGGCATCAGTGAAATTTCGAACCTCTTTACAATACTCTCTGTATTACGTACAGAGTGCTTAGTGCGAGTTTTTTTAACTAGTCGATCGCGTTAACGTAAACTCATATTTCTATGGCATCGAGGAAGCACCACCTAGCGACAAGTATGGCAATTAAAATTGCTGAGTGCGAGTTGTAATGGTGTACGTTGAGAAGTGAACACGATTACCAGCCAAAACACGAATAAACGCGAGTGCGAGTTGTACTGTGACAGCGTTTTGCCAGTTCAAAGGGTTTACTTACTCATACTCACTACTCGATGCTCGATTAACGCGGTAGTAAAGTTATTCGATTGGATCTGTCAAACTCGCACTATGCACTCAGTTTACATTTTTGTGACGTCGTTGACAATTTATGTGCCTTTATGTAAATGTTATGTTATACATCTTAGTAAATATAGTAGCTCTTTTCAGAACCTCCTGACAACCTAGGACCCTATCTAGGACATTGAAGCAGTTTTGCCAAAAACACTTGAGTGAAATCACTTGAGTTAAGCAACAGCAGGCGCGGTCAGGTGCTGGATGAGTGACCGTCCTGTGACAGCCGCTAGTGGCATTTTTCCGAACGCTTCCGTGCTTGGCATGGCGCGTTAAGCCGTTGGTACCGGCTGCCCATGTCACAGACCTTATAGGCGGCGTCTTATGGGGGGAGGACCAACCCGGACTTGGTCTCCGTGATATGGCCTAGCCTTCCTGCGATGCAGGAAGAGATCCGTGCCCCAGCAGTGGGGACAAACAAGGTTTGATATCGATTATTTAATTACTAGCTGAACGTTGTTTTGCTATATTAATTACCTACGTCCTATTCACAGACCTAACAAATATAGATTTTTTTATAACAATCGGTGAAGCCATTTCGAAGGAGTGCGGTAATAAACACTGACACGAGATTTTTATATAACGTAACATTTACATAGAGGCACATACATTGCTTCTGGCCCCATACTAGGATACCCTGTGCCGTGGGAACCAGAAACAACGACATCACAAACATGTAAACATCCTGGGGTTTTTTTTGTTCCCAGCCGGGATTCGAACCCGGGACCTCTTGTATGGTAGGTAGATGTGCTACCGCTACGCCACAGAGGTCGTCATATTTTAGACTAGCGGACCCAACAGACATTGTACTGCATGCAGCACCATCTGCCGGGCTGATCTCTGACTCAAATCCGTCCAGCTGTTTAGGAGTTCAGTAACAGACACACGTACAGTAGAATTATATCACAACAATATCATAAAGATGTCCGATGTTCGATGTCCGGCGTGCCACACGACGGACATCGAAATCGAGGCCGGCCTAGAAGACTGTGGAGAGATAATCTCGACAACCATCTGCCGGAGCAATCTGAGGTGGCCCAGAACAGGAAACTCTGGACTGAATTGGGGGAGGCCTTTGCCCAGCAGTGGGACACAAACATAGAGGCTACGTAAAAAAAAACTTATTATAAAGATGAAAATTTGTGAGTATGTATGTTTGTTACTTCTCCACATCTGTTTAGATGTGTATGTGAAGAAGTAACAAACATCATAACGAAGCTCGAAGGCTGCAGCGATTTTAATGTTGGAAAGGAGTTAGCTAACACACAGGCTAGGTTTTATTGCGCGGAAATATCTTAGTACCATGGGAAAATCGACAGCACAGCTAGTATTATTTTATGAAGATTATGATTAAAATGCATATTTACCTGACTCTTTTCAGTCTCCAGTTCATCTTTCTGTTCAATGCGTTTGATGCGACAAGACGCAGCGTAGCCTCGGTTCTTCAAGGTGCGCCTGCGCTGTTTCATGCTGGAATTTAACGGAAGTTGGGCCTGAGTTTACCGCCACCTCCCAGCATAATTTTCGTCATGTAACTAGCAAGTTGCATGACGAAAATTAGGGGAGCGCTATGTCCAGCAGTGGAGTACATAAGATAGCCAGAAGAAGAAGAAGAAGGACTAGCAAGTGCAGAAGCCACACATGTTTTGAAAGTGCTTAGGGGCGCTAACTAGCGCCATCAATGGGATAAAATCCAAACTTGTTTTACATCTTGTTTTTTGCGTGCCCTACAGGGTCCACAAAGATCCATATTTTTAGTTATGTCTACTGTACATACTTGTGGAATGCAATATTGGCCTTTTTGCATCTACTTAATGAGATGATTTATACAGCGTCCAGTGGTATCTTCACTCACACTAGATGGGTGAAGGGACCACTCCGACGTTGTAGTGCCCGGGTCATGGTTTTATAGATGGTGTAGGCTTGCCCAGCACCTATACCATCCTGACAGCTTAGTCGGCCTAGCCCACAGGAAAGACTAGTCAATACGTGCGGAGCCAACCAAGCCGCGGGTTTCCTCACGATGTTTTCCTTCACCGTTAGCGTGTGGTATTGCGACTGCAAATTCGCAAATGTACGTAACTTTGAAATTAAACAAAGTCATTGGTACATGCCCGCACTCGGGATCGAACCTGGGGCTCTCGCTTGCCAGTCTATGGTTCTACCCACTGAGCTACCACCGCTGGGTGGACAGTGGTATTGTGGAATGCAATAAATTATTGAATATTGAGTATAATACGTGAACGAGTGCTGTTCGTGTGTCTGGCCGCAGCACTTGTCATGTTTTCACGGCCTATGTAAAAAAAATTAATAATGCCTTAGCATTTAAAGTAATTAATGGCAATTATGGAATCGTATCCGTATAGGTGGTATCTAATGTATTAGATTTAAGAGGACTTGAGAAAAGATGGTCAGAGTGGAGTTTTTTTTTCCCGCTGCCTTTTTCTCCACTACATTACTACATGTCTAAATACTAAAAGGGCACTTGTCCCCCCTATTTATTTGTGAATGAAATTTTACAGGAGGTAGAAATAACTGTATGGTTTTTGAAAGAATGAAGATACAAACTTGGTTTTTACGTATGCTATTGAGAATGTACATGACAACCTTATCCATATTAAAAAGTTGCATATTTCTCTGTAAATCGGTCTTAAAAACTCATTATTGATACAGATGTACATAATTAATAGGTACTTTTTTTAACAGTGTCAAATATTACTATATAGCCTATTGACTGTGGCCAAATATCTTCCCCTGTATCCGTCAGAAAATATTGAATACCAAAAATAGTAAAAAAACAGACAAACATTTGAATGTTCGGAATCCTAGCTACAACACAGCTACTTGTACACACATACCGGACAATCTGATCCCGTGTAAGGCCTCGCATCTTGAGTTGCCTGTTGAGGTCGCGGACGGATATGGAGACCAGCTCGTCGTCGCTGATCTCCGCGCACGGGGTAGGGGACAGAGGGGCCTACAAACAGTGATAACATTGGAATAAGATAGATGAAGTTTCTATGTGCTTCGTCTTCACAACGCAGGTAATGATTCTAGGATCGGCAGACTCAAACACATAAAGCCTTTTTTATAAAAATACTAAAATAAAAACACTCCTAAAAACACTACTATTTTTATTTTTAATGCACTAACCCGTGCTAAGGACAAATTCACCCGGCATGAGTGAAATTTTTAGCCTCTAAATAGGTTTTTTAAACTCCTAGGAGTGTTCTAGTGCAATCATGTAATGCATGCCTCTAGAGGTGTTTTATTTGATCTGCGGTTACATCTTGTCTTGGTGAAATCTCTACCACTGCATTGAGTGTCGCCGCACACGGGCCACACGCGACAGCCACAAACGCCGCCACGAGAAGCTAGAAGCGGCTACAAAGGTAGCTGAAGCGCGCGACAGCCACTTGTGGCCGGTGGTCGACACTTGCGGTCGGTGGCTGCTACTTTTTTTAACCCTTGCGTGGCGTGCAGTATCATAATGGACTCTGACGAAGAAGGTTTAATTGCGCTACTTTTGATAAAAAGACGTCGTCGTAGAAGACGAAACCGTAGTTATTGGATAAATCCAGTTTTAACGAATGTACACAAATGCAACGAACATTTCGATAATCTTCTAAACCATTCTAAAAAGTTTTTCAAACATTTTCGTTTAAGTATAGGTACGTTTTGGGAACTACATGCTCTATTATATACTGGATTAAAGCACCACGACACCAACATGCGGAAAAGCATCGCACTTGCGGAAAAGCATCGCACTTGCGGAAAGACTAGCTATCACATTAAGGTAAGTTTCACAACAATTTCAATAAACAATTCGCAGGTTTCTTCCCAGGCCTTCACTTTTTTTCATCTATTACTATAACTATCACTTTTTGAATCTCAAATCTCAGGACGGGATTGTATCCCTGATATAAATAATTCTATATCCATATTTATCTACCTATATGAACCAAAGACTACCGTGCGTTACCGTCGACTTTACAGCACAGGTTAACTGAGGCAAAGGAGAGAGGGGCGCGGAATCGCGCGGGTGGCGTGTGGCAGCTTTTTGTGTCGACGTTTTGTGGCCGGTGCAGGCCACAAGAAGCAAGCTGCGACGATTTGTAGCGTGTGGCCGCCACCGGCGCCAACCGTGTGCGGCGAGTCCATATAAAATGTATGAAAATTACAGGAAATATGCCAGTGGCGGCGTTTTGTGGTTGTGGCCGGTGGCCCGTGTGCGGTGACCCTAATTGCTATTAGCAATATTGCAATTGATCGCCAATTGTAATTTCATTAAAATGTGAAAATTACTTCGCTAAATTCCGTCAAAAATTGTAATAATTTGTAATTGTCACATTTTAATGCTATTATGGATTTCCACAAAGTAACGCCTGATTCCATGGAATAATTGTAACTTCTTTTGTAACTGGCGTGGCGTCTCCGCCATCCATGCCACAGATACTGAGCTTGTGCAATGGATGCAGCGCATACTCTATGTGGCAAGGAGTCATGGCAATAAGCATAAACAGTTAGACGCCTGTGAAAAAATCCTCTCAGTTTTGCTAAAAGTTTTCTCTTATAATTAATCTCTACCATCTTAGTCTTTATCCTTTACGCCGGCATTCTACACTGATGTCTGTAATTATTTTCTGGTCTGCACATTTAAGAACTTTCTTGCTATCAACCATTAATTGTATGACTCTACTGCTGGGGCACGGGTTTCTTCCTGGTAAGGTTAGGCCACACTCCACCACGGGAGCCAACAGAGTTGGTGGAGGTTTGTAAGATAGTGGCAAAGTTATCAAGCCTCCCATATGGCCTCTGACATGGCCTAACTACTGCCATGACAGCACGGCCGGCACCAACGGCTTAAGGAGCTTTGCGAAGCACGGAAGCGCTCGGAGAAAAATCCACTATATAGCAGTAGTCACAAGATGGTCACCCATCGAGCTCCTGACTGCGCCTGTTGTTGCTTAACCCATAAAGCTATATTCTGCGCAATTAAACACATTCGTAGACGAGTACAAACTCAAACAACGCGAAAGAGGCCTTCAAAAGACACAGAAAGGGCAAAAAGTGCAAGTCATTGTAATGGCGTTTCAAGCTTCTAGAAAGGTCGCTAAGGGCTACTTGTCCTTATTTTGTGATTTGTAATGAACTCACCATGATAGCTTTTCTTCCTCCTAAGTGTTTTAAATCATGAGGCATTATAATTTGGGTTGTTTTGTAGAAAGTGAAACAAAGTCCTTTTCGTTTCACTTCTACTTTCTACTTTGGTTGATTTCAGTATAACAATTGAAAACACAAACGAAAAGTGACAAATTAAGTTCTAAAGAACTAATTCTGAAACTTATTGTAAGACAAGACAAACTTGTTCAAAAAAGAATTTTACGATGAAATAATACGGAAACGACAACAAAGCATCAGTGACCACAGACTATAAAGATACTAATCAATCACGTTTGATTTGACATTTGAAGAGTTGGTGTAATGGTTCAAAGTATCGGATATTTTATAAATCCATTTTGTTGTTTGGAGTAGAAGTATCAATATATATTCACTTCTTGGACGAGGTTCCACTCCGAAGGTTAAAAAAAGTTAAAATCATAGAAATCAAAAGTTCATTTCAATGTAAAGAAATTACATTCTTTTTTAAAAACCTATTTAGAGGCTAAAAATTTCACCCATGCCGGGATTCGAACCCGCAACCTCTGGCTATCCGTACATTCTCTTTGTTGTTATGATAGTATGTTAATGATTATAATGCGATCACTTTATTATGGTGAGAAGTTGGGATGGGATGGGAAAGTGATCTGATCTGCTTAATTAAGCAGATATGTCCTATCACGGACTGAAGGAAGAATATCATTCCATCACTTGAACGCCGCATACCTAAATCTGCCGTAGAATGCGAAAGGTCTGTGCGCGAGGACATGTATTTAATTTTTGAGCACAGATCGCTGCCGAGATGCCCACTCAAGCTTTTTGTAAAGTTGGATGCATGATCAAGCTCTTATCATTTTCCTAAATTTATGATAGCAGTAATATGAATATGCTAGCACGTCGTTTGTACACTTATTATTTATATTTGCTAAATGTGTATTTTTATGACAATGCACTATAATTATGTACATATTTGCATTAAAATCGACATTGTCCTAAATATTGAGATTATCATAGACCTCAGCCTCCTTTATGGACGATTTATGCAGTGTCTAAAAGTTTATCATTTTCTCCAAAGTATAATATTACATTTTTTTATAGTGATCAATGATAAACTGATTAGAATAATATACTGTTTGGAAATATCCGTACGATATTAATTTGTCGATTTTTCTTTTCATGTGCCCCTCCCTATCAAGTTGAGTGTAGACTACAGACTATAATAAGGTGCATTCAGACACAGAGGTTTACTTAGCGCGCCACGCTTTCGCTAACTTACGTAAAGGGTCCGCATCCCAGCACATAACTTGGCTCAAAATCCCCACAAGATGAGTTGACGTTGGAGACTTCCGAGCCTTATTTTACATTATGTTGTGTTACGTTTGTTGCACAGTAGATAATGCTTAAATGAAATGCAATGAAAAGGTTTTATTCCATTTCAAAATCTAGATAATTTTGGAGAAAAATGGACCAAAATCTCCAAACTTAGTCTTCTCAAAGTCCTAAACTCATACTATTTAATAACAATCCGTTTTTTGCGTAAGTACACATTGCTACAATGGCTACTACAACCAGTTCCAGCCTTTGCGCCGTTATGTAGTAAAAAAAGCCAGGGAAAAAATTCCACTCGGGCCATCTTTTCACAAATTATCTTAAGCCTAAAACACAATCAGAAGCTAAATGCCATCGTTGTTGTCCGCAAATCCTATTCTCAAGTTGCTTCTCACAGGAGATGGATCGAGCTCACTCGTCGAGCAAAAAATTGCATCTAAATGGACCTGTTAGTTGACATTTTTTTTCCTTAAATCTGTGGTTATTTAGTTTGTCTATGGCCAGTTTTCGTTGACGAGAGAGGAGGAAAGTAGTAATTTAGATTATTTTACTTTGGTTTCTAGCTAAATACCATGGCAAAACGCAAGAACAAGCCTCTAATTGATTCAGATTCCAGCAGCGAATGCTCTGATTTGGATTCGGTAAGTTGTAAAAGTGTATATTTATGAGGTTATAAAGTTGAAGTTTGGGCCCTCATTCCGAAGCAATTTCTTGGTAAAACTGCGGCGTATTTAGGCCAAGATCAATGTCTTCAAATGCTAAATCTGTCGCATGTGCAAAATAACCCTTTCTACATCAAACGCTTCAAAACTCGCGCCCAAACACGTCGTTGCATGTAAAAATCTAACGTATACTTTCTATGATATTTATTACATTGTTTTCTTTCGTTAGAGACTGTCTCTGAATCGAAAGGCATGAGTCACGCAAAACACACGCCTTTACATCAATAACAGACGATTTATATCATCTCCCGTTAGTTTTTCACTGAAAAATTCGTCCCACCAACATAATTGCTCATCTCAATGCAGAATCGTACTTTCATTTTTCAATTGAGCAAAAAAAACGCGTCTTTCATTATGTAACTCTCAGATTTGCTCCGCCGTACAGTCTAGATTTGCCAGACTTTCACTTAAAACCATTGAAAACACATTGAGTACTTCTGAAAGTTATGAATAATCTGTGTCATTATTTGTATAGAAAACCATGTCAGTAAACCCTTACGCATACTGAACGGTAGGTATTTCACAAAGTTAAGCACCTATTTCACAATAATTCAAATAATACAAGGATGTTTTCTGTATTAGGTATATTATATGAAAATTTTAAATAGTGTTGTAGATAGGTATGTTACTGCAATTATACTTTCTTGCTGATAGGCTCAGACGTATTAAAATTTAGCCACTTTTCATGTATATAGAGTAAAATAAAATTCTTGAATCAACAATTCCAAAAACAAAAGTTAAAATAAAAACAAAACATAGAAATACATGGCTAACAAAAGGTTTGAGAACATCCTGTAAAAACAAGCGGTTACTTAAAATATTAAGCACACAAACGAACGACACTCTTTTAATTAACTATTATAAAACATATGAAAAATTGCTAAAAAAAATTGTATCACACGCAAAAAAAATACATTATAGAAATAAAGTATTGAAATCCAGAAACATTATGAAAACTATGTGGAATATAGTCAAGGAGCGGACGAACAAAAATACACAAAGAACCAAACAGAATATACAGCTAAATAATGATAATATAAGCATTACAGATCCCTCTCTGGTTGCTAACCATTTCAATAATTTTTTTGCATCTGTGGGAGCACCAGTCTCCAGCTCACGCCAACCATTCGGCCGGCCAGTAACAGCACCCTCAGAAAACTCAGCATTTATTATTCCAACCGAGCCTAGAGAGATCTTCAACCTCTTAAAGAAATTAAAAAATAAGAGCAGCTGCGGATTTGATGAAGTACCACCTCTCTTAGTAAGAGAGTGTGCGTACGAGTTGGCATTTCCTCTATGTTTCATAATCAACCAATCCTTTTCAGAAGGGGTGGTACCAGATTTACTGAAAATAGCTATAGTCAAACCTTTACATAAAAGCGGCAGTCAAAGGGATTGTAATAACTATCGTCCTATAGCGCTACTCCCTACATTTTCTAAAATATTTGAGTCGGCCATGTCCAACCGTATATACTCATTTTGTGAAAAATTTTGTATACTAAGCGAAAGCCAATACGGATTTCGAAAGGGACGCTCTACAACTTTAGCAGTAGTCAAGTATATCAACGAAATACTCTCAATAATTAACAATAAGAGACATGCAATCGGCTTACTCTTAGATATGAGCAAAACTTACGATCGTGTTTTGTATAGTGTTCTGTTAAGTAAGCTCCATGGGATAGGGGTGCGAGGTATAGCATATAAATGGTTTGAGTCATATTTAAAAGATCGTATACAATACGTAGAAATAGAAGATTTTGACTCGGCTACTGGATTAATAAGCAAAAAAAGATCTAACAAAACTAAACTAACCAAATCAATACCACAAGGTAGCGTGATCGGTAGCTTGCTTTTTCTCATTTATATAAATGACCTACCTAGTCTCATAGATACACCATGTACATTATTCGCAGATGATATTTCTCTCGTATTTTCAGTCCAAAACGAGGAACAAATGGGAGTACTTTTAAATTCCACTCTAAAAGAACTTGTGTCTTGGCTTGACGATCATAATCTTAAAATTAATCTAGCGAAAACTAAACTAATGCAATTTAGACCCTATCAAAAACGCCCTATTACCATAAAATATCAATTCGATAAAACTCCCTTAGAAATCGTGGATTCACACAGCATATTAGGTATAACGCTTGATACCAACTTAAATTGGAAATATCATATCAAAAAAGTTTCCAGCAAACTTTCCAGTTTTATTTACGCCCTTTCTGAACTAAAAAAAACTACAGATTTAAAAAGAACCATATGCGCCTATTACGCTTACGCACAGGCCTGGCTCCGCTATGGAATAATATTATGGGGCAACAGCACTGACGCAAATCAACTGCTTACCTTACAAAAAAAAATGCATAAGAGTTCTTGCTAATGTTGACTCCAGAACAAGTTGCAAACCCTACTTCAAAGAATATAAAATACTCACGCTGACATCAATTTACATTTTGGAATTGTGCATGTTTGTAAGGAGTAACCCAAGCTTGTTTCCACACCACACGCGCCCAACAGGTTTAAGACCTCAGGCTCGGCTAGCTACGGTCACATCTAAATTAGAACTAGTAAACTCTGGCCCTCTTACAATGGCGGCTAAAATCTATAATAAACTGCCAGAAAATATAAAAGATATAAAGAAATTACATATTTTTAAAGCTAAGATTACGCAATATTTAATAAATAACAGCTATTATACAATAAATGAGTATTTTAATAATAAGTTAAATGAATGAAATAATTTAATGAAATAATACGATTGAATAATGTACTGGAATAATGTAATGTAATGGAAATTAAGAATGAAATTGTAAATAAGTTTATACATATCTGTAAATATATAGTTTAAGCAAAGTTGTAGTGCCCTTACAGGGTGTCATGAAGAACTAGAATTACTTATTGATATTATTACCACCTGTACACTTACCATGACATGCAATAAATAAATGATTATGATTATGAATATATAATGTACTTTTTATTTTGAAGCATTTGTGATAAAACTCGGGTTGCTTACATAAAAATAAATAAAATGAGCCTTTATTTCCAAATTGAATATTTACATTACAATTATTTATAGAGAGACTATTTTAGACATGAATAACATGCAATTCATTCAATATTATTATAAAAAACTATGTCGTCAATTTGGGAACCCAACTTTGGGTGAAGGCCTCCTCCATCTTATGCCATTTATTGCGATCTGCGGCGAGTCTGGTCCAGAGAGGGCCCGCCACTCGCACCACATCATCAGTCCAGCGGCGGCGCGGTCGCCCACGGCGCCGTGTCTCATCCCGCGGCCACCAGTGCAGCACCTTTTCGCTCCAGCGCTCATCCCTGTTTCTCGCTACATGTCCAGCCCAGCGCCATTTTAACCGACAAGCTAACTCGGCTACATCTATTAGTTTTGTGCGATCTCTGATGTCTATACTTTTAATTTTGTCTTTTAGTTTTAAGCCCATCATACTTCTTTCAGTTGCTCTTTGGAATCTCTGTAGTTTTTGAATGGTCTCCCAGCTCTGACATCCATAAAGAAGCACAGGAGCGACGACTGAATCGAAAGCCTTTTTCTTTAGGGCAATTGGAATTTTGCCTTTAAATATATGCTTCAATGCCCAGTACTTTTTCCAGGCTAGTTTTATTCTTCGTTGAACTTCTCCTAGTGTTTGACCTTTGAAAGATATATGTTGTCCTAGGTAGATGTAGTTTTCAACATATTTCAACTTAATAGATCCAACTTGTACTGGCATTCTCTCTTGGTTGGTCATGACACATGTTTTATCAGCGTTCATTTCCAACCCACATTTTTTACTTTCTGTATCTAGCGACTGTATCATGTGTACTAGGTGTTCGTGTTTTTCTGTTATTATTACTATGTTGTCTGCAAAGCGTAGATGGTTTAGGTACTTTCCATTTATTCGTATGCCAATATTGTCCCAGTCTAGGTTTCTGAAGATCATCTCTAAAAGGGCTGTGAATAAATTTGGGGATATTGGGTCACCTTGCCTTACGCCTCTTTGTACTCTGAATGGTCTTCCTTGTCTTTCCAATTTGACTACAGCCTTACTCTTTTTATATATTTCTTTCAATATTCTAATGTATTTTAGTGGTACTCCTTGGCCTTCTAAAGTTTCCCATATAGCCGAATGGGTGATGGAGTCAAATGCCTTTGAGTAATCCACAAAAGCTAGGTACAGTGGTTTTTCAAATTCAGCATATTTTTCTATAATTTGAGTTAGAGTGAATATGTGGTCTGTTGTGGAAAACCTTGGCCTGAAGCCGGCTTGTTCCCTCGGTTGATTAAATTCCAGTATAGGTGTCATTCTTTTTAAGATTAAATGAGTGAAAAGCTTATAAGTTGTCTGGAGTAAGCTTATAGGTCTATAGTTACCAATGTTCTCAGGGTCTCCTTTCTTATACAGAAGTTTTATAATGGAAGTTTCCCACTCTGATGGCATTGTCTCTTGATTTAAGATGCTGTTGAAGAGCTTTGTAAGTATGGGTACTAACGGTTCTCTTATAGCTTTTAAGACGTCATTTGTAACTTTGTCGTCGCCTGGGCTTTTCATTATTTTGAGATGTTCGATGGCTTTACTAATTTCCCACGATAGGAATGTAGGTATTTCAGTTTCTTCTGTATCGTCCTGTGGTAGCTTGTGAGTATTGTGCGAGTCTTCGGTGTTTTGGTACAATTTCTCATAGAAACTTGATGCCACTTCTACTATTTCGTCTCTTTGTGTCACTCTTTGTCCTGTACTAGATTTTAGTGAGGGAATCCATTTTGTCGCAGTATTTATTCGCTTATTACCTCTCTTAACTGATCTGAAGTTTTTGATTTCTTCTTCAATAATGTTGAATTTAGTTCTTTTTATGTTTCTTTCAATCTTCTTTTTAATTTAAAAACCTATTTCTTTTTAATTTTCCTGTAAAGATTTCTTAAAATTTTCTTCTCTTCTTTGGACTTGTTCTTCTTTTTTTTCAACATAGTTCTATCCTCTATCAAACTTGTTATATCGGGTGTAATTGCCAATTTTGATATTCTATTTCTAGGGTTTTCAGGGAGGACATTGACTGTTGCCTTTATAGTTTTTATGATTTTAGAGTATGATTCTTGAACTGTAGGAATTTCGATCAATCCAGCACTCTTTGACTGAAAGGCATTTTTCAGTGTATCTTTTTCTAGTGGTGTAAAATTAGAGGTACTTTTTCTATTTCCAAATTGCTTTCTCGATTTTGTTTGTGCTTTCTATTGAGTATTTTGCTCGTACTAGACGATGGTCTGTAGGATGTGATGTGTTGATGATGTTTATATCATGTACTGTTCTTTTGTTTTTGGTGATAAAGTAGTCAATCTCATTGAAGGTTTTGTGGTCAGGGGAGCACCAGGTCCATTTCTGTTTTTGGTGTTTTTTAAAATAGGTATTCATAATGGAGAGTCTGTTTTCTAGGCAGAATTCTATAAGGCGTTCTCCCCTTTTGCTTCTTTTGCACTGATAGGCCCATTGGCCCATGACATCCTTATCCTCAGGAGTGGGGACACCGATTTTGCAATTAAAGTCTCCCATGATAATTGTATTTGGACCTGTATCTTCCAGGGCCAGACTTAGTTCTTTGTAGAACAACAGTATATCTTCTTCTTTTGATTTTTCTGTTGGTGCATAGACCTGAATAATGTAAATCATAGTATTTGCCAATTCTATATCTAGTCTGGCCACTCTATCTGAGATTGGTTTAAATTTTTTGATGTTCTGTTTTAAATAACCTTTTAACAAGAAGCCTACACTATTATGTCCACTTTTAAATCCTGAGTTCATATGTATGATATTGTCATCTTCTGTTATTTCAGTATTTTCTAATTTAGTTTCTGATAGGCCAAGAATATCCCATTTTATACTTTCCATTGCGTGTGTTAATTCTATTCTTCTTGACTCACAGACCAAAGATCTAGTATTTAGTGTGCATATATTCAGGTATTTAGAGTCTACTTTCACATTCTTATAATTTATATTTTTCGGAGGATTATTTTCTGTTGTTGATTGAGAGATGGAGGGTTTTGGTCTATACCCCCCACGGAGACCACCCGTATTGGGGGGACAGTAGTTTAATAGAGCGCTGGCACGTTTAGCCAGAGGTCGCAGGTTCCAGTATATCCGAATATTACTTTCAGCAACTCCTGAACCTGGCCAAGAAGAAGAAAACTGTCACCTCGCCACCCCAGTCAAAGCCCCAGTCCCAGTCCAAATCGAATGGAAATTCTGGAAATTCATCAGACAGTGAGTCGGATTGGGATGAAGATGACAAGAAAAATAGCAATAACTGTAAGTGACATACATTTTTTTTATGTATCCTTCATATACCTATGGGTGTCTCACGGGGGCGGTGGTAGCGGAGCGGTGTAGAACGCCGGCCTCAATCGGGAGGTCGTGGGTTCAAACCCCGGCCGCAATCGCAAACGGGTGCGGCCGAGAAGACGATGGCGGGATGATAGGTTACGGGAGTTAGTTAGACCTGAGATTTCCGCACAGCCTCATAGTTGGGCTATTGTACGTAGCAAGCGCTGAGGTACGCTAACACCTCAGACACAAGGGTTTGCTTACGATGTTTTCCTTCACCGTCAGCGAGTAGTATTACTACTATAATTTCACAAATGTACATAACTTAGAAAACAAAGTCATTGGTACATGCCGGGGTTCGAACCCACGACCTCCCGATTGAGAAGCCGGCGTTCTACACCGCTCCGCTACCACCGCTCTACGGAGAGTATTGTAAAGAGGTTCGAAATTTTACTGATGCCTTTGAGTCGCCCATTAGCTCAGTTGGGAGAGCGCTGGCACGGTTAGCCAGAGGTCGCAGGTTCGAGCCCCGGCATGGGTGGAATTTTTATCCTCTAAATAGGTTTTTAAAACATTTTTATTTCTGGCATCAATATTCACTATTAAATTCATTCCCTAGTGCCGCATAGTAAAACAAAATTTTAAATTTTTCCCTTCTAACCGATTTAAGAACTACATCAGCTGCATATTAATATGTTCCGAATAGTCATAGGCAACTTGAAATCAGCATATATTTATATTATTTTTAGGGTTCCGTACCTCAAAAGGAAAAAAACGGAACCCTTATAGGATCACTTTGTTGTCCGTCTGTCCGTCCGTCCGTCCGTCTGTCAAGACCCTTTTTCTCAGGAACGCGTGGAGGTATGAAGCTGAAATTTATATCAATTACTCAGGTCTACTGTCCCTTGAAGCTGTGAAAAAATCAAACTTCTAAGCCAACGCAATCAAAAGATACAGCCGTTTATGCCGCAAATTTTCGACACTTGCAAGGGAATCAAAACCTACAGGGTGCTTCCCGTGAACTCAGAATCTTGAAATTTGGTACGAAGCAACGTCTTATAGCATAGATAAAGGAAAAATTACGAAAACCATAAATTTTTAGTTACATCACATAATATATTTTTTTTTAATAATTTTAAACTTACTACCCATTTCCTCATAAACGCGTAGAGGTATTAAATTGAAATTCATACCAAATACTCAGGTCTATAATACAGGTTTGTACGGAACCCTCGGTGCGCGAGTCTGACTCGCACTTGGCCGGTTTTAATACACTAACCCGTGCTAAGGACAATTTTAAAAACCTATTTAGAGGCTAAAAATTCCACCCATACCGGGACTCGAACCCGCGACCTCTGGCTATCCGTGCCAGCGCTCTCCCAACTGAACTAATGGGCGACTACCCAGCATCAGTGAAATTTCGAACCTCCTTACAATACTCACTGTATTGCGGATAGCCAGAGTTCGTGGGTGCGAGTCCCGGCATGGGTGGAATTTTTAGCCTCTAAATAGGTTTTTAAAGCATATAAGTAATTAAAAACTCTAATTTACTTTGTTACCTCCCCCACAGCGGCAAAATCATCATCCTCATCCGGCTCAGACTCCGGCTCGGACAGTGACAATGACTCGAAGAAGTCACCGAAGAAAGTCCCCTCGAGGAAACCGTCCACCGCCACCTCGGAGCACTCAGACAGTGACAGTGACAAGAAACGGGAGGGACGGAAGAAAAGCACCGACAGCAGTGGCTCGGTGAAGAAGAAAGACCAGTACAGCGAACCGGAGGAAGGTATGTGGCTTTTAAATACAAGATTAAAATAAAAATAAATAAAAAAGCCTATTCTACTACTGTAAGGTGACAGTTCAAACATTACATTCCGAATGTGTTTCTTATAATCAATGGTGTCGTGAACGTGTGGTGTCGGCCTTGAGAATAGCACCAACCCAATTCTTCCCGCGGGTGTCGTAAAAGGAAGAGACACAAACCGGGGGGTGGACAGCAGCGCCCCCTGCAGTACAATTCCACCGAACTGCGATCCCCAACCCGCACGCCCAGCGTGGGGATTATGGGCATTACCCCCCAATGATGGCACAACGTTGCGCTATGGCGCTCATTGAGGGCTATGTCCAGCAGTGGACTAATATAGCCTGAAGAAGAAGACATGCAGGTGGTGATGATAAAATATTATATTTTATTACAAGTGCGGAAAGACTGTCATTGCAAAGAGTTCCGACAAATGTCTAACCGAGCCGAGGCGCAGCCGAAGGCGAGGGTTGACAGTCGGAACAAGTTGCAATGACGGTTCCGCACGTGTACTGAACGACTATTTTTAATACAGTTGCGAAAAAAATAAACAATTTAATAAAAAAAAATTATTTAGAAAATGGCGCCAATCGTAAAAAAATATAAGCAGAGATTTTTTTCTTCACCCATTCTAGTAGGCAAAGGGAACTATGCCCATACAGCAAAGTCTGAATGTAGTAGATTTTTTTTATTGATATGAAATGAAAATGAAATTCAATGAGATGAAATGAAACCTAACTTAACTCATTCAATCAAATCATTAAATCTGATATTGAAACAAATTAGTAGCTCATAAAAACTTCTATGATTTTTTTTAGTAAAAACTTCATGGTTGGTTTTTCTTTTATTATCATGGTTGGTTTTTCTTCATGGTTGGATTTTCTTATTATTTTGACAGTTGGGAAAGAAAAGGCACGAGTGTGTAATAGCCCACATCCCGCACGCTATACGTCCCTGTAATACGCCACTTTTTGAGCAACTGTATTAAAAAAAAAATGTCCGCCATATTTTGCGGTGTACAAATATTACTAGCCACAGGTCGCGGGTTCGACTCTAAATTTGAACACCTCAGATACTCGGGTTTCCTCACGATGTTTTCGTTCCCATTCTTACGCAGCTCGAAAAGAAAGGATGATGCAAACCAACAATGTTCAAAACTCACGTGTTCTTTGCTTCCTGATGAATCTTTTTCCCTGGTAAAGCCGCGTTTTCACGGTCTTAGTGGACTACGACCGAGTGCGCCATACGAGTAAACTAATGCTTGTGATTGGCTATTTTGGTGTTGTCACGAAAAACCGTCCAATCAGAAGCATTAGTTTACTCGAACTGCGCACTCGGTCCGAGCGTAATAAGTCCGTGAAAACCTGGCCTAAATCAATGGCTTCGAAGATATTAAGGTTGATATTGAGAAATGCTTGTATTAATTAATTTTTATTTTAAACTTTTTTACGGGATCTCACCGCCGCCGTCTAGAGTTTCTTTAAGTATTAGCTTCTACTCCACATAATCTGACAATCCTAACTGCCGCACTCAGAGGCGTCCATTAAATTATTTTTTTATTCCAATATCATTATCTTTCACTTATTATCAATGAAACAGAAAAGGACAACAGCATACTTAACGGAGATTCACTTTTAATTGACGTTTCTGAGTGCGGCGGTAAAACTAACAACTTTGACTTTCATTAAGTAAACACATACATACATAACCTCACGCCTGTACCCCAGAGGGGTAGGCAGACACCAGGGACTGCCACTTCCCACGATCCTGACAGATCACCTTCGCTTCATCAACGTTCAGAAGTCGTTACATGCACGCATGCCGGTTCCGGGTACTTTTTGTCTTCCCCTTTGCTAATACATCAACTATTTGGTCGATGTATGTCCGCCTGGGACGACCCTTTCAAGCCCTTCTACTCACATTCGCAATATATATTTATTTCGTCAATCTGTCTTCCTTCATCCTCTCCACATGTCCAAACCAACGCAACATTCCTTTCTCAATTCTAGTCACTACGTCCTCTTTCAGTCCACAACGTTCTCACAGTCACAGACTATTGCGTATCACTAACACGACACATATTTCTCAAGGACCTCATTAAGTGAACATTCTGTTTTTCTTTTTCTTCTTCTTCAGGCTATATTATGTAGTCCACTGCTGGACATAGCCCTCCCCTAATAAGTGCCATAGCGCCTTGTCTTCAGCTTGCCGCATCCAGCATCTGCCGGCAGTTTGTTCTGTCTATTCTGTTATTATTAAGTTTTTTTATTGAATTGTCTTTTACAGGCGAAGTGTCATCACACTCGTCAGACAATGACTCCTTGGATTCTGAAGAAGAATTCGACGATGGGTAAGTTTTTGATTTTTTCTAAATTAGTAAAGTAAACTGGCAGTAATCCGCTACTTGACTCGTATCAAATTTGACGCGATAAATGAATATTTCCTGTAGTATTTAACTTAAGAAACTGAAATATATTGACTTTGGTAAGTAATTATGTAGGATGGCTGCAAAATTCGCACATAAAAAAAAAATACCGCTTTTAATTCGGAACTGTGAAAACGATATCCGCCATGTTGACAGCATCTTTCGTTTGTAAACAAACATCTGTCAGCCAGAACCAGTGGACATTGATTATTATAGGACTTACATCAAAGTGATCTTCACGTAAATACACCCGAGTTTAAGTCGATAAAGTATCGGTGTCTCTTTTGGTAAGTTTGAGCCAATTTTTTCGTGTGTTTATTTCACTGGGTACACAAATCTACACTTACTTGCAAAGAGAGTCAAACAGCGGATTGTTGCACGCTTAAAAAAGGGAATAGCCCCGTTGTGCCCTTTTTCATACTGGTGAAGCCCAAAAGAAAGAAAGACATTATACCAACAAGACACATACCAAACACGTAAAGAGTTTCGAAGTTTCGCTGATGCCGACACTTGCCCGTTAGCTCAGTTGGGAGAGCGCTGGTACGGTTAGCCAGAGGTCGCGTCATTTTTAGTCTCTAAATAGGTTTTTAAAGTAGAGTTTTTTTTCGCTGCCTTTAACTCTAACTTTACCACTAACACAAGTTAACTTAGTACCTTGACATTCAACAAACAAACCTTGATATTATACATTTTAAATTTAAACACCTTTAAATTAATAAATAATTAAATATTCATGGGCATATCCATAGACAAGACGGCCTCGGTGGCGCAGCGGTTTGGCACGCTGACTGCAAAACCGAAGGTCTCGGGTTCGATCCCCGGCCGGGTCAAACTAGGAAACGAACTTTTCTAGTTTGTCTCGGGTCTTGGATGTTATCTATGTATTTATTATACTATATATGTATTTATTGTATTAAATCTATCGTCGAGATAGCACCTATAACACAAGTCATTTAGTTGTACTTAGTATAGGGCTAACGAGATCTGTGTAATATGTCCATGAATATTTATTCATTATTTATTTATTTATTTATTATTTATATTACACAGATCTCGTTAGCCCTATACTAAGTACAGCTTAATGAATTTTGTTATAGGTGCTAACTCGACGATAAATGTAATACAATACTCGACGATAAATTTAATACAATAAATACATAGATAACATCCAAGACCCGAGATGAACTAGAAAAGCTCGTGTCCTACTTTGACCCGGCCGGGGATCGAACCCGAGACCTTGGGTTTTACAGTCAGCGTGCCAAACCGCTGCGCCACCGAGGCCGTCTGGCCTTATTCAATTTCAATTGGCCTCTGAAATTGGAATTAGACCCCAGACTTTTCTTCCAGTTACGATGAAAACCTCATGGGAGACGAGGAGGACCGCACGCGACTGGCCGCCCTCTCCGAGAAGGAGAGGGAGCAGGAGATATTCAAGCGCATCGAGCGACGGGATCTGCTGAAGACCAGGTAAGTAGAACTAGTAGAACTTTATTGTAAATCATGTAACTTTGTGTATCGTTATCAACTCTTGTATGTCCCCACTGCTGGGGCACGGGTCTCTTCCTGCGTCGCAGGAAGATTAGGCCATACTCCACCACGGGGGCCAAGTCAGGGTTGGTGGAGGGTTGTAAGACAGTGGCGGGCCTTACGAAGTTATCAAGCTGTCTAGAAAGCATCTGACAGCTTCCTGCTTTTTTTCCCACATGACACTTATCGCCATATTTTGCACAATTCACACATAGGTATATCCTCATAAATTAGAATATTTTAGGGGCTTAATCGCGTAGTAATTTAACTATATGTACAAGTCGCGAAAGTTTAAAATATGTTATCCTCATAAATTGTAGCCTATTTATTTATATTTGTTATATTTGTAGCTATATTATTGTAAAGCTTCATTAAAATCCCTTTTGTAGTTTCACATCAAAGAGTAACAAATATCCATCCACCCATCCATACTTTCAAACTTTCGCGTTTATAATATTCTTCTATCTAATTCCTTCTCTGTGCGATCCTCGAATGAAACTACAAATACATAGAAACTACGTTCATAATATAAGTAGGATTCTTCTATCTATTTCCTTCTGTCCGATCCTCGAATGAACCTGCGTTCATAATATTAGTAGGGTTCTTGTGTCTGTTTCCTTCTCTGTCCGATCCTCGAATGAAACTACAAATACATCGATTTCAACTCTGTATATCCCCATTGCTGGGGCACGGGTCACAAATACATCTACTTCTTCTTCAGGCTATATTAGTCCACTGCTGGACATAGCCCTCCCCCAATGAGCGCCATAGCTCCCTGTCTTCAGCTTGCCGCATCCAGCATCTGCCTTCAGAAATAACTACATAGAAGTAAAACTTTCGTAAGCACAACACATTGTAGACTTTTAGTCCGGATCTACTTACGGGTGTTGTTATATCGGAAGAGTCGTGAGACGAGCGACCGACGACGCGAGCTCCGTCTCTGCTCACCATGATTAAGCTCTGCGAATCGGAGCGAAACCTGGTCGGACTCTTCCGATATAACAACACCCGTAAGTAGATCCGGACTAAAAGTCTACAACTACATACAAACCGGGGGGTGGGCAGCAGCGCCCCCTGCTGTACAATTCCACCGAACTGCGATCCCCAACCCGCATGCCCAGCGTGGAGATTATGGGCATTACCCCCTATGATAGCAGAACGTGTCGCTCTTTAGGGGAGGGCTATGTCCAGCAGTGGACTAAAGTCCGTTTTTTAATTCGATCCAAAAAAAACTGTAATTTTGACATGTGCAGGGATCGTAAATCATAAATATGTCAACAAGATTTGAAATGTCGGCACGAAAAGAAGAAGATACGTTCGTTTGCATTCGCGTAACCAAGAGAAACGGAATGAATGACGTCTTCTTGATTTTTTTTTTTTTAAGATTTTGGCCTGGATGCAAACGTCTTCTTGATGTGTCAACCTAAGGTTGTCAACACAGAAGTGTTGTCATTACGTAAAAAACAAATACTTCCATTTTACTTCCAAGAAAATATTGTGTGTGCTGCGTTGATATTTTTTTAAATACTTCTCTTTAGTGAGTATTAAAATATAAATGTCTTTGATGTCTTGAAGGTTTTTGTTTACACGAGTCTATTATTTTTGGTTTTGAAAAAATCTACCTGGGCCCAACTATATATTTTGTTGTGGTGCCTCTTTTCTTTTTTGCATCGAATTAAAAAACGGACTTCAGTACGGCCTGACGACGACACAGAAATTACAAAACGTGTTCATTGCCACGACAGATGGGAGATCGAGCGCAAGCTCCGGCTGGCGCGCCGCTCCGCCGCCGAGCGGTCGGTGTCGGCCGGAGAGCTGGCGCGGCGGCGCGAGGCGAGGCGGCGGCGCCGGGAGGACAAGAAGGACAAGCGGAAGACGGTCAAAGGTCAGCCCAGCCGAAAGAGTAACTCCCCTCACAGATAAACCTGCACAGGTTTCAGTGAAGGTTTTTTTTTTGTACTAGCTGACCCAGCGAACTTCGTGCCGCCTAACAGATGATTCTTTTTTTTTACTATTTTTCCCTCCGTAAGAAGCATCCTCGTACTTCAAGGAATACTCTAAAAAAAGATTGAGCGAAATCGGTTCAGCTGCTCTCGAGATTTGCGCTTACCAACACATTCGGCGATTCATTTTTATATTATAACGGATTTAACTAGTACTCTGTAAATGTCTTGAATAAATAATAATAATTATTATTATTATTGCACACGAAAAAGACATTACATAAGAAATAACATGTACAAAGGCGAGCTTATTAATAATGATTCTGCTCACCTATGAGCGAATGACAGTTCTAAGTTAAGATGAAAAAAGTCTGTTTCGTGACGTCGGAGCGCCGCAAGTTGACTCTCTCTAGTGCCATTCTAGATCACAAACTGACTCTCTTTCTAGTGACATTCCAGCACCACAAGTTGACTCTCTGTAGAGATATTCTAGTGACATAATTTGACCGTCTGTAGTTACATTCTAGCAGCACAAGCAGCACTAGCAGCAAGTGACATTCTAGGACTACAAGTTGATTCTCTCTAGTGACATTTTAGTACCAAAGTTGACTCTCTAGTTACATTCTAGTACCACAACTTTACTTGTCTCTGTCTTTGACATTCTAGCTCGACTATTTGACTCTCTGTTACGATATTGTTACGGGCTAGGGTTCTGGATTTGGGTGTAAAACGCCAATGACAACTTCTTAGGATTTATTCACGCAGGGTCTGGTCTGCAGGTCTTCACGACACGAAGTCCACACGTAGATTCCAATCGCAGGTCTAATCGAAGTCCAATAGTATCGCTGAGGTCGTAGGTTATCGCTCGTATCGCAGGTATGTTCGCTCGAAGTTCACTCTTCGCTATTCCAAACGGAACTGACAGCGCGCCGCGGCGGCCGCTATTTATATCCGCGTACCTATATACGTACCTACACTCGGTACACGCGGCAAGGTCGCTCGAACAGTTACTCATTTAAAGAGTTTTGCACCTTACGCTAGTGGACATACGAGTCATTATTGCTTGCAGCGTTTATTGTTTACTAAAACGCAGCATGCGGCGACTATTCTAGATGGTTCGGGATAGGACCGCGACACTGCTCCCCTCTTAGAGATGCTCGTCCCGAGCATCTTCATTACTGCCGTGATAAGGAGCTAAGCGGTCGATGTGAACCACTTTTTGTGCACCTCTTGGCTGCCGTTGAATTCGGAACGTGACGTCATTTAACCGAGTTACCACTTTGTACGGTCCCTCCCATCTTGTCTGCAATTTCGGAGATTTTCCTTTTCGTCGAGTTACATTGTGAAGCCAGACTAGTGCTCCTTCTTCGAAGCCGCTTGTATTTGCTCGGCGGTCATACCTAGTCTTCATCTTTTCACTCGACTCCAATCCGTTTTCCCGTACTATGGCATGAATCTCTCGCATTTTCTCACGTAACTCGGAAATGTAGTCGTGTAGAGAACGTGAGTCGTCAGGGGGGCCTCCAGTCAGCAGATCTACTGGTATTCTCAGTTCTCGGCCAAAATTTACACGCGCCGGGGTTACCTTCGTGCTTTCATGTTCTGCCGTTCTGTAGGCCAGAAGAAATGGCGGTATGTATTTGTCCCAGTCTCTCTGGTGCCTGTCAACGACTTTTGCTAAATGTCTCTCAAGTGTTTGGTTAAATCTTTCTACCATGCCGTCAGATTGAGGATGATATGGGGTGGTCCTAGTCTTATGCATTCCCAATATTTTACAGAGTTCTTGAAATACTTGAGACTCAAAGTTCCTGCCTTGGTCGGAGTGTATTTCCAAGGGCACACCAAACCGGCAAACTACTTCCTCAAACAACTTGGAGGCAACAGTCGTGGCTTCTTGATTGGGTATGGCGAATACCTCTGGCCATTTAGTGAAGTAATCCATAACTACCATGAAATACTTATTTCCTGATTCCGTTACTGGGAACGGTCCAGCCACATCAACTGCAATGCGTTCCCATGGCGCACCAACGTTATAAAGTTGCAGATTTCCTCGGCTTCTAGTTGGTGGGCCTTTCACCGCGGCGCAAGTAGCACACTTGCGGCACCAATCTTGCACATCTTCTCGACAATGGAGCCAGTAAAACCTTTCTCGAATCTTTGTTAAAGTCCTTTTTACGCCCAAATGTCCACCTGACAGGCCGTCATGTACTTCACGGAGGACATCTTGTACCTTATCTCTTGGGACAACTATCTGAAGATGGAACTCTCTGCCGTTAGGTTTCTCCCATTTGCGGTAAAGTATTCCGTTCCGAAGAATAAAACTGTCCCATTGAGCCCAGTATGCCTTGGTGACAGCACTAGTAGGAGCCACTTCGCACCATCTTGGCTTGTCCTCACCTCGTTTCTTCCATGCGACAATGAGCCGTACATCTTCGTCATCTTCCTGTGCTTCTTTCATCGCCTCATCTTCCCAAGATCTCGATGGACTCATTCTTGTCAATCTCAATGGCAGTTCCTTTGTCTCTTGTTTGGCACAGTGCTTGCAGTCTTCCGGACACGGCCTTCTTGACAGTGCGTCAGCATTTCCATGCGCCTTTCCGCTGCGGTGTTCAATAATAAAGTCGTACTCCTGCAGTTGTTCGATCCATCGAGCAACTTGCCCCTCTGGATTTTTAAATTGTAACAGCCACTTCAGGGCGGCGTGGTCAGTGCGAAGCGTAAACCGCACGCCGAGGAGATATTTGCTGAAGTGCTGTACTGTCTTTACCACAGCCAAGAGCTCCCTTCTTGTCACACAATAGTTCCTTTCAGGTTTCGATAGCGATTTACTGAAATATGCCATCACAACCTCTCTGTCGCCCTGTTTCTGCGATAACACTCCTCCGATCGCTGTGTTACTAGCGTCAGTGTCAACAATGAATTGGCCGTTAGGCTGTGGAAATCCTAAGATTGGGGTCTCGCAAAGACATTTTCTTAATTTTTGAAATGAACTCTCACATGTGTCATCCCAATGAAATGACTGCTTGTCTACAGTCAGTCTGTGTAAAGGCTTGGCAATTTCAGAGAACCCCTTAACAAACCGTCTATAATATGAGCATAGCCCTAAAAATGCTCGCACTTCAGTCTTGTCTTTGGGAGTAGGCCATTTTTGCACTGCTTCGATTTTGGCTGGATCGGTCTGTATGCCTTCGCTGGTTATCACATGGCCGAGATAGCTAACCTTGTTCTTAAATAAACTGCATTTCTTCGGGTTTAACTTTAAGTTTGCTCCCATTATCTTCTTAAAAACTTGTTCTAGATTTTGTAAGTGGTCCTCAAAATCTGTACCCATGATTATGACGTCATCCAAGTAGACAAGGCAGGCTTCCCCAACTAATCCGGCCAGTACGCACTCCATAAGTCGTTCGAATGTAGCTGGCGCGTTGCACAATCCAAAAGGCATCACGTTAAATTGCCATAAACATAAAGTCTAGGCCCAGAATGCAATCATCCATAATTTCGGCTACGATTACGTCGTGAATATATGACGCCTCCCCAACCCATATCGTAACCGATCTTTCACCCAGGACGGGTATCTGCTGGCCAGAAGCGGAGAGAAGTCTGCATAAACTGGTGCCTTTGCGTCTCCCTACAGCTTTCACCAGGTCTGGTCTCACTATTGTTCTAGAGGCTCCTGTATCTAGGGTAATTTTGCACTCTACTTTGTTCACTGCACCGCGTATTAGTAGACTGTTCCCATTCCATGCTTGTGAGATTCTGGTTACTGGGGCTACCTCCGCTCCAGCCAGTACCCGCCCCGCAGTCCTGGCTTTTACTCGTTTCCCTGATTCACGGTGGAGGGCGCAGCGTCATGCTTCTTTACGAATTCTTCAAAACGCTGCTCCATATTTTTGAGACGCGCATCCAGTCTGTCATCTGTTTTGGTTGCTTGCCTCTCCTTCTTAGGACACGTGAACTGCAGATGCCCTCTTTCCCCACACTTGTAACACATGGGCCCGGAGTTCTTCTTTGGCGAGGTCTTGATCTCTTTAACCTCCTCCGTAACTTCTCGAAGTTTATAACCTTGCCGGATATCTTGACGCACAGCTTCTACTTCCAGGGCATGTGCCAGAGCTTCTTTTAATGAAGAATGGTGGCGAAGCTTTACTGCAGCCCTAATTTCAAGATCCTTGATTCCGTCGACGAAAGCTTGCAAAATATTCGTGTCCACCATCTTACTATCAGCAGAAGGGTACGCCTTTCGAACCAGCTTCTCAATTTCCAACGCCCATTGTTGAAGTCCTTCACCCAGGCGCTGAGTCCGGTCGCGTAGCTGAGCACGAAAAACGTGTTCCAGGTGTCGTTCCCCATATCTAGCCTCAAGTGCCTCCAGCAGGTCTTTGAACTCGCTGCCTGAGGTGGGCAGTGCCTCCAGGACAGATAAAGCCGAACCTCTGAGCGCGACGGTGAGGGCTGTCAGGCTCTGTTCGTCCGTCCACCCGTTTGAAGCAGCGACAGTCTGGAACTGCTGGCGGTAGGCGACCCAAGACGTAGTACCATCGTACGGAGGCACCTTCACTTTAGGCCCGTGGCTTATGCTGACAACTCCGCTCGATGTAACTCCAGCAGCTTTAATACGCCGAACTTCCTGCTCTAGTCCAGTGAGGCCGGTTTTCACATTTTTTAGGTCATCCTCTAATTCGGAAACCCGTTCGTTCACTACCTCTACATCTTCATGTAGCTTAGCGACCGTATCACTGAACTTTGTAACGGCAGAAAGGATCACCTGTTGATCTGCCTTCTGTTCTTCTCGCAGGCCTTTTTGTTCTTCTCGCAGGCCTCTTTGTTCTTCTCGCAGGCCTCTCTGTTCTTCTTGCAGGCACTGCATCTGCTTGCTCTGTTGTTCTTGCAGGCACTGCATCTGCTTGCTCTGTTGTTCTTGCAGGCACTGCATCTGCTTGCTCTGTTCTTCTCGCATGCCCTTCAACATTGCCATCAGGCACGACATATCCAAAACCTCCATTGTACGTGACGGAGGTTTAATGTCTTCGGTGGGCGTGGCCAGGTGGGCGTAGCTACGAGGCGGAGCCTGTTGGTCGGTTGGTGAAACCTGGTGGTCAAGGCCGGTGGGCGGAGCCTGGTGCACGGGGGCGGTGGGCGTGGCCTGATGGGCGTGGCCGGTAGGCGGAACCGCTGGGCAGGTATGCTGTGTCTCCACTACGCGCGTGGCCTGGTGGGCGGGGCCAGGGGGCGTGGCTTGGTCGGTGGGCGTGGCCTGGTGGGCGGGGCCAGTGGGCGTGTCCCTATGGCCAGTGGGCGTGGCCTGAGGGGCAGTGGGCGTGGCCTCCGCAGCACTTCTGGACCTGGTCCTCACTCCAGAAGTATCCTCTCTCGGAGTCAGTGGCATCTCCAAATCCCCAATTCTGACACCAAATGTTACGGGCTAGGGTTCTGGATTTGGGTGTAAAACGCCAATGACAACTTCTTAGGATTTATTCACGCAGGGTCTGGTCTGCAGGTCTTCACGACACGAAGTCCACACGTAGATTCCAATCGCAGGTCTAATCGAAGTCCAATAGTATCGCTGAGGTCGTAGGTTATCGCTCGTATGGCAGGTATGTTCGCTCGAAGTTCACTCTTCGCTATTCCAAACGGAACTGACAGCGCGCCGCGGCGGCCGCTATTTATATCCGCCGGCCAGGGTTCTAGAACATTCCCGTAACTACGTACCTACACTCGGTACACGCGGCAAGGTCGCTCGAACAGTTACTCATTTAAAGAGTTTTGCACCTTACGCTAGTGGACATACGAGTCATTATTGCTTGCAGCGTTTATTGTTTACTAAAACGCAGCATGCGGCGACTATTCTAGATGGTTCGGGATAGGACCGCGACAATATTTTAGCACCACAACATGACACTTTGTTATGACATTCTAGAATTCTTATGACAGTTATGACTGTCTTTCTAGTGACATCCCAGCACCACACGTAGACTCTCTGTAGAGACATCCTTGCAGCACAATTAGGGATGCAAAGTTTTTTTTATGATCCGATTTTATTTTATACGCTGATAGTAGAAGTAATTTTAAGAAACTTATTTCATTTTTTCGTGATTAATCGTGATTTCATTGTTATTTAATTTAAATGAATATTATTCGGCGTGACGTCATATGTTACATACTATGTGTGTAGGTAGAGTTCGCGATTGCATTTGTCTGTGGTTTAGTGTAAAAAGACAGATGAAGTTGACAGGCCATTGGTAGTTTTTTCCACAGAATAACTACTACCACAGACGATTTAACATGTGACGTCATCATAGAGGTCATTTGAAGGGCATTTAAATATTATTATTTACTTAAAATAAGGCTCATCTTTTATGATAAAAGTCTCTTACATTAAAAATACTGTAGTTTGGATGCTAAGCTCGAAATGGTTTTCGATTCAGGCAGTTAACTTTTTTTTTGCATGCCTAATTTGCCCCTCTCTAGTGCCATTCTAACATCATAAGTTGACTGTCTTTCTAGTGACATCCCAGCACCACAAGTAGACTCACTGTAGAAACATTCTAGTAACATAATTCGACCTTCTGTAGTGACATTTTAGCACCACTCGTTGACCCTCTCTAGTGACATTCTAGCAGCACGAGTGTACACTCTCTAGTGACATTCTAGCAGCACGAGTGTACACTCTCTTGTGACATTCTAGCAGCACGAGTGTACACTCTCTAGTGACATTCTAGCAGCACGAGTGTACACTCTCTAGTGACATTCTAGCAGCACGAGTGTACACTCTCTAGTGACATTCTAGCAGCACGAGTGTACACTCTCTAGTGACATTCTAGCAGCACGAGTGTACACTCTCTAGTGACATTCTAGCAGCACGAGTGTACACTCTCTAGTGACATTCTAGCAGCACGAGTGTACACTCTCTAGTGACATTCTAGCAGCACGAGTGTACACTCTCTAGTGACATTCTAGCAGCACGAGTGTACACTCTCTAGTGACATTCTAGCAGCACGAGTGTACACTCTCTAGTGACATTCTAGCAGCACGAGTGTACACTCTCTAGTGACATTCTAGCAGCACGAGTGTACACTCTCTAGTGACATTCTAGCAGCACGAGTGTACACTCTCTAGTGACATTCTAGCAGCACGAGTGTACACTCTCTAGTGACATTCTAGCAGCACGAGTGTACACTCTCTAGTGACATTCTAGCAGCACGAGTGCACACTCTCTAGTGACATTCTAGCAGCACGAGTGTACACTCTCTAGTGACATTCTAGCAGCACGAGTGTACACTCTCTAGTGACATTCTAGCAGCACGAGTGTACACTCTCTAGTGACATTCTAGCAGCACGAGTGTACACTCTCTAGTGACATTCTAGCAGCACGAGTGTACACTCTCTAGTGACATTCTAGCAGCACGAGTGTACACTCTCTAGTGACATTCTAGCAGCACGAGTGTACACTCTCTAGTGACATTCTAGCAGCACGAGTGTACACTCTCTAGTGACATTCTAGCAGCACGAGTGTACACTCTCTAGTGACATTCTAGCAGCACGAGTATACACTCTCTAGTGACATTCTAGCACCAGTCGTATACTAAGACCGTGTATACTAATAGTTCATCCATCTCGACAGAACCGGAGCCAGAACCAGTCAAGGAGCCAGAGGAGAAGGAAACTGAGAAAGAAAAACCACCGACCAGCCCCGGAGAAATACTCGACGATGCAAAAGATGCCGGTTAGTTTGTGATCCAAAGGTCTTCTATTCCTTCAGTGCCCTTTCCCTTTACCACAGACTTTTATGCTGCTTTGTCGTCGTCAGGCTATACTAGCCCTCCCCTAAAGAGTGCCACGTTGTGCTATCATAGGGGGTAATGGGCATGCCCACGCTGGGCATGCGGATTGGGGGTCGCAGTTTGGTGGAATTGTACTGCAGGGGGCGCTGCTGCCCACCCCCCGGTTTGTGTCCCTTAGTCGCCTTTTACGACACCCGCGGGAAGAATTGGGTTGGTGCTATTCTCTAGGCCGACACCACATCTGAGGAGAGTCTTAAGTACTGCTTAGGCTTAACTGTTTTAATCATCAACGGGACCCATTTAGCTTCGCCCCAGCGAAGACCGAAGACACCTTAACAACTTCCCCGTCCGAGGGTCGTATATGACTCAGAGGAGGGCATTAGAATAAGTTCATGAGTCTTATTTCTTCGGGCATAATAGTATCTAACTGTGGACGTAGGGAATTGGAATTTAATTATATCTTGGACAGGGCAGTTGTTCAAACTTACCAAATAAGGATCGTAGCAAATGTCAGTCCCTGATCTCTGCCTACCTCTCTGGGATACAGGCGTGAGGTTACGTCATGCTATATATAAATACACACCCGAAGTGTGGTATGCGTAGTATGCATAAAAATGGAAATTACACGGATATTTCTTAACCTATGAGTACAGACGGCGGCCTTATCACTAAAAGTGATCTCTTCCAAACAACTTTTGTATGAACTGGACTAATACATTAGAGAAGGAAGTAGATGTACAAAAAACATAGAAAATTATAATTTCTGAGGTACCTACATGCATACCTAAATACATGTCTAAATAACAGTATGAATAAATAAAATTATCAACTGATACATACAAATAAGTAATACGTACTCAATGTCTTTCAATTTACCACAGACAGATACTATATTTGGGTATAGTCATAACGACTTTTTATCAACTGTTTTAGTAGACCCATCCAAGCGTTCAGCTTCGCTCCAGCGAAGACCGAACGTTAGATTTTTTAGAAAAAAATTAGCTTTAATCTCTCTCGTCGTCAGCCTGACCCGTTTTGATGTTCGGCCTCGGCAATATTTGGCGCGGCGACGGCCGAACCTTAGAACCTTTAGAACTTTCTTAGCTTAAATTTTTTCGTCGTCGCCCAAACGCGTCCGATCGCTCGGCCTCGTCCCTATTCGGCGCGGGAAGACTGCTGAAAGAATTTTTACTTTTAATCTCTCCTGTCGTCCAGACTAATCTGAGCGCTCGGCGTTGGCCCTATTCGGCGCGGCGAAGGCCGAACGTTAGACCCTTTAGAAACATTATAGCTTTAAATACTCTCGTCGTCACTAAGACCCGTTCTAACACTCGGCCTCGGCCCTATTCGGCGCGATGGAGACCGAACGTCAGACACATTAGGAACTTTTTAGTTTGACCTATCCCGTCGTCGTCCAGACGTGTCTGATCACTCTGCCTTGCCCCTATTCGGCGCAGCAAAAACCTAAGGACCGAACTAACGAGTTAGAGCGTTAGACCCTCTAAGAACTTTTTAGTTTTAATTTTTCTCGACGTCACCCAGGCTCGTTTAGACGGCGCGCGGCGCGGCGAAGACCTATCGATAGACCCTTTTATTCGGCGCAGCGAAGCCCGAACGTTAGACCCATTAGGGACTTTGTTCTTCTTCAGGCTATATTATGAAGTCCACTGCTGGACATAGCCCTCCCCTAACGAGCGCCATAGCGCCCTGTCTTTAGCTTCCAGCATCTGCCGGCAGTTTATCGCACATCGTCATCCCGCCTGGTCGGAGGGCTTTGTAGCTTAGGAACTTTGTAGCTTTAATCTTTCTCGTCGTCGCCCAGACGCTTCCTCGCGCTCGATCTCGCCCCTATTCGGCGCGGCGAAGACCAACCCTTAGACCCTTTAGGAACTTTGTACCTATAATCTTTCTCGTCGTCACTCAGACCCGTTCTAGCGCTCGGCCTCGGCCCTATTCGGCGCGGCGAAGACCGAACGTTAGATCTTTTTAGTGTTGCTCTTTTTCGTCGTCATTCAGACGCGTCCTATCGCTCGGCCTCGCCGCTGTTCGGCGCGGCGAAGACCGAACGTTAGATCTTTTTAGTGTTGATCTTTCTCGTAGTCATTCAGACGCGTCCTCTCGCTCGGCCTCGCCGCTGTTCGGCGCGGCGAAGACCGAACGTTAGATCTTTTTAGTGTTGATCTTTCTCGTCGTCATTCAGACGCGTCCTCTCGCTCGGCCTCGCCGCTGTTCGGCGCGGTGAAGACCGAACGTTAGATCTTTTTAGTGTTGATATTTCTCGTCGTCATTCAGACGCGTCCTCTCGCTCGGCCTCGCCGCTGTTCGGCGCGGCGAAGACCGAACGTTAGATCTTTTTAGTGTTGATCTTTCTTGTCGTCATTCAGACGCGTCCTCTCGCTCGGCCTCGCCGCTGTTCGGCGCGGCGAAGACCGAACGTTAGATCTTTTTAGTGTTGATATTTCTCGTCGTCATTCAGACGCGTCCTCTCGCTCGGCCTCGCCGCTGTTCGGCGCGGCGAAGACCGAACGTTAGATCTTTTTAGTGTTGATCTTTTTCGTCGTCACCCAGACGCGTCCTCTCGCTCGGCCTCGCCGCTGTTCGGCGCGGCGAAAACCGAACGTTAGATCTTTTTAGTGTTGATCTTTCTCGTCGTCATTCAGACGCGTCCTCTCGCTCGGCCTCGCCGCTGTTCGGCGCGGCGAAGACCGAACGTTTTTTTTTTTTTTTTATTTTATTAGGGTAAACAAACAATTGTACAATAAGTGGTAACAGCATCTTAAGTAACATTAAAGTATTAAGTAATTGTACAACCAGCATCGCTTACCACGAATTAGAGAAAAAGAAAGGAGAGATATTAAAAAAAAAAAAAAAGCTAACTTCTGAATTAGGCAACATAACTAACCAGGTTAATATCATATTATTTTAAGCAATGTATACTTTCAGTGCATTTCAGTTTAACTTGAAATGCACTAATAGTACACTTGAACTTTTTACTATTTAGCAGGGCATATATTCTTCCTCATATCGAGCCCCTTATTATAAAGGCCCGACACCCATCAAGGACAATACACCCTGCCTGAACAACCCCGCAGAGAGGGCAAATATATCAAGCGAGTGAAAGTTGGTATTATAGTTTTTAACAATTCTATTTAGTGGTGCCCTCTCACCAGCGTTGGTCCTGCAGGGCGAAGTCATAAACAAGCAATGTGGATAAGTATCCCGAATTCTGTGAGAACGACTAGGGATGCGATAGCTAATAGATCTTTAGATAAAAGATCTTTTTAGTGTTGATCTTTCTCGTCGTCATTCAGACGCGTCCTCTCGCTCGGCCTCGCCGCTGTTCGGCGCGGCGAAGACCGAACGTTAGATCTTTTTAGTGTTGATCTTTCTCGTCGTCATTCAGACGCGTCCTCTCGCTCGGCCTCGCCGCTGTTCGGCGCGGCGAAGACCGAACGTTAGATCTTTTTAGTGTTGATCTTTCTCGTCGTCATTCAGACGCGTCCTCTCGCTCGGCCTCGCCGCTGTTCGGCGCGGCGAAGACCGAACGTTAGATCTTTTTAGTGTTGATCTTTCACGTCGTCATTCAGACGCGTCCTCTCGCTCGGCCTCCCCGCTGTTCGGCGCGACGAAGACCGAACCTAAGACTCTTTAGGAACTTTAGTTTAACCTCTCTCGTCGTCGCCCAGACGCCTCCTCTCGCTCGGCCTCGCCGCTGTTCGGCGCGGCGAAAACCGAGCGCAAGCGCAACGTGGACGACAAGCGGCAGAGCGCCATGGCGGCGCTGCGCGCGCAGCGGGACGCCAAGCAGACGCGCCACGAGCAGCACCGCCAGCGGAAGAAGGACGACCCCAAGGACAAGGACGAGGATGACGTGAGTGCACGTCCATTGTAGTTAGATATATAGTAGTAGTTATTAGAAGCAGACGCGCCACGAGCAGCACCGCCAGCGGAAGAAGGACGACCACAAGGACAAGGACGAGGATGACGTGAGTGCACGTCCATTGTAGTTAGATATATAGTAGTAGTTATTAGAAGCAGACGCGCCACGAGCAGCACCGCCAGCGGAAGAAGGACGACCACAAGGACAAGGACGAGGATGACGTGAGTGCACGTCCATTGTAGTTAGATATATAGTAGTAGTTATTAGAAGCAGACGCGCCACGAGCAGCACCGCCAGCGGAAGAAGGACGACCACAAGGACAAGGACGAGGATGACGTGAGTGCACGTCCATTGTAGTTAGATATATAGTAGTAGTTATTAGAAGCAGACGCGCCACGAGCAGCACCGCCAGCGGAAGAAGGACGACCACAAGGACAAGGACGAGGATGACGTGAGTGCACGTCCATTGTAGTTAGATATATAGTAGTAGTTATTAGAAGCAGACGCGCCACGAGCAGCACCGCCAGCGGAAGAAGGACGACCACAAGGACAAGGACGAGGATGACGTGAGTGCACGTCCATTGTAGTTAGATATATAGTAGTAGTTATTAGAAGCAGACGCGCCACGAGCAGCACCGCCAGCGGAAGAAGGACGACCACAAGGACAAGGACGAGGATGACGTGAGTGCACGTCCATTGTAGTTAGATATATAGTAGTAGTTATTAGAAGCAGACGCGCCACGAGCAGCACCGCCAGCGGAAGAAGGACGACCACAAGGACAAGGACGAGGATGACGTGAGTGCACGTCCATTGTAGTTAGATATATAGTAGTAGTTATTAGAAGCAGACGCGCCACGAGCAGCACCGCCAGCGGAAGAAGGACGACCACAAGGACAAGGACGAGGATGACGTGAGTGCACGTCCATTGTAGTTATATATATAGTAGTAGTTATTAGAAGCAGACGCGCCACGAGCAGCACCGCCAGCGGAAGAAGGACGACCACAAGGACAAGGACGAGGATGACGTGAGTGCACGTCCATTGTAGTTATATATATAGTAGTAGTTATTAGAAGCAGACGCGCCACGAGCAGCACCGCCAGCGGAAGAAGGACGACCACAAGGACAAGGACGAGGATGACGTGAGTGCACGTCCAT
>OW203747.1:4512323-4762323 GCA_934045075.1 Yponomeuta sedellus
TTCTTGTACTTCTACCCATAAAGGCCTGCGCAGACGAGGGACTTTTGTCCCCGAGGGACAAAGTCCCTGAATCGTAAAAAATGTCTTCCGAGTACTTGCCGCGGACTCAACGCCTACGATGTAGACTACGATGCGGTCATTTTGTTTTATAATTATAATAATAGAAGGAAAACATGTGTATAATACGGTGTTTATTTTGGAAGAGGGTTGTTGACAAAAATTACACTGTAACCTTTGTCAACAACCTTCTTTATCGAAATAAGGTTCGTATTAAGTTCGGGAACAAACGCAACTTCACTAATTCTATTAATAGCTTTGCTCTTCGAATTAATCGAGACATCTCCTACACCGCGACATTCTATGTGCTCACCGTTAGCAATCGTCACCTTACCAGATATATTAGGATCCATATTTATTATCCAATCTGACCTTGATGTCATATGCCTGGTAGCACCTGAATCGATTACCCATTTATCTTTGTCATTGCCAGTTACTCCAAGAGCTTGTGCACTCAGCATTGTTTTATCCTTCTTTGTCTTCTTTGCATAGGGACAATCTGGGCGCTTGTGCCCTGGTTCTTGACAATCATAACAAACTATAGGTTTCTGTTTCTTTTTCTTCTTCTGTACCTTCGCTGTCTTGTGCGCATCATGAGCTCGCATTGCAACAGCCTCTGGATCAGTTTCTCGAGACATTTCGCTTAAGAGCTTGGTTTTTACCAGATCAGTGGTTATATCAATGTTGCTGTTCTCCAATCCCATAATTAAGGGTTCATATTTCGCTGTGAGACCGCCCAATATAATGGCCGCAACTGAGGCATCTTCAATATTTTTGCCTATGTCGTCCAAATCTTGTACAGTACTCAATACAGCATTCAAGTATGATTCCATATTATCAAAATCAACGAGATTCAAACGGTACAATCTACGTTCTAATGATAGCCTTCTACCCATGCCTTTATCTTCATAAGCTATATTTAAAGCATTCCAGGCATCCTTCGCCGTAGTCGCGCTGCGGACGTGGGTTATTGCTGGACCATCCAGCATCAGGCATATTTTTGCGAGAGCCTTGCAATCATTGCGCTTCCTCGCAGCAGCTACCTCCAGTGAGACCTCTCCATCTGGGTAGCCTTCAATGCATTCCCAGAGGTCTTCATGTCTTAGATAGTTCGTAATTTTGAACTTCCAGACAGAATAACCATCTCGACCACAAAGTCTTATAGGAGGGAGGTTCATGTTGGAGCTATTCGTAAAGCGACTTACGTGATCACCACACTCCATACAATGGAATCACAACAAAGTTGAAACTTCACAAAATTTCATTTTATTTCACCGTAAATAAAATTACCTTTTTATTTATTTCACACGCACATTAGTTCACTCCTATTTTAGCTCGATAAGAACTCGTCTTCGTGCTGATAACGTTTTATAATTATAATAATAGAAGGAAAACATGTGTTGTTTATTTTGGAAGTAGTTTTGAATAACATGTGTCATATAGACGTAGAACAATAAAAAATATTAAATATACGTGCCAGTTTACCAGAAACTCTTAACATTTTGTTACCCGGAAATTGAGTGAAGCGTACGCTATGGAAGTGAATATTCTCAGATTACATTGTGTTGTAATTTACATGAAATTGAAAAAGAAAAGGCGTTTTAAAAGAAAACACCGAACTTTGTCCAGTCCGGTCTTCTGATGTTCTCGGTAACTTGAGGAACTTTTTGTACGGGATACTTTTAGTCCTTCGTGTGCGTTATTCGATACAATTTATAAGATATCTATATCGACGGACAAAAAAGTACCCGGGGGATAGTCCCTCATCTGCGCAGGCTTAAAGTGCAAATACTACGTTATTACACGATAACTTTCATTCCACAGGTTTACAGAGTGTCAACAAAAAGCAAGCAGAAATCCTCACCGCAAAAATCCAAGAGTTGGTCGACCACCACATCGCTAACTGGCCAAAGAACGAGCAAGGTGACTTGAAAGGCAGCATCGACACTTTGGACAATATGTATACGCCTGGAAGTAGCAGGAAGAATACGGACAGCTCCGACACCTTGGACAGAGAATACAATCTCAATGAGGACGATTGCAACTATATGGGCATGCCTAATGATGGGAACTGCGATGACGGTAACGGCGAGGTTAGTAGATGCTCGTTAATTTGGTATTTTATTTCTACAAAACCGCGATACTGACCGTTGAGTGAACAACGACCTTATAATTAGGGTACTTAACTATCCATGCGATAAAAATGACGAGATATATGCACGAAATAAAGCAAGAAAACCAAAATTATTGGCGGCTTGATAACATAACAGTTTAATATAAAAAGAAAACATAACATAACCTTACCACTGTATCCCAGAGTGGTACGTAGAGACCAGTAGCTGCCACTTGCCACGATCCTGACAGATCACCTTCGCTCCATCAAAGTTTTAAAAAATATATTATACAAAACAGATTTGCACAAAACAGAAAATTATCTTCTTTTTAATTCACTAACCCGTGCTAAGGACAATAAAAGGTTTGAGTCCCGGCTTAGGTGGAATTTTTAGCCTCTAAATAGGTTCTTTTACAAAATATATATTTCTGCTACATTTTTGTTGCAGAACGGCCAAAACAAAAGTGCTCACGATAAGAACCTTCTAAACATGCTGTACTTAGATAATATCTCGTGGAAATCGACCCTGACCTCGGAAACTCAACAGCTGAAGAGTTATCTTACACTGTGTCTAGTTCTGGAGCCTTTCTTTGCGATAAATTGGGTGATGGGCGTAGTGGCTGTTGAGAACGCTGCCCACTGGCCGACTCCGGCGTTGTATCTTATACTGCTGCAGGTTATGGTAATGACTTTTTTCGTATTTTAGCGACGCTTTAAATAAAATTTTCTTGTGAAATAATGCTTTTTGCACAACTTTTTTTTATAAAAATAGATTTCTTTTTTTTTTTTTGTTAAATAATAAATTTAGCACATTTTTTTTGGAATTGCGACGCTCTTTTTCGAAAACAAAGTTTTTATTTAAATATTTTTTTTTTCATAAAATCCTGTCTTTGTGCACAATAGCTAATTCTATAACTAAATAATAAGTGACACGAAAATAATGCAAAAACCTGAATAATCGACATTGTTTTGCATTTCTGTAAAAGTCTTTTTTTTGACGTTTACCAAGAATTATTTAAAAAAGTAAAAATTAATCGCCTGTATCTGAACTAAGAGCTTCAATATTCGAGAGATTTAAATACTCTATTGTATCTTTTTTGGTTGACAAACCTATAGAGACTAACTGATACCTACTTCACAAGGTACTGAATTCTCAATTCAAATGCCAGATGCCAATTATGAGATTCTCAATTCAAATGCCAGCAGTTAACCTACTTCAATGGAAGCCCTAACATTTCCAGTATATCTACTTGACGGCGACTCTATGCACGACCCTGCCAATTCTGCGCACGAGCGACAAGCAAGTGGAGCCTTGCTGCGAGGAAGTTATCGCCGAGCCCACGCTCACTAGAAGCAGGTGAGGTTCACATTATTGTTTCAGCGGAGAAGGTTACCTCAAAAGATGAAAATAGCCCACTTGAAATCATCAATCCCCGGTGGGCATCTGAGCCCAAACTTTCTTTCTGAGAGATGGCATGTTGTGCCCTACATCCAGGCTATTTATTGAGTTTAGGATATTACAATGAAAATAAAAAGTGACTGGTCGGTGTGAAAAAAATTTGTTAGACTTCCGGTAGCGGAACTGCAGTACACGTCCGGTAGCTGAATTACAACGATACTTCCGGTTGCGGATTCACACTCTCTAAGGAATTTACTGGTGACTTCCGGCGGAGGGGGATCTACACTCTCGGACACATACTTGCAAACCGCCCGCGTTCAGATCTATACCTACTATCAAATAAAACGTCTTGTTGATTTAGGTCTTCATAATGCTCATCATCAGCCCACTGCTGGTTATAGGCCTTTTCCCCCAAATGCTAGCTCTCACTATCACAAATTAGACAGCTCACTATTCCTTCGTCGTTTCGTCTTGTCTAAGGCCGCGTTTTAATTAAGCCCATTGTTCACACTGCGATGAGCATTAAACCTAACAAGTGACCCGGTGGTACTTGTTGCTATATTGAAATGCACAGGAACTTACAAGCTAACTGACACCTACCACGATGACACCCTGATGGCAGCCAATGGGACAGAGAAGATAGCGTGACGTTTAATTGGCCAATCAGAACGTACTAATTTGAAATTGCCTAATTTTCAAAATTGTTAACGAACATTACTTACTTACTATTACCAACTGTTGCTTTGTACACGCAAAATTAAAGACTCTAGAATTTATATATTTTTACTGGAGTTTTTCATTCCACGCACATTAAAAACACAAGGAGAGGTCACCACAATAAGCCACAGGGCTCACGCCTGAACATTTGGACCTTCTTCGCTGGATTCTTCAAGTAACCACACAAGACCTTCAGATCCAGGGGCATTGGAAGAGGCGTACATCAGACCAAGAGCATTCCGGTAAGACGTGCCAGCCAAGACTCCCAACCCCTATCCCTTTCACTTGTGTTAATACCGTGTTTCACATTATATTCTAGTCTAACAAGTGCTTCGCGTCATCATCGCGCGTCGCAAAGGCAAAGCCATATCACACGCATCAGACGTGGATCAAAATCGTGAGTACCTCAGCCTCTTATAAGACACACCAAAATGGCTCAATCATCACATTATTCAGCTGCTGCTAACACTTGTGATGCAATCAGTATTCTTATGCGGAAACGCGGGGCTTGCAAGGGTAGGTTGACGAACTTGTCAAAATATGTCGAGTCATTTTCCGATCAATCTTTAACTTCAGATCAACAAACCGAGATTAAATTACGCACACAAGGAGCCGCTTCACTGCTGCGCGAATTTAATGAAATTCAGTCTAAACTTGAGGAGCTTAGTGAAGACATTGATGAGCATTTGGAATACCGAGAGAATTTCGAGTTAAAGTACTACAATACAATTGCGAAAGCACACACTTTGTCCATTGAAAATGATAAGCTCACCGGGTCAACTTCCAATTGTTCATTTCAACCTGTGAAATTGCCTACCATTTCCTTGCCGAGTTTTAACGGTTATTATGAGAACTGGTTAGAGTTTAGAGATACCTATCTATCACTAGTACACAACTCCACACAAATCAGTGCAATTCAAAAATTCCATTATTTGAAATCTTCTCTAGAGGGTAGCGCAGAACTAGTAATAGATTCACTCGAATTTTCAGCTCAGAACTACGATATTGCATGGGAATTGCTCACGAATAGGTACGATAACAACCGATTATTAGTGCACAACCATGTCAAAGCATTATTCTCGATTCAACCATCGACAAAGGAATCACCAGTGTTGCTTCGAAAGCTCATCGACACCATCTTGAAAAATCTTCGCGCTTTAAAAACACTCGGTGAGCCAACAGAGTACTGGGACACACTCGTGATTTACACTGTTAAGTAGAACATAAAGAAATGAAGAAGCCAGCGTTTTGCAGTAAATTAACTTATTTTAATCACACAAAAATGATACAGTGATTTGCGTCGTATCTATCGGTAATCGAAAAACAGTGAAGTGAACACAGCGCGGTTCTAGCTATGAAGCTCGAGAGAGGGGATACCAACAGCATCCAACTTCACAGGCATTGCCTAGACATCCTCCCCACCGTGAAAGCTCCAGCTTTCACTCAAGTGTAAGCGAAGGAAGAGGACAGAGTCGTGTTAACGGGCGTCTGTAGCAAGCCCTCGCCGTAGTGACGTCAGCAACCCTCGATATGCCATCTGGGCCAGGAAAAAGGCGCGTTACTCGGCCCATCCGCCAGTCCATGGGAGCGGTGTTCTCGTCACGCATGAGGACCACGTCTCCAAGCTTCAGAGTGGCGTGATTAGTCTTCCATTTAGTTCTGCTTTGAAGCTCGCAAATGTACTCCCGCTGCCAACGGGTCCAAAAATGTTGCCTGGCTTGCTCGAGACGGGCGTATCTTTGAAGCCTTGACGGGTTGCAGTCTTCAAGCGCAGGAGTAGGCAGCGACGTCAGCGCTCGGCCGATCAGAAAGTGCCCTGGGGAGAGGGGACGGTCGTGAGGAGAGGATGAGAGAGGGCAGAGGGGCCGGCTATTTAAAATAGCCTCCACCTGCGCGAAAATAGTGCCTAACTCTTCGAACGTAAAATTTCTATTACTCATCACTCTCGTTAGATGGTGCTTAGCTGAGCGCACGCCAGCCTCCCAAATGCCACCGAAGTGCGGTCCGTAAGCCGGGGAAAATTTAAAGTTTATGCCTTGATCAGCTGCATATTGGGAAAGTGTGTTGTCCCTACTCTTTAAAAACCTACTAATCTCCCTGTCAGCACCTACAAAATTTCTGCCGTTATCGCAGAAAATTTCGGTTGGTTTTCCCCTGCGGGATATAAATCTATGAAGGCAAGCTATGAAACCTTCAGTGGTAAGGTCACTTACAGCCTCCAAATGTAAACACTTATACCTAAAACATACAAAAATGCATAAGTAGGACTTTGTTGCTCTGGCGCCACGACCTTTTTTATTTATCGTCATAAACGGGCCGGCAAAATCCACACCTACAGTAATAAATGGAAAATCAGCTGTGACTCGCTGTGCTGGTAACTGACCCATCATCGGTTGAAATGTTTGAGAACGAAATCTACAGCAAATAACGCAACTTTTGACAGTACGCCGCGCAGCTACTCTACCGTTGATGGGCCAGATACGCTCTCTGACCAAAGCCAGAAGTAGTTGCGGCCCAGCGTGCATCTTATGGAGATGCTCTTCTACAAACACCAATTTTGTCAAATGGTGTTTGTAATGCAAAATAGGAGGATGCTTCTTATCATGTGGATAATCAGATGCCAAAAGACGGCCGCCCACGCGAATTATTCCGTTTTCTAGAAAAGGGGAAAGACTCATTAATTTGGACTTTGAACTAATTTCTTTATTTTCAGAGAGCAATTTATATTCTGTAGGAAATGATTGTATTTGTGCTATCTTGCACAACCTAAGAAAAGCTTCATCTAATTCATCTACAGACAAAATATCACCTCGTCGTTTGTCTGTTGGACTCTTACAATTTTGGATAAACCGTAGAGTATAAGCCATTACATGTGTAAGCTTTCTAAGACTAGAGTACCTCTCAAAATCAAACATGGACTCGACGGGAATAGTAACAGCGTGGAGAGCCTTGACCTCAGGCAAGTCCACTTCAGACTTTACTCTTACCATGGGCGGCCACTGACCTTCATCATGTAACAAAAAAGAGGGACCCGACCACCAAAGATGGCAGTCCTTAATTAAATTGGGGTCCACACCTCGAGAGATTAAATCCGCTGGATTCTCAGCCGTAGGCACGTAGCGCCAGCAAGAGACCTTTGTGAATTCTTTTATTTCTCCTATCCGATTAGCAACGAAAGTTTTAAGCTTGCGTGAACTAGCATTAAGCCAGCTGAGAACAACTTGCGAGTCACACCAGTGAATAGTGCGATTAATTGGACAACGCAAGGAGTCTACCACTAACCGATACAGGCGTGCAGCCAGATGAGCTGCACAAAGCTCAAGGCGAGGAATCGTAGTTGGCTTGATGGGGGCGACCTTTGACTTGGCACACAATAGGCTGACAGTGCTGGTCCCCGCGCAGTCTGTCGACTTGAGATATACGCAGGCACCGTACGCCACCTGAGAAGCGTCACTGAACGTATGGAGTTCAATAAAGGTAGGTGACACGCATGTGGCTTGTCTGGGCACTGAAATTGATTTTAAATCAGGTAAATGGAGCACAAATTTAGTCCATCTTTCCTTGATTATATCCGGCACAGCGTCGTCCCAATCCACTTTAGCAATCCACAGCTGCTGCATAATGATTTTTGGTACCACTGTGCAAGGACTGAGTAGGCCTAGTGGATCAAAAATGCTAAATGAAGTGGACAAAATAGCGCGCTTTGTGATTTTAGCATAGTTAGCTGGAGGACGTGTGGCAAAATGAAGATGATCTGACAACGGATCCCAACCTAGCCCAAGTACATCCGTCGACTTACTCAGACTGAGCTCGCCGTCAAGCCTCACCGTGGATTCTTCAAATAATTCTGGACAGTTGGATCTAAACTTGCGTAAGTTTAGACAACCTGCATTTAAAGCATTTGTGACCCCGGTGTGTATGTGGCGCAGCTGCTCAATGTTGTCAGCACCTGTGATCATGTCGTCGACATAAAAGTCATGTTGTATAATTTTTTTTAATGAACGCATCTTCACATTCTTCGCCCAACTGCCACAAGCAACGAGTACTTAAGAAAGTAGAGCTAGCAAAACCATACGTTACCGTATTAAGCTCGAATATTTTGATAGGCTGTGTCTCTTCCTCTCTCCATAATATTAACTGTAAATTACGGTCGTCTTTATGCATCTCGATATTACGAAAGAACTTTTCAATGTCTCCCGTGAGAACATAGCGATATTGTCGGAGCCTTAGTAAGATGGAGATCAATGGGTCCTGAATAGTGGGGCCTACCATCTGTATATCGTTAAGCGATAAACCAGTGGAGGTCTTTGCTGACCCATCAAAAACCACGCGAACCTTTGTCGACTCGCTATTGTCTTTAAACACCGCGTGGTGACAGAGGAAGTAAGCAGGTCTCGAGATTGTAAAATTGGTCTCAGACAAATGACCCATGTCAGCGTACTCGCGCATAAACTGTGTATATGCTTCCTTAACCTGGGAGTGCTTATTAAATCTCTTTTCGAGATTCATAAGACGCTTTCGGGCCTGATGATAGGATTCACCAAGCCGGTCAGGAGAACAGTTTAGTGGCAGTCTAACACAGAATCTGCCATTAGTCATACGAGTAGTGTTTTCTACAAAATGTTGTTCGCATGCGAGCTCTTTCTCGTTATAAGACGCCTTTGCCGAGGGTAGCTCTTCGAGCTCCCAGAACTTTACTAATTGATCATTTAGATCATTGTTAAGTGATTGGACAAAGTTACATTGCAATTTCTTGCCCTGCGTTGATAAATGGTTACAAGGAATGGGGCCCGATATCAGCCAACCAAACTGAGAATTAATAAGGGTAGCATGTTGCTACCCAGTGAGCGCCGCTCGCAACTCACTATTGCCCAGAAAAGATCGGCACCTATAAGCATATCTATAGGCGCTGGGTGGCTGAAAGTCGGGTCAGCCAACTGTATATTAGGTGGAATAATTAGCTGGCTTGCATCAATAGGACCTTTTGGAAGATTTCCCGCAAGGTCAGGCATCACAAGACAATGGGCAGCAGTATCAAAATTGCTTTGCAAGGAGCAAACTTTCGTTACGCAACGTTCACGTATGATACTCGCCGCTGTGTTGCCAATACCTACCAAGTTTGTATTAGTAGGTAAAGAACTAAGCCCTAATCTCTGCTTAAGGCTCGAGGAAATAATTGTGGATTGACTGCCACAATCTAACAACGCTCTAACTTGCTCAGAATTATTTGTTATGGGGTTGACGACTTCCACTATGGCTGTTGACAGCAAAATCTCACTATTGTTGTTTGAAAATGAAACAAATGTGTCATTGACAGAATGTGACTGTGATTGTGTGTTTTCTTTTGACTCGGTCTCCCTCGGAGGGTAACTTGTACAAAGCAGAGTGTTATGTCGTTTTTTACAGTTACGGCAAGAGCCAGCTCTGCAATGAAAGGCAGTATGACCTGGCCGAAGACAATTTTGGCACAGCTTGAGCCTCTTTACCTCTGCTCGACGTGATTCAATATCAGTGTGAGCGAAACTAGAGCAAGCAAAAATATTGTGATTGCCACCACAGTGAGAGCAACTTGGCGTAGCTGTAGAAGGGGGAGTCGTAGCGGACTCCTGGCTAGTACCCAAAAAAGAGCGAGACAGTTTCTTAGGCTGCATGTTGGGCCTGGACTGGGGCACATTTAATTGCTGTGGCTGCACGCTGCTGCGTCTCTCAGATTTATTATTTCGATTGAGGGACTCTAGAACATCGGCGCGACATGCGAGAAATTTATGAAATTGCTCCAATGTAGGCATGTCATCGCCCAAGGAATTGCGATGTTCTTCCCACTTGAGAGACGTGGAAGCGTCCAGTTTCTGGCTGACTATGTGAATGATCAGCGTGTCCCACTTGTCTGTAGGCTGGCCAAGAGAATTCAGAGCGCGCAAATTCTTGGTCACATGGTCAATTAAAAATCTCAATGAACGTTCCGACTCGAAAGAGGTTGACTGAATATTGATAAGAGAATCTAAATGCCTACGGATCAGCTGTCGCTTGTTGTCGTACCGTTCGCACAACAACTTCCAGGCTTGCAAATAATTAGCTTCACTTATTTCAAGGTTAGTCAATACGCGAGCAGCTTCACCCTCCAGATACGATCGAAGGTATTGAAATTTACTTATGGCGTGAAGATTGTCTTTCGAATGAACGAGACTTACATACATGTCTCTAAACTCGAGCCATTTGTTAAAGGAACCATCGAATTTCGGAATCTGTATGACCGGCAACTTGACATCGCATCCCTGTAGGCCGTGGTTGCAACAAGATTGAGAATGGACAGACTGAGCAGTCTGTTGCACCTGTTGAGGTGGTTTGTAGCTATCCAGGATTGTTTGTGCCATAGCAATGCACTGTACTAACTCATTTTCTACTTCATCTCTCTGAGTGGTTTCAAAGGAAATAGTTTCAGGATTCAAAACTTCGATTCGCATCTGAATTTCATCGAAAAGACAAGATAGTGGTTCGATCCGGCCTAACTTTAAACTAAGTTCAGCTACCTGGACAGGACTAAGCGTGGGAATTTTCTCAACAAGATCTAAGTATCTTTTAAAAGTAGTTATGCGACCCTTGATGGACGCACGCTTCGTAATTAATTCCTTTAATTCGGCCATTATGGTCTCTGTTCACCACTCTTATTACTATGAGATACGGGCGTAAATTCAATGCACAATGTCGAAAACAGAAACCAATAAATGCCTACAAGAAAATAACAGTACAGTTAGGTATGCAGCTGATCGATTAGTAAACACATCTGTTGAGTTTGAATAAAAGATAAAAGATTGAATAGGCTCACGGATTCGCAGCAACAACAGATAGCAAACCAGTTTTGCGAGGCCGGCGCGGCGCAGCGAAGCAGCGCTGCAAAGCGCTTAGGACCGTGCATGCAGCGCAGGCGTGACGTAGGCAGGGGATAGGTGTCCCGTGCTCTGGGCTGGATGCAAAGCCTGAAAATGGTTTGTGATGCTGGTCTTAGCCAATGATCGAAGCTTGAAGTGATGAGCAATTAGCGGAAAATGACAGAAATTTATTCTAATTGAAACAAAATTGTACGGGTTTTGATACCATGTACCTACATTGAATTATTCGGCGTATATTGTTTAGTGGAATAGGTTAAAGATTTACGTTTTTGTGTATAGAACAATTATTTACTGTGTAGTTTACGCAACAGCGCTGGTATGCTAGAAAGAAATAGGCCGTAAGGCGTGGCAATCTTTGCACTGATGCAAAAAATAGGTAAACTAACTATCGCTGGAATTATTTGTAGCTAAAATATCGGCATTGGCTACTGAAATCTATGAAGAAATGGGCAAAAGACCTGGTTTGATGACAATTGCAATAGATTTTAGCACAATGCAATTTCGCTTCTCAAAAAATAGCACAGATGGAAGCTGTGGAGAAGGAAATAGTGTTAAGTGGAAAAAGGGATTGCAGAAAAGGAAGGCGGGCACTTAGCTGAACAAGTCGAGGCTCCTCGCTGCAGTGCACTGGGCTGACCGGCAACGTGGTGTAGCTTCAGTGTATCCCAGCTCTTCTGGAACTTGCAGTCGCGACGTGTCTGAAGTGTGGCTGAAGAAGGGGGCCTGAGGAATCTCTGGATGGCCGCTGCAGCAGTGCTTATCACCAGGGCAGATAGCACGTCGTCGATGTCGATGTCGATGTAATGGCGGCACGGTGCGGTGCGCAGTTGCTAACCTCAACGGGCAAGTTCCGTTCGTTTTGAGTTTTGGAGTTAGTTTCCAAAAAACAGTTTGTGTTCGAGCGCCAATTTTTTGTTAAGTAGAACATAAAGAAATGAAGAAGCCAGCGTTTTGCAGTAAATTAACTTATTTTAATCACACAAAAATGATACAGTGATTTGCGTCGTATCTATCGGTAATCGAAAAACAGTGAAGTGAACACAGCGCGGTTCTAGCTATGAAGCTCGAGAGAGGGGATACCAACAGCATCCAACTTCACAGGCATTGCCTAGACATACACAATGGTTTCTAAACTAGATTCCACTACAGATAGAGAGTGGGAACAGTATAAGGGCACACAAGACACTAAGGACTCCAAGTCCAGGTTGAAGGTCGAGAATTTGCTTGAGTTTTTAGGTCGAAGAGCGGACATGTTAGAAACATTGATTGTGACTCATAGTAAGGCGCAAGATCTTAAAAAACACACGCCACATGCGTCAAATGCAAATTACGCCCCGAATAAAATTCACTGCAACGTTTCTTCCACTTCCACTTCGAATAAACAGCAACCAATTAGGCACACACACAAATCATGCCCTGTGTGTCACGGACCGCATCCAGTTTTTGCATGCCAAGGCTTTCTAGATCTTTCAGTATCCGAAAGGTATGATGTAATTACACGCAACAAAATGTGCACAAACTGTCTGCGCTCTGGACACGAAATCAACGACTGTCGATTCGGTCCCTGCAAAAAATGTTCCAAGAAACACAACACACTACTGCACCGCGACCAGTCTAATGGAGGCACACAAAATACCGCCTTAGCGTTATTCACATTAGACACGGATTCGCAGTCTAGTCACTTATCGACGCCTTACACACACGACCACGGTTCACATCATGGCACTCTAAGCGCACAAGTGCCCATTGCCGAACCGGTCTTATTGTCTACCGCCATAATCGAGATTGCTGATAAACACAATAAATATCATCAAGCACGCGCTCTACTCGACAGCGGTAGCCAAAGATGTTTTACCACAAAGGCACTCTGTGAAAAATTACACACACCAGTTATACAGTCCACTCACAATATCAAGGGTGTAGGTAACTCAGTTACACAGTGCACACAGACCTGTGACATCACAATCAGGTCCCTGTCGAGTAACTACACAAAACACATTCAATGCCTTGTGCTTCCAACTATAACATCCGATTTACCATCATGTAATATATCAGATAAAACTATCCGCATACCAAACCACATCCAGTTAGCCGACCCTCGCTACTTTGAATCGCGACCAATTGACATTTTAATTGGTGCCGATTTATTCTGGGACCTCCTAGATGAAGGAAAGATCCGCCTGTCGAATGGTCCATTCCTTCAAAATACGAAATTCGGTTGGATTATTTCAGGGCCTATTCACAATAGCACACAGAGTAGGTCGCTACAGGTTCAGTGCAATTTTACTCAATCATTAGACACACAATTGAGAAAATTTTGGGAACTTGAAGAGTTGCCGGGGCCAACTTACACGCGCAGAAACGAAGAAATGGCTTGCGAGGAACATTTCATAAAGACTACTACGCGCACTCCAGATGGTCGATTTTGCGTTAAAATTCCTTTAAAGAACAACCCTGACACGTTAGGCGAATCATTTCCTCAGGCTGAAAGGCGGTTTCTCGCAATAGAGAAGCGCCTAAATCACGCACCGGCCTACAAGGAATTATATGGCGAATCAACCAATCTACCAGAAATGAAATTAAATTCACACACAACATTCGTTCATCACGCTTCTCACAACAACACAAACTGGTTTCCTTTTCACAAATTCTCTCAGTTCAGCCGCTTGAGGCGCGCGTTTGCTTGTGTTTTGCGTTTTGTACACAACACAAAAAATAAAGCCGATAAGCGAACGGGTCCATTAAGCGTAGCTGAATTGAGTGAATGAAACTTACATTTAACAAAAAATCTCACAACATGAATAATTTCCTGATGTTCACACTAGCCTGTCAAGACACGGAAACTTAAAACATTCACACAATCTGGCTAAATTGAACCCCTTTCTCGATCAAAATATTGTTATCAGGGTTGGCGGGAGACTCAGCAATTCACACGAATTTTCCTTCGACAAAAAACATCTCATATTAATATCAGGAAAGCATTACTTCACAGCACTGCTATTCCACGCTGAGCACGAGCGACTACTGCACGCGGCGCCTCAGGCTTTGTTATATTCGCTTAGAGATGCGTGGTGGCCCGTAGGTGGGAGAAACCTGGCTAGAAAAAACAGTTCACCATTGTGTCAAATGCTCACGCTTACGTGCAAAACCACTCACACCTATTATGGGCAATCTCCCTCAGCAACGACTGGATCCCGGATTTGCATTCATGAACACTGGTGTAGACTACATGGGACCTGTGTATATATTAAATAGAAAGGGGATAGGCGCTAGAACTGTAAAGGCATATTTTTGCATTTTTGTTTGTTTCACAACACGCGCAGTGAACTTGGAGCTGGTCGGTGACTTATCATCGGAGTCCTATTTGCTCGCACTCAAGCGGTTTATTTCACGTCGAGGCAAACCAGCCACAATCTTTTCCGACAATGGAAAAAACTTTGTCGGGCTTATGAATGACTTCACTAAATTCCTAGGCTTCGCTTGCTCACACGACATTCAGGATTACGCTACTAGGCAAGATATTAAATTCAGTTTCATTCCCCCGTACGCTCCGCATTTTGGTGGTCTGTGGGAGGCTGGGGTAAAATCATGCAAGTACCATTTGCGTCGGGTCATTGGCAATTCACACTTATCCTACGAGGAGTTTAACACGGTGTTGACACAGGTTGAAGCCGTCCTGAATTCCCGTCCACTAAGTCCTATGTCCACAGATCCACACGACTATTATCCCCTTAGCCCAGCTCACTTCTTGGTTGGCCGTCCACTGACCGCACCGCTCTGCGAGGACCTAAGCGACACGCCTTCACATCGCCTAACACGTTACCGTCGAGTGGACCAAATCCGACAACATTTCTGGACGAGGTGGTCCAAGGAGTATATATCAGAGATGCAGACGCGAACAAAATGGAAGTCGAGACACGCAGACTTAAAGGCAGACACTCTGGTACTCATCAAGGATGACAATTTACCTCCTTTAAGATGGCGCCTTGGCCGCATCATCACGACTATTCCAGGCAACGATGGCATTTCCAGGGTCGCAGACATCAGGACTGAGACAGGCATTATACGCCGTGCTTTTTCCAAAATCTGTCCCCTCTGGGAGGAAGACAACTGAAGACCACATTAAGATAATATTTTCACAGCAACGACAACTCGACTAGACATTGAAACTCACGTACTTCACACACAATCTTCGTTGAAAGTGGCACCTTTCAAGGCCGGGGGCATGTTCACACTGCGATGAGCATTAAACCTAACAAGTGACCCGGTGGTACTTGTTGCTATATTGAAATGCACAGGAACTTACAAGCTAACTGACACCTACCACGATGACACCCTGATGGCAGCCAATGGGACAGAGAAGATAGCGTGACGTTTAATTGGCCAATCAGAACGTACTAATTTGAAATTGCCTAATTTTCAAAATTGTTAACGAACATTACTTACTTACTATTACCAACTGTTGCTTTGTACACGCAAAATTAAAGACTCTTGAATTTATATATTTTTACTGGAGTTTTTCATTCCACACACATTAAAAACACAAGGAGAGGTCACCACAATAAGCCACAGGGCTCACGCCTGAACACCCATACATGCCCATACTTAGTCTCAGAGAGGGGTCGTATATGGTCTACAAAATAAAAACTACACGTTTTTTTAACATTTATGATGTTTTGCCATACCGCAATGTTTGAAAACGAAAGTTTTCCATCAGTGCGTCCTACCTGTGATGACCTACGGAGCCGAGACATGGACATTCACGAAAGGGCTGGTCCACCAGTTCAAAGTCGCTCAGCGAGCTATGGAGAGAGCTATGCTCGGAGTATCTCTGAAGGATAGGATTCGTAACGAATGCATCCAACAGAGAACCGAAGTTATCGATATAGCTCAGAGAATCAGCAAGCTGAAGTGGCAGTGGGCTGGCCATATCTCGCGAAGTTACGAACCGTTGGAGTTTAAACGTGTTCTTAAGTGGAGACCGCGACTCGGCAAACGTAGTGTAGGACGCCCTCCGACCAGGTGGGATGACGATCGAAAAACTGCCGGCAGATGCTGTATGCGGCAAGCTGAATACAGGGCGCTATGGCGCTCACTAGGGGAGGGCTATGTCAAGCAGTGGACTGCATAATATAGCCTGAAGAAGATGTTTTGCGTTTCTTCCAAAGCATGCGTTGCTTCGAATATTCGAATAATATTTTTGATCCGCACAGAGCCACAAACTCTTTTCTGCAAGCCAGCGAGGGTTAGGCAGAGCACAAACGTTATCTAACAACGTCGTCGCTTCTAGACTCAGAACAACTAAACCAAGTTGTAAACATGTTTTCATAACCTTTTAATCTTTCTATTTTCCCTTTTATTCGTGTCGTACCGTTAATACAAACATCCGGTTATCTCGTTCCAGGACCACCGACAGTATCCCACTCTTGGACCCGACGATTCAGCAGCCAAATGTGACGTCAGCACCGGCCGACACCATCAGTACCATCAGCATTTAGACCCTTACTGCTATCGAGATATGGAACAATTTTGCGCGGACTACGCGTCAGGAAGTCATGCCCAAGTTTTGGGCATATCCAAGTTTGCTTGGCATATGCGATAGTTCTGAGGTTATGCTGTTAGTAGAATAGTACTTGGAAAACTCGGTAAATATAAATACCTAGTTCTATTTATGATCCTTTCTCTGGAGACTAATTTAGGTAGGTATATGTTTTGAATTAAAAATACATATCGTTTTATGTCTAAATGTGCAATGTAAAAGGATTTAGATATTTCAAGTACATAACTACTACTTCTTAGTCCTATAACAGACTTAAAATTAAGTACCTAAGTATACTTAGAGTAAAATAAAATTTTACGACATTTTATTAAATAAATAAAAAGGAATATTAAGCGATGTTTGTCAGTAGCAGACAGTCATGAAAACTTCTAAACAGATATTCCTCACGTTTGAAACATAAAAATTATGCTAATGAAATTATGTATATATAAACGAGAGTGCTTTTAAAGTTTTTTACAGTCATAGATATGTGTATTATGTATGTATTATGGTTACACAATAGGTATTATGTTCAAGCGGGTGAATTGTAAGGAATTTGTTTATTTATGTAGGTATTTATAAAAAATGTTAAAGCAACTCGTCTAAAAACATGTAAAAATAGATTATGGAAAGTACTTTTAAAGTTTTTTTTTTACTGTCAAAGATATGTTTTAAATATTTAAAAAAATATTGCTAAATTATTTGAAAGGAAAAAGTCCAGACACGTTAAATGAACGTCTATAAATGTATACAGGTAACTAAATGAATAATTAGATAGATTTCAACCATATTCCTATTTTCTACTCAAATTGTAGATCTATGAAAATGTCTAAAAAAAAATCTTCCTTGAGCTTTTCTCAGAAAATATTCGACCAAAACGCACAAGCGTAGGCAGGCATTATAAAACCCTATTGTAGTACAATACATAATTATAGCCATCTATCAATCGTACCTTCAATACAAATCCTATTACGGGTACCACCGGCTCGGGGGAGCGCGGCGTTTATGTCGGACTCCCCGCCCTGAAAGGGACGGTATACCGACTAAAACTCGGGTGTTCCTCCGCACTCGCAAGGGACGGGCCACGGGAACGCTTGCGCACACTACCGCGACCCCTGTCTGACTACCGCGACCCCGTCTGTCTTCAGTACCCAAGCCTGTCATTTATCTGTCTAAGCGTACCTTCATCCTTCTTGTGTTAGATTTAAGAAAACTTTTTGTCATGGTAGTAGTTTGTTACGGTTAAACCCTGAGATAGTTTACAAAATAAAGGTTTTTAAGACTTAGCTCCCTTCTTGTTTTTTTCCTCGTATACTAAGTACACTCCACACACGCTGCAATATGAGCAATTGCAGAGGATCATACGAGTATTATCATCACACTTCACACTAATATTATAAAGGCGAAAGTGTTTGTTACTTCTTCACGTTTACATTTTAATAAAATTTGGTATGGAGTTGGCAGACTCCCTGGATTATAATATAGGTAGGCTACGTATTACTGCGGGAAAATATCTTACTCCCATGGGAAAATCTCTGAAATAAACCTAAAATAATGCAATTAATAAGGAGTATTTTTATAGGAGCGCTCGTGGCCTAGGCGAACAGAGTGATTGGAATCAATCACTTGAATTAAACGACAACAGGCGCGGTCAGGTACAGGATGGGTGACCGTCCCGTAACTACCGCTAGTGTCATTGTTCCGAGCGCTTCCGTGCTTCGCAAGGGACGTTAAGCCGTTGGTGCCGGCTGTCATATCATGGAACTCGTTAAGCCATGTCAGATGCCTTATGGGCGGCTTGATAACTTCTGACAGTAACGCCCGCCACTGTCTGTCTCCACCAACCCGGACTTGGCCCCCGTGGTGGAGTATGGCCTAACCTTCCTGCCATGCAGGAAGATACCCGTGCCCCAGCAGTGGGGACATGCAAGGGTTGATAACGATTTTTATAGGCTGTACCTACTCTTTCTAAGCGTGACATCGTATTACAAGAAAATATGAAAGTATGCTTTGCTCATTTCGGTTTATTATTGATTTGTATATATTTTTATATAACCTATAAACTTCTCTCTGCAGGGCACAGGCCTTCTCTCAGAGAGAGAGAGAATGTATGGGCTTAATTACCACACGCGGATTAGCAATTTCAAGTCTTCGTCGTCGTCAGGCTATACTAGTCCACTGCTGGACATATGCCTCCCCTAATGAGCGCCATAGCGCCCTGCCTTCAGCTTTCAAGTGCCGAGGTATATTTGCTTTATTTAGCAAACCTGAGAACCATTTTATCTCTATCGATAATATATATAAAACCACTGTATTACGTACAGGCAGCAACATCTGGCTGGTCGAAATTTCACTGATGCCGGTTAGTCACCCATTAGCTCAGTTGGGATTGGGAGAGCGCTGGCACGGTTAGCCAGAGGTCGCGGGTTCGAGTCCCGGCATGGGTGGATTTTAGCCTCTAAATAGATCTTTAAAATTGTCCTTAGCAAGGGTTAGTGCAATAAAAAAAAAAGAATACAAACTCAACAGATAAATAAACAAGTCTCCGAATAAAAAAAAACTGTTCCAAATCAAAATCAGTTCCTATCTATTACGTGAGGTGACTTCAATCTGCTTTTAAAATATAAGTATTCATTATTTTTCAATGTATCATATTTCAAAATAATCGTAAGGATTTGCACTTTATGATTAGATACAAAAAAAAATGATTTGTTCCATACAACGACAGAATCGACATGTTAAATTACCGCCGCGACACGCCATGTTTCCATAATTGATTTCATGTATTCTATTGAATTTCACTATAAAATGTTACTTGGAGCCGTCATTTTTACTTTATCTGATAGTGCATTTCATAAGCTATTCGGAAGTATTTTTTATTTTGTGGTAGCTGCAGCAGTTCTATAGTTATTACAGTTTTTCTAACAATGGTACAGGCCGCTCGGCGCGCAAAAATGTAATTCGCGCGCGCGGACGTTTGAGTGGATAAGGGTTGGCATTCCAAATGAAAAACAACAACTATGTTCACTTATATCGAGTGTATTTCTGGATAAATTGGTTACAAAATACTTATCCAACTGCCTAGACAGTGTATCCCCTTCCTGTCGCAAGCTGACGTCGACAGAACCGTACATCTTTATTTTACAATCTAAACAGTATAAAAAGCCGCCCATATAATATACGCAGACCTGTGTTACATACATAAAAAAAACCAGTGAATTTATTAATTTAATTTTTACTTTGAGCTAAACTTACTCTTTAGTTAGGACAAAAATATATATAATTATAATAATAATTAGCATTAATTTAAATTATTACATAAAGATCCCTTAATGCTATAGGTAGCCTGCGGGCGGCCTGCGCCCTATTCAATAGAACTACAATTCATAGTTTATTAGGATATTTCGATGTACGTTGCGAAGTCACTGAACCTACAGATTAACAAGTTAGAAGACTGATACACAATGCACATCAAATTGTCATAGCTACCTACGAATTGTAGTTGCATGAAACGCGGTCCTGCGGATGCGAGTTATTTATACAACGACAGTTTCAAGATGGCCGCCCAAAGATATTGTTTTTGCACTGGGAGGGGGGTATGAAAGCTTATTGATATTGAAATGATATATAAAAAAGAACCTATCGATACCGGCACTACACCGAGCCACTGACACTCCGCGAGGTTTAAGAATTGGCCTACGGTGTGATTAATCAATTTGCTAAGCTGTGTGAGGCACCACCTCTCTCTAATAAACAACCAGACATATAAATCCACCGTCAACTACAGATTGTGTATAGTCGTGTGTCGAAGCTGTTACTTTTCATTGTTAATAAAGAACCCATAGTGTGGTAAGCAAACTGAAGTTTAAATACAGCCTTTCAGATGTCTTAGTGTGGTAAGCAAACTGAAGTTTAAATACAGCCTTTCAGATGTCTCTACATTCATCTCTAAGCTTCAGCGTTTTAAGTGGTGTTTTATGGTTAACAGACTTTACTAAGAAATAAAGTGTCCTACACCAGTATAAAAGATGCCCATTTGCAAGTATCAACCCGAAGAATTTTGCGGTATCGATCAGACCAAAGAACCTTTTGTTAAATTTCACGGTCACTTCTCAACAGGTTAAAGTAATTTGTGGAGCAACATTGGCCTAAGCCCGGTAGAACTGTGGTGAAACGGTGTCATCACAAAGGCAAGAGACATTTGCGCATCAGCCTCATACCAGTGCATGTCTGATGTTTTCAACAAATCTGTAACAGACTGACCCTCCGTTTCTCTCACACTAACCCATTATTCTACAAGAAATAGGAGGAGCAAAGTGTCCCTCAACAAGAAGACGTCTCGGGGTCGTTTGCAGCGGTCGCGCAGGGCGTCAGCAGCGGCGGCGAGTACGGTCGTAGGCCTATACGTTGCGGGGTGTAGATGCGGGCCTACTGGCGGTCTGTCGCGCGGAGCTTCTCCTCGACGGCTTCCTGGGACGCCTCGGAGAGGTCGGTGGCCTGGATGTACTTTTGGACGCCGACCAGGGACTTCTTCAGGGCGTCGAATGAGCTGCGGAGGTGAGGATGTTGGGTTAGAAAAACGGGCAGTCAGAATTAATTTTGAATGTGGTGGCTTAGTACATAGTAACTTCCTAACATCGCGGTCCATTACATTGGGTTTCTATTTAGACAATTCCTGATTACATTTCTGTTTAAATAAGTCCGCTTTGCATTTAATTTCTATCAGAAGCGTGTTATTTAAGCATTATTCTTGTTAATGGTTATTGTAAGAAAAAGGAAGACGAAAAATTTATTAATTTAATTCCACATAGACAGACATACATAAATATAGAAAAAGGAAATAAAAAAAATAACGCATATACTGAACAATGTTTACGAAAGTTATAGTGTAGAGTATCACGATTATTTATGCCCTCTTGTATGAGATCAACAAATCAATTTGTTGCGAGTCCTCCATTTTAACATTGTGAAATAAGTACATCTGTAATAAGGACTAATATCCAACTAAACCCTAATTCCTTTGTGTGAAAAACTGTCCAAGAGATTAGATACCATCGAATTACTTAGCACTCTTTTATCGAGCGATAGCGTAACTGGCAAGAGTAAACAATATTCTTGACATTGAAAGGTTCATGAAACAATAACGAAATAACATAACATAACATTTACATACAAGCACATACATTGCTTCTGGCCCCACACTAGGATACTCTGTGTCGTGGGTACCAGACACAACGACAGCACAAACATGTAAACATCCAAGACCTGAGCTTTTTTTTTTGTTCCCAGCCGGGATTCGAACCCGGGACCTCTTGCATGGTAGGCAGACGCGCTACCGTTACGCCACAGAGGTCGTCATAAGGATTGCCAATCTTCTTTGATACACAACCGGTTTATTAATTGCAAATTTCACTAAATATTTTAGAGGCTTTCTCCATCCTTCCATCAGGAAGAAAAAACAATCATACCTTTTTTTCGCCACAACGTTCATTGCTACAGGGTCATTCGAAACTACTTTCCTGGATGGACCAGTCTCTCACTCGACGTTGAGAGAGAGAGTAAAATCGGGCATGCTAAGCATACTGATTATACTTACTAAAATAATTGAATAAAATTGAATATTAATTATATTCTTTTTTTGTTGCACTAACCCATGCTCATTACAATAGGTACTCTCTGTAAGTAATACAGAGAGTATTGTAAAGAGGTTCGAAATTTCACTGACTGACAGCTGGGAGAGCGCTGGCACGGTTAGCCAGAGGTCGCGGATTCGACTCCCGGCATGGGTGGAATTTTTCGCCTCAAAATGGGTTTTTAAATAAATATTCCCTCACCTAGAGTACAACATCTTCTTCTTGACCTTGGCGGTATCCGGGCACCACGACATCAGGAACAGTTTCTGTTTCTTACTCGCCTCCGACGTGCCTTGGCACTGGTGCGTGTACTCGAAGTCGAAGAGGCCATATCTGTTGAGGAACGGGGAGACTTTAGGACTCGTTTCCAATCACGCGGATCAGAGGTGTGTGTCTCTAAAAAGCATAGTTGTTCAATAAAGTCATATTAGTCCGGTTAAGGTCACTTCATTGACACTATCGGTAGTCTAGTAACCAATCGCGCTATCTTCTTCGCGGGTTATACCCCTGGAATAACATTGTACAGTCTATTTATTCTTACTTGTCCAATTTAGTAAACAAGATTCTACCCTTCAACTGTGACTTTTTAGTCCAAAACTGCCATATTTCCATAAATTAAGTAACCTGGAACACTCTTTTAGATAGCACGCTGCCAATTTTATAAACATAGTTCATGAATTTGCGAGAAAATGTCTAGTTTAGGCATCTAATCTCAATTTTAAGGTTAGAATCTTGTTTACTAAATTGGACAAGTAAGAATAAATAGACTGTACTGCTATTGCTCTGTAGACTACCAAATTGAGGTAAATGAAAACCATTGTCCAGCTTATACCATCCTGTATACTACCAGGGTCTCTGCGAAAAACTGCAGGCAGATGCTGGATGCGGCTAGCTGAAGACAGGGCGCTATGGCGTTCATTAGGGGAGGGCCATGTCCAGCAGTGGACTACATAATATAGCCAGAAGAAGAAGAAGGGCCTGGGCGGAGTGGAGAAGAGCAGTGTTTCCTTTGAGGCGGGGCGTAGCGCGGCGGGGCGGGGCGTTCGCGTCGGTGGTAACTCTAATACATAAGCGTCTCTAAGCGATAAGACCGCCAATTGCTTAAATTTAAGAAATCATGGCCGTATTCTTTTTTCCGGTGCGCACAGCATAAAGTGTTCTCTGGTCATCTATCCATCTATATCTTGAGGTAAGTTATTGTAGAACCGTATACTAAAGCATGGGACGCATAGAACATTGTATTAACTTTTGCAACTCAAAATTGTGAATATGGTTTTATTCCTAGTATTATCATTGCGATTGTTAAACTCAAATTCAACTCAAAATGTTTTATTCAAAGTAGCACAGAAACTGCGGCATGAACGTTACAAGTTAAACTAGGTATCTATTTGAACTACATCATTTTGGAGAAAAAATGGACAAAAAAAACTCTACTACATTACTAAATTCATGTTTTCAAGTCCTGAATTAACAGATTCTGAATCCTAGAACTGGTGCATTATACTGGATCTTATTGTAGAAACTTATACAATGTTAAGATGTTAGTTTCATGAAGGAAATCCTTGAATAAATACTACCTAGCAGGCTAGGTAAATAGAAAAAAAAACTGCGTTTTTTTTCGATTTAGCTTATGTACCTACTTATTTATCGTGTATAGCTTCATATTGATAGGTAGGTTTATTCTATTCCAGGTTATTTTATTATTATATATTTTAAACTGAATTTCCTATTTTTCTTCAAACTCCTGCGGTTGACTGATAGAAATTGTTTTGAGGTTGATTCCCCTCCCGCCCTAGATCGTCTTACGTAATAAAACCTTGGCTAGCTTGGATGCTCCCAAGCTACCTAAGACATGTAGACGATGAGAAAGCATGAGAAATGGGAAACTTCTTAGAAAATTAGCTGACGAAAATATCGGCACACATGTTTAAAACAAGGTGTCCGTTTTGGGGCGAGAAAACCTGCTCAATCAGATTGTTATCAAACCAGTTGAGCGGGCTAATTATTAATATTTCACCAAAAAGGCCATTGCCCTTAGGCTAGTCATGTAGGCAGGAGGGTTAGACGAGGCGTTGCCGCGATCCTTGTACTCCTTTTATATAGATAGATGGAATGTTTATTTGGCATCATAGCATAGGGCCAGTTTCTGAATTGAGAATTTCGCTAAATGGTTAACTGTAAAAAAAAATACCAGGTCTCGGATGTTTACATGTTTTTGATGTCGTTGTTTCTGGTTGCCACGACACAGGGTATCCTAGTGTGGGGCCAGAAGCAATGTATGTGCCTGTATGTAAATGTTATGTTATGTGATGGCTCTTCGAATTTCTCTGAACGTTACTGAAGTATTTACTTAGTAAAATTCTCAGTTCAGAAACCGGCCCTTAATCCTTTGACGGGCGGAGGAAGTATGTTTCATTGGTTTTAGTGGCCTTTAATTCAATGTGATAAGGTTTGATTTATGGTGTTCTTTTTTGGCAGAGAATATAAAAAAAACTACTATGTTATCCTACTAAATATCTATTATCGAAAACTTTAAGGGCTGAGTATGCTCTTCTTAGATTATTTAGGCACTCTTTAATAAACAAAACTTGTGTTGGTCCTTCTAGATCGCCGCCTTTGTACTCAGCGGGTTGTTTTCAATACAAGTAATACAACTGTTAAATAATAGTCTCTTTAAACTGTCATTAATGCCTCTAGTTTAAGCGATTGTTGTGTCTTATTTCGCTTGAAGACAAATAAATACATTCTATTCTATTCTAAGTTGTTACTTCTTAAAAGACTGGCCCTCTACACTTCAAAACGGGTGCTCCAGATGCTCATCGCACCCAAAGAGGTGCTCTTCGCGAATAAAAAGGCGCTCCGTACCTGCACTCGCCGGGACCGCCCTGCTGCAGGTCTTCGAGGAACTGCTCGTACTCGGCGTTGCGCTCGCCGATCTGCTCCACGTCGATCTGCTTCTCGTCCCGAATGTAGAACACCACGTAGCGGTGCTTCTTGTCCTTCTTTATCTCCTCGTAGGTAGTCTTGCACCTGTCCGAGACTGTCACACCAGACGCCTGGGAAATGAAAGAGTAACATGGTTATATACTTTATTGCACACGAAAAAACGATGCAGTAGGGTAACGAAAGAAAATACATATAGGTACAAAGGCGAGCTTATCGCGTCTGTCGAATTTCAAAACGATGCATTTGCAATAACAATACTGATACAGTGAGATGAGATATTTATTTTAGTAATGCCGTAAATGTCCCATTTTATTTCGATAACTACCATAATTCGCGAACAATTAAATTCTGTAATTGATGATATAGCTGACGTCGCAAACGTCATCCTATGCCTCAATTAGATGCTTGTCTATTTGTACGCCAAGTTCAGGTAAATTCGATACTTTTACGTCCCCACTGCTGGGGCACGGGTCTCTTCCTGCATCGCAGGAAGGTTAGGCCATACTCCACCACGGGGGCCAAGTCTGGGTTGGTGGAGGATTGTAAGACAGCACTGGCAGCCTTACTGTCAGAAGTTATCAAGCCGGCCATAAGGCCTCTGACGTGGCTTAAGAACTGCCATTACATGACAGCCGGCACCAAAGGCTTACGCGTGCCTTGCGAAGCACGGAAGCGCTCGGAAAAATGCCACTAGCTGTAGTCAGGGGCTTGCCACCCAATCTGCACCTGACCGCGCCTGTTGCTTAACTCAACTGACCCGTTAAATCGGTAAATCTGTTCAGCCGTTATTCACCAATTTACACAATTATAAGGAAGGAACAATGAGTGAGCACAAGAGGAAAAAAGTATTAAAACAGAACCAAATAAGCCGAGCACTTTTATTTGAGCGTTTTTGGACAGCGTATCGGCAAACACGGCTAGAAAACGCGATCAATAGTGCCAGCCTGTCGAAACCTTGCATGCAAAACTGCCGCAGCATTTGCAAAATGCAGCCAAACGTCCGCATAATGCAGACGTCTGGAGTTCTGGATTGAATAATTTCAGTAACGCTCATTGGTTTGTGGGCGAAAATAGCGATTGAGCAGAAGGTCGACTCGTTTAGATCATCAACAACAACATCATCAATTATGTCCCCACCGAGGGGCACGGGTCTCTTCCCTAAGGAAGGTATAGGCCATACTCCACCACGGGGGCCAAGTCCGGATTGGTCCGTTTAGATACATCGTGGTAAAATTATGAACTCTAATTTTTCACAGGTAAGTATAGTCCATGACTTTAGTATGGAATAGATAATTCTGTGGATTTTTTATTTTATTTTAGCGAGCGCATGTCAAGTTTTCGCGTGCCCTACATTTTTCTGACATTACTACATAGCGCATACATTTCACTGACATACTACAAAAATATAACTTCCGACGGACAGTTAAATGAATCGGTCGTCCCCTCCACTGGTTTACGATCTGGATTGTAAGAAATTTCCCTTTGTGAAAGTGGAAGAAAAATTTGGTCGGTAGCCTTAAAGTATTATTTTAGAGTTTTTTTCCTAAAATAACGTTTTTATACATTTATCAATGGAAAAAGTGAATGTAACATCTAATAAGTTTTTTTATTATTAGACCACCTTAATTTTCTGCAATTTTTGTGTATCCGCAAAACCCTGAAAAAATATAAATGTTTGGCTTATATTTTGTAATTTTTCCTCAGTCTTCTATGTCTGCTTTGTAAAAGCGAAATCACTCCAAATCTCCCATCGTATTACATCCATTTTTATGTTCCCGAGGTGTCAAAATATCTGATTGCCAGTTCGGGGTAGCTTAACTCCGCCGAGTACAAAGCGCAAGACAAGAGCGCTCCGCGTTGACTTTCTGAGTCTCTAATTTGTGGTATCTAAACGAAAATATACATTTTGCCAGAAGACAGCTGGCGAAACGACCCTTCCACATAAATAAACTCGTCCGCGGTTGTCAAGAGGGAATTCAAACTGAACTCCAGTTAGCCCGACAACTCTCTACAAGTTACGTGGGGTTATAAAACGTTTTGTTTCCACGAGAGAGATATTTTAAGTCATAAAGTACATATTTAGCCGAAGAATGTGAACAACCAAGACACTCGGGTTTCCTCACGAACCCATCAGGGTTAACGAATAGAATAGAAATAAATTCACAAACGTTTCACAAAAAGCGCCCCCTGCAGTACAATTTCACCAAAATGCGATCCCCAACCGCGTGGGGATTAAGGGCATTACCCCCCCAATGAGTGCACAACCTTGCGCTACGGCGCTCATTAGGGGAGGGCTATGTCCAGCAGTGGACTATTATAGCCTGAAGAAGAAGAAATTCACAAATTAACGTACTTATATAACTTCGAAAACAGTGTCCAGTTAAAGAAAACAAACTAATTCGTATAATGCCCAAGAGATAAGTAGAACAGCGAGTCGGTCTAATCGTTACAGCAAAATATGATAATGAGCTATCTGAAAATGTTTGGCCTTTTCATATATGTATGAGATGATCTATACAGATACCATTGGCGCCTTAACTCGCACTAGATAGGTGAAGGGACCGCTCGAGCGCTGCTGTGCCTAGGCCATTGTTTTAGATAGTGTAGGGTTCATCATCATCAGGTGATGACGGCTTAGTGGGCCTAGCCCACAGGAAAGACTGGCTGTGGCAGCCCAGAGGGTAGAACAACGGACTCAGAAGCGAGATACCCAGTTTCGATCCCCTATGACTTGGTTTATTTTTAGTTACGTATATCTGCGAAATTGTAACAATGCTTTGTTACAGTTTACAATCGCCCCCGTTGAAAGGATCGGACGGTGAAGAGGGCATACCTGGGACTTCCAAGCCGCCAAAGACAGCTTGGAAGGAAACCCTAGTGTCCGAATATTCTCTGTGACATCACGTGATCTGTAGGGTTCATCATCATCAGGTGATGACGGCTTAGTGGGCCTAGCCCACAGGAAAGACTGGCTGTGGCAGCCCAGAGGGTAGAACAACGGACTCAGAAGCGAGATACCCAGTTTCGATCCCCTATGACTTGGTTTATTTTTAGTTACGTATATCTGCGAAATTGTAACAATGCTTTGTTACAGTTTACAATCGCCCCCGTTGAAAGGATCGGACGGTGAAGAGGGCATACCTGGGACTTCCAAGCCGCCAAAGACAGCTTGGAAGGAAACCCTAGTGTCCGAATATTCTCTGTGACATCACGTGATCTGAAATAAGTCCATGGGATGGGAAGTCAGTTATTTCTCGGATATCAAACCCCGAACGACTCTGGTGAGGCGAGCTTTGTACCGACAGTGCAGGACGTTGTAGATCTGACTTGATGATGGATGACTCAATAATATTAAGAGTGAATATACTAGAAGTGAAAGGGAATCTTGCGACAGATAAAAATGTCTACTCCGCGAGTGCTCGGCTGGCAATACTTTAATGGGAATTCGACGAATTCCAATTTAAATGTCACAAAACGGTATTTGTGCTACTTTCATTGGAACAAAAGTGGTACATTGTGTGTTACTATGTATTGTGCAATAGCGGTTAAATAATTTAGTGCAACAGTTTTTCTCCTCAAACTATTTTATATTAAACGCGATTATTTATTAGGTACGTTTCGGCAGCGTTGGAGTTGCCGTGGTCACGGGTAGACTAAAGCGGCGAATACAGTCAATTATTGTAGAAAAGGCAGGTGGTCTACCCTCAACTAAATTTTAGTAATTCGCGGCGGGCCGACACAATCTTACCTAATAAACCACATTTTTAATGTAGCCTCCTTACTACCACACTACTCCATACGAGTAGCCACTGCTGGGCAAAGGCCTGCCCCCCTTTTAGACATAAATTTTCGGTCAATTGCCACCTCTGACCACCCCGAAAAAAAATTGTCGAGATCATCCGGCCATCGTCTCCGCCGAGAAACAACCTTTACCTAATAAATAATCGTGATTAGACCCCGTTTAATATATAACTACGTATGAGCCTCGCGAGTTATTAAGAAATACTTCTTTAGTAGTGATGGCAGCTGAAATTTAGGCCTCGACGATTAATTTTGTGGGTACCCTGTACTGGGATCCGTCATGACCTCTAGGCGACAGATTATTTGGGTCTCTGGACTGAGTCTCGAACCTATTAGTGCATCATCTGAGTACAAATAATGTCAGATTCACGGATTGGTTTTTTGTTTGTGGGCTCGTTTGTTAAGCCCATATTCTCTCTCTGAGAGAAGGTCTGTACCCTGTAGTAGGACGTCTATAGGCTACATAAAAAAAATCAGATTCACGTTTCACTCAACAGGGAATTCTAGTTTGGAACCAGGACAAGTGATTGTATTATCTGCAAGTTATTACTATTACTTATTAGTCTAGAAGTCGATGCATTATCTATCACACATAGACTTGAAGTAGCAGGGAATGCAGTAGACTCATTGATTGATTCTAAAATTGTTCTGTAACGTACCAACAGAATTCGGGCCCACTCAAAACGCATTTTTGACTTGATATTACGTAACTTTACTAAGTTACGTACGGAGAGACACGATCCATATGCGGACCCAACTTAGCCGTTACTTTCCTGAATGTTTCCCTTTGCGGTCAGCGAGTGACACAGAAAAATATCGAGAGGAAACCCGCGGCTTTAGGCGTAGGAAACCCGCCGATTATTCATTGAATAAGACTTCCATGAGTCATAGAACTCGACCACAAGTTAACGACCGTTATCACCAAGGGTCATAGGTGTTCCATTGTACTTTGAGTACTCATTTTATTTTTACTTGTGGCTTACAAACAAAAACATTGTATTGTTTGGTTAGCTGACAGACACGATTTCGTTTTCGTCCTAAAAAGAGGGACTGCCAATTTCTGTGACCTTGCGTGAACATTTGGTCATTGCAAGAGTACAGTCCACAGCATCGCGACGTTTATACATCCGTTGCAAAGTCGCCCTTAATAAAACTAAAGTAGAAAGTTTTACATGGTGTTGACTGTGTTTTCTGTCTTCGATGGATTGTATCAGAAATGAGAATTATTTTTTAAAGTTGATTGACACGTTCTCTGGGGAGGTCAATGTCCAGTTGGGATGCAGCGGGAAGCTCCCAAAACGACGTACCTACTGACTTCTGTACGTCTAGCGCAGTGGTTCCTGAAATTGTAACTTTTTAATATTATTGCCTTTGCCATCAGACGCTGAGAAGAACACTAGTCGACTGTGAGCTGGAGCTAGATATTTTTGTTAGAACCAGATCGTCCCAACTACAACAGAAAACATGTTTTAATTACAAACGTTTGGTTACACTTCCCCAATATTTAGAAATTAATTCCATTCGAAATGTATTAAGCATGACACCGGAGATATTTTGGACATCCTGCTGTTTGTGCAGAACAATGGGTGTGTTTGGACTCAATGAGCTGCTGATGGTCATAATCACGCAGCAATCACGCCATAGTGCCATCATAATCATTGCAGGGGAACTTTGTCCAACATACGAGTGATCTAATAACATGAAACAACAAACTTGCCAAAGGCGAACCAGACTGGCATAAGAAAGGTTCCGTACCATTCTATCCTCATTAAGACTGATAAGAGAACTCAGTTGCGAGTTCATTGTTCTTACGTGCTCATACGAATCGAACCACAGCAATGAAATTGATTACCGCAGAGGTAGCGTCGATGATTGAACAGTACGATTGGCTTCACTCTGGAGACTGTTTTCCACTTTTATTAAATACTTGTCATGTTAAAACTTCACAACTTAAAAATACTCCTTTTTATGTCCTATTTACGCCCCACTACACGGCACAGGTTGAGATAGAGAGAGTATGGACTGAATTACCCATCACCCATCTAGTGTGAGTGAAGATACCACTGGACGCTGTATAAATCATCTCATTGAGTAGATGCAAAAGGACTGAATTATTACACCTGCCCACAGCAGATTGGCAATCTCAACGCTGAGGTATATTAACACTTCAGACACGGCTCGCGATGTATTTCTTAGCTGATATCAACATCTCAATTAGAGACCCAGAAAAAGGAATAATTATGATGGGAGTTTTTAAGGAAATGTGACAGACGCGAAGTGAGCGATCACAAAAGCTCGAGCGGAACCCTAAAACCTAAAAACCACCAAAATGAACACACAGCGTGTGCCACCAAAATAGAAGGGAACGTCTCGGGACATTGGCCGTTGCCATTTATAAATAGAACGTTCAAAACGTAGCGATGGTCCGACACACGTGGCCGAGTGAATTTATATTTCCAAACGTCACTGGAAAGTTCAATAGAATTTCAACCTTTGTAATCGAACCATACATTCCCCAAGCCTTCTCTACTCCCAGACAGATGGATATAAAAGTCTGTAGTATGAATTCTTTGATGGAACACCAACACTGGTCCTTTCACATTCTATTGAAGTATCAAAGACAGTTTGTGCGACCAGAGTCGACGCGATAGTAGAATGATAACAGCTAATCAGTCCATTTATCTTTGAAAAATTCACAAGTAATAATATGTTTTAATGCAGTTACAGACCGTTGACGGTTCGACATCAAATAGACGTGTCGTAGTTCCACTAAAGTTTCATCAACCGCCAATCGTCTTTCCGTTGGAGTACTCCATAAACGCTTAGCCCAGATCCGGTCAAAGTTTACTCGACTTCTATCAGACATACTATAGGATGCACCCGGTATAGCGTATCAACATTTCAAATGTTCCCTTCAAGGTCAAAGTTAAATCATTCACACAGCGAACTGTCCAAAAAGACATTACCGAGTGAATGATTTAGAGATTTTAGGAAACTATTAGCAGGCAATGACGTCGTCCACGTTACAAGCGCCTCCCACGCGTGCAGCCAAAATAATCGGTGTGAAATTGATGAGAGAGATTTCTAGCTAGATTTTGAAATAATGTAACATATAGTCAATTTTTGAATGGTTTTTCAGCTATCGTGCATGAATCTGTCTAAATTGCGAGTATTTGAAGTGATATTTCACTTTTGTTGGTTCAGTCTGATCCTATAGGGATCATGAAGTTTCAAACGGGGTCTTAATAACGAGGTGATCCAAATCGGCCAAGCTGTACATCTGATCTGGTCTCAGCAATGATGATCATCAAGACGAAACCTCAACCAATAAACTGCTATAGTAGTTCACGTGACTTAGGTATTATGAGACGAGGGAGACCTTTGCACAGCAACGGGCCACACACATAGGCTATTAGCGACCTTGAATGGTCTTTGGGGTGTACGGTCACCTCTTTACGCTATCGTAACAGACCATAGTGCTCTATAGGGAACTCATTCTCCAATCAGTAAGACTACGTTTGCCAATGTCATAAATAGCGAGTATGACCAGTTGTCGTAACGAAATGCTAGTAGTCTGTTTTATTTCGTCATGGATTCGTTTTCCTGTTGACGCTTGACGCTAGAGAACGGAAAGCAGATTGATTTATCGATAATTTCATTATTATTCCAATGAAGTATTTATTTTATTATTCTATTTATAAGATTTACTATCTGTCTTCTCGAACATCGTACCGCCACAGGATCCGTTTATACGATTGTTGTTACCATGGCAGGGCAATAAAAATCTTAAGAGTTTGGCCACAAAAAAGGTTACGGTAACAATCAAATATTGGCTCACGAGAACGCATTACAGAAAATATTATCATACGTCTCAATTCAGATCTTTCTCTATCAGTAAGCCAAGTTTCATGTAACTCCGTTTGGCCGTTATTTCGTGATTGTGTAACAAACATCTTCACAAATTTCACATGTATAATATTAGTAGGATTTCAGTGCGGCTTGAAACAACCTACATTCAGGAGTTAAGCAAGCAACATTTTTTTATAGCGCTAAAGAGCGAGGCTGATGGCTGACCGTCTCCTTAGTCCCATTCCTCAGGATTTCGTGGTTCTGACTAGCCCATGCCTGCCTAGTTGTGTCTAGAGGTAACAGCTAATCTAGCATAGTTAATTTCCAGAAAATACAACTGCAAAGCGGAAGATGAATGAGTACCCATCACAACTGCACGCCGTGCGACAGAAAGCGTAATTTAAACATCGTGGCACAGAGCCAGACACGCTTTCGGATCCGTTATATCACGGACTAAAATTATAAAGATCTCTTTACTGGAGTAAGGATCATAGCACACCCACTTGTGATAGCGAGTTTGACGTTGCTTTGAACCAGAGTTCAATACTTCCCATCACCTATCACCACTTTATACACACAACCTAGCAACTAACACAAAACTCGAGGATGATTATCGAGATCGAGGGGCATCGACCCCAAAAACTCACAGCCAAATGTTTCAATTTAGTTTCGAGCAGACTGCATCGTTGCCCTCAATGCTTGACAACCAAAACAGAGGTGGTGGGTTAGATCCCTATTATAGGTACCCATACTTAATTTGTACATTTGGCCTTAATCTGTGTGTATTTTCATGTTTGTGATGTGCTTACTTTTTTAATATACCACAGGTTAATTAAACTACTTTCTAACCGATACAAATGACTGGTGTGTGCAAGTTATTATTTTATTATTATCAATTCCTTCGTTTGATGATCCAAAGTCTGATCCACCTCTAGATAATTAACTGCTCTAAAAGATTCAATCCTTGTCGAACTCTTTAGCCACTGGTCTCCGATAAATCAGCCTTCACGACATTTACAACACGAAAAATGGATTTTTTCTGTTTTTGGTCCCCCAATTATTTGAAGAGACAGGTTCTATTTAGGCAGTCGGAGTCCGAAAGTGGATTCTATTACAGGCGGCATAAAAACTAGTATCATAGTATTCACAACTATTAACGTTATCATTGGCCTGGCAAAAACAGTTAGCATAGCAGTTTTGAAAGGCGATTAGCATATTTATTAGCGCAGCCCACTGCTAGAAGTGTTGTCTAGTCGACCATCCATATGGCACGCGAGCATTTTGCTCGTAGAATGAAGAATATCCAGCACAAAGATGAATCACCAAATTGTCACGAAAAACCAAGTTCAAGCGAAGGCGGGCTGTGTTAAAATGTAAATTGAACGCTCTCTAATTTATCCAAATGTCTCTCACTCGTGTCGCTCGTAAAACAAACGTTGATTTCAAGTTAGGAAATAAATCTGTTGATACTGAAGTAGGTAATCCTGGTCTATTAACTCCAAGAGTCTGGACTACGATCAGTGGTCTAACCACGCGCATCAAATCCGGAGCTTCAACCGCCTGTCAAATTCTATACTAATTTGTCGTTAGGAAATTGGAATCGTTCAGGATTTGGTGCGTAATATAGAGGCAGGAAAACTTGGTCTGTGATCTAAGGGGTAGGTCTAATGGAGGGCCAAGCGCTCCAAGTTTTCTCCAATCATGGAGGCATAGTATGCGATGCAGTCCTCTGGAAACCTAATTTAAAATCTACAGGTACCTAATTAGGGACGTCATAAATACCTTGAGATGTAACTGTTCATATAATTGTGATATTTGCAACAATGTATAAGCAATGTAATTTTCATGTGTAAATGTTTATAATAGGCTTACCTACTTCGCCTAATAAACCTTCTTAATTGATGTTGTTTTTGCCCAGGTTAAATTTACACTAGGTTTTAAACATTGTAAAAAAAATTCATGCTAAATAAAGAACTTTATAAATGAAATGAATCATGGAGTCATCAGTCATCACCCAGGACAATCGCAGTGGCGCGGTTTTGGGAGCGATATGTCTGAAGAGGAGTCTATTTCGACACAGAAGAAGAGATGTGTAATTTTTTATGAACATGTTTTGACTTTCCTTTGGGTCAACCTGTACATTTTGTAAAGTCGCCTTTGCACTAAGTGATTAATCAATTGAAGTGTAGGTATGTACGTAAGGGTTTATTTGCAATCGATAGTAGGTCTATACAGTACAGAGCGCGTGTTATGCGCTAAGTGATTTTGAGTGGGATGACAATGTACTTACTGAAACAGTATCTTCTATCTAGGTACTGGCCTCACAGTTGAATACCTAAGCCTGGGGTTTATAAACCTTCACAATCTTTTCTGTGATTCACGGTGGGCAATGGCCAAGGCAATGTTACCTAAATGGTCATGACATTAGATATCTGAATGGCGTAGCCGTCTAGCAAAGCCAATGTAATCCTATTGACCATGGCAATAAATATCTTATGTAGGTAGCTCAACTAGTTTTTTCTCAACATGTCATGTTTTATTTGAATACACATGCTCTAATAGAAAATTGTAATTGTAAACTTGATTGATCCAATGTAGTTTAATGTTAAATGATTAGCCAATAACATTTTTTTCCTTGTTGGTTAACTGGTTACAGATATATTCCATACCATAACTTTAAATTACTGTAATGTTACAGAGAAGTTGTTATGAAGTTTGTTACCCAATTTTCAAATTCATCACACATGGAATTATGTGTATAAAAACAAGATTCATTTATAAAAACTCCTGTGAGGCAATTTATAATCTGTGATTATATCTTTCCTCTCTCCACCACAGACTATTTTAGTGAGCATTTTGGAGCCTTTAGCTTTAATTTGGGTTTTTATAAGGCCATTGAGGTCATCAATCTACAAATAACCAGCAACATAATATTTACACACAGGCACATACATTGCTTCTGGCCCCACACTAGTGAAAGTTGAAAACGCGAAATATAAATCAGGATTGTTGGTCAATCAATTCTGCCTATCCTTCCAGTGTCAGAGGGATGGTTCCTAAGCATAGCAACAGATTTTTGATTGACACACAATCCTTGCACCTTGTCTTGGCACCTCTCCTGAAAAGTTTTCACTCTACAAGCCTATTTAGTTCAGACGGATTCTACCATTTGACTTATATGCAATTGTTTATTAGACTACAAAATATTGTAAAAACATCCATTGCCATGCTAATGTAATATGGATGAGTTTATGCATGTTTCTATGCCAACAGCTCTGAGATAGTTGGTGCTCTAAGCACTTTACTTAAGAGCAGCTATTTGCTTAACCTGTCAAGTTTTTGGCTCACTGCTTTTTTGTTTACATCCTATGTAAAACTATTGCCATTATAGTGCTAGGAAGTAATCACATATCTCATTGGTAATGAATAACTCAGAAACTTGATCACTAATGCAGTGTCCTAGTAGGTGAAATCACTCCTAAACACAATGTACTGCCTTATGTCCATTTGGACCAACTCACCTAAGTGAATCACAATAAATCTGCAGCAAATGATTCATAGGTTACTTTGGTTTGGTACCTTACTTTGGTTAGAAAAATTTCAGCTAAATTCAAATAAGCCAAATTATGGACACATAGTATCAAGGTTTAGTTCCGTTTTTAAAATAATAGTCTTAAGTAGTGAAATATATATATAATATATTACAAGTTGCTGAACAAAATTTTTGCATAATCGCTAGTTTAGTATATTCATTTCCCGATTCACTTGCTTTATTAATTCAACGCGATCTCTGTCTTTACTCATTATGATAAAGCTCTGAAAATCGGAGCGAAACCTGGTAGGACGCTTCAGACAAAATTTCAAGGATGTAGAAATGGATTAAAAAATGCACCATATGCTTAAATGTCGACTGCAAAAATCTTTGTAACTGGCATGTAGTGTGTTAACAAATTATAGGGTAGTATGATTGCACAATAAATTATAAAAATACTCTCCGAAGAAAAAAAAATGGACAGAACCAAATAATAAAAATACAATAATGTAACCTATTCCCAACTCCAAGTATTCAAGACAGTCCACTCAAGAGGTGCTAAGACCATAACAACACATAGGCTTTCAAACAAAAATCTTAGTCAGAAGTCATTACACTTTTTACCTCAGTGACTCATCCCTCATGAGCCAACACAAGCTGAATCATTATTGAAACGGGATAATTCGTCGACGAAATGACTCTGCAATACATGGAAAACTTAGTAGAAACTTATGGGATGAGTTACTGAACGAATTCCGATAAGAATTCGGCGCGCAGCGGCCACTGGGTGTGTCCGGCAGGCGGACCAAAGTGATTAGCAACTAGGTATTGGCTGAGCGGCCTTGACCGTGTATTCAGAGTGCAATACCCCCGTACGCAGCAATTTCGTGGTCACAGACGTGCGACGTCGTGGAAAGTGCCCTAAAATAGACTCGAAATGGATGTGACAGTCCGCCCGAGACCGCTATACCATATATGGTCAACAGATATGCGATTGCGCGTTGCAATCCTACGTCAAGTTCGACGCCCTCTCCGAGACGCCGGTGGCACAAAAAGGCCTCATTGCACCGAAATTACGCACGACCAAGCCATACGTCACCAATTCCTGAGAACTTAACATTCCGGGGCTCGTCAAAAAAGGCGCTGCAGCCCAGTAACCTTTCAAGCTAGCGTGAAATCCAACACCGATATACTCTGACCATGGAACTTCGCCGTTCGCTTGAAAAACACAAGATAGGTACGCAGGTGTAGAGCACTCGGGTCCGGTATATGCGTAAACACAACACGTGGCGCAAAAAATCACTGAACGGTAAAGAATTTTCGTTGAAAAGGCGTGCAAACTCGACGCAAAGGGTGTGCGAAATATGGCGGCGCCGGTCACAGACGATCAATTTCCATAGGAATTGCGCGTTTTAGATAACATTTTCACCACTAAACGTTTAGGTTAGCACAGCACAACGACGAAACACTGCAGTTTATTTTCTTCACTTACCATTTTTTGATGTTACACACGTAAAAATTCCACCACTAACTTCACCGACTCCACGACAGCGGCGACCGGAACAATACTGAATGGTTATGTTGGCAGCCCGTAATATAGACTAACCAATGAGCGCATGTGTCAATGTGACTTGACTGAGTCAGATCTTGTTTTTTTAATTAATTTTAACGCAGTTCTTCCACATAAATATCTAAAGCACTTGAATTTGCAATAGTTAATAACAATAAACTTTATTTTAATAATTAATAATTTTGGCTTTTAAATTATCGATTAAATTAAACTTTACAGTCCAATATTGCGGATGCAGAATTAAAGTGGCAACTTGACGCCAACAACACTTGTATGTATGAGTCTTTATGCGACGCAAGTTCGCTTTATATTGTAAAAAATAAATTCTTGAAAATTACGCGATAGCAATATACATACATACGTTTCGCAATGATAACAATGAACTCAACGCTACACAAGAGATTAGATAAATAATTATATATAATAATAATTCCCCTAGATAGTGAGTCACAAAATGACGATGTCAAAATGGACCAATCACAGAAATGGATTCAACAAATGCCCATATATGGAGTGACAGAAACATCAAACAAAAAATTAAACTTATTCGCGCGTTTTGATCGAAAACTTTATTTTGTACTTGTTATGAGAGTACGTCCAAAATGAGTCGGCAATTTTTTTCACCGGTAAGTATTTCATGTTTATGTAGCTTTTAGAGACTAGAGATTTATTTGTCATAGAGAGATGTAGGTATGTATTTTTGGTTCCATTTATTTACTACTCTTTGGATGTATCTCTTTTGTTTTCAAGTGTGTTATTGTACGACTTAGCTCTTATCTTTTAGGGTGTAAGAACGGTTATCGTTCGATCTGTTGAAAGTTTAAATTTTTCTACCTATTCTTGGTCTTGGGCGCAGTTGAGAGACGCCGCGTCGACTGTAGGCACTAACGGTGATTAATTCCAAATTAGTCAATAAATAAATAGGCTCATCGATAAAATATTATATTTTATCGATGAGCCTATTCAGCCTATCATCGATAAAATATTATATTTTATCGATGATAGGCTAACTTATTTGCTCTCTGATTGAGGCAAGCTCGTTCTTTGTAGTGAATGTACTTTAACTTGAATGTGAACCTACTTTACTTACCAACGAAAACAATCAAAGAATCTCTTTTACCCAGAACATCCTTGCGTTTACCCGACTGCACCAGCCAGGAAAGATGTTTTTCAATACTTTGTTACGCGTCGGTTTTCAGAGTGTCAGAGTGACTATATAAAAACTATTCACATATTTTTTTAGGAGTAGGTGCTTTTTTTAAACAATTCATTAACAGCTATTGACAATTAATCAGGGATTATGTCACTGGCTTACGGCCCAGGATTTCCGAGAGCGACCAGGCGTATACAAACCCTAGAGTATAAAGTACTACGTACGTACTACTTTATATATAATATATAAACTGGATAAACTCCAGGTAGTCAGGACGAGGATAGTGGTTTTATACTACACACGCGCGGTACTGGGACATAAATGTACGTCGACGGGCTCGCTGACGCAGCGGTTTACTAACTGTATAACCGTAGGTCTCGGGTTCGATTCCCTGCCGGGTCTAATTAGGAAACGAACTTTTCTAGTTTGTCTGGGCCTTATCTACGTATTTATTGTATTAAAATCTATCGCCGAGTTAGCATTGTATCTTTTAGACAAGTCACTTTGTACTTAGTATGGGGCTATCGTCGTCGTCATCAGACTATACTAGTCCACTGCTGGACATAGCCATGGGGCTATCGAGATCTGTGTAATATGTCCATAAATATTAATTTATTATTATTTATTTATCTATACTACAAAAATGAATCGCTGAATGTGTCGGTAAGCGCAAATCTCGAGAGCAGCTGAACCGATTTCGCTATTTCTTGAAGTATGAGGATGGTTCTTACGGAGAGAGAAAAAAAGAATCGACTGTAAAGCAGTACGAAGTTCACTGGGTCAGCTAGTATAATATAAAAATTGTATAAGCTTAAGCCTAATCTAAGTAAGAAGGCAATAGGGATAAAAAATAACAACACAGTTGCATACATTAAATCTTGTATTGTACTTAACATACAGTAACAACGGGCTGCGTTTTACTAAACTACAATTCATAGTTTATTATGACTGTTTAATGTAAATCGAATTATTTATTTAATTTCATTCGGAGATAAAACAGAAACATGCCACTTATTCTAATCTTAGATGATTAAATTATGTACTCCAAAAATACATCTCACTAAATACTATATTTTAAGTAAGTTAAAGGTGAGGGCGGGTACTGAGTAATCTATGAAGAGTACATCAGTTGCGTAAAAAAGGACAAAGCACACGAAATGAACATGTGGGGCCCCGAGGCGGCAGTTGACTCTTCTCGCACACCAACAATCCGCCAACAGTCGTTATAAGGCCAACGAGCATAAAATATAAAATAAACTTAGAGCTGGCAGCAGACTTTGCCGGACAGTCAGCAGACCACTGGTGTACGAGAAACCGTGGATAAATTAGTGATGGTTGGATTTTTTATTTTCTTTCTTTTATCACAGTAAGCTGGGAATTGTAGTTCTATTAATTAGGGCTGAGTTTTGTCTTACGCGTAGTTTACGCGTGTTACGTGATTCAGACGTCATCTAAACGTAGAAAGTCGGAAGGAAGAAATTTATGTTGAAATAAGTCCGAATTCGCACGTAATTTTTATCACATTGTATGTTATTGTTTTTTTCGTGCAATAAAGTGTAACAAATAAAGGTCAAATATAATACAGATAATAATTTAGTGTGAAGACCATGGGTTGAATGTAGGGTTGACATTACATTTTTAATTATTTACACAACATTAGTGATTAAAATAGCGGTTAGCTTAATTTTTTGTAAAAAATGTGAACACACGCATTTTTGAAATTTCGAACCTCTTTACAATATTCTCTGTATTACGTATTCAGCCAGATGTCGCTGCCTGTCTGTAATACAGAGAATATTGTAGAGGTTCGAAATTTTACTGATGCCGGTGAGTCGCCCATTAGCTCAGTTGGAAAGAGCGCTGGCACGGATAGCCAGAGGTCGCGGGTTCGAATCCCGGCATGGGTGGAATTTTTAGCCTCTAAATAGGTTTTTAAAATTGTCCTTAGCACGGGTTAGTGCATTAAAAAGAATATAATACCACTCTCTACCCGTGAAGGACAACATCGTGACGAAACCTTAAGGTGTTGACGTACCTCTAGCGCTTGAAATCGCCAATCCGCAGTCGGCACGCGTTTCGACTAAGCCCATACACTCTCTCCGAGAGAACACTTGTGTGCCCTGCATTGGGACATTATATAGTCTGCTTTATTATTATACAAAAACTTTAATTTCCATTCCAATGAATTTTACAAAAATTCAAACCCATGTAAACAAGCCATAACACCTCTAAGCGTTACCAACGTACTTATGGTACCTTTTATACATCCCATACATGTTAGTCATAGTCATCTGGCCCGGGTGGCCAGCCAGAGCCCTTCTCAGAAAGGCCATAGCGTAACTAGAATCTGAGACCTGTATGAAAAGAGCTACGGAGTTCTCCAGATGTTGTCTGACCAGCTTGGACGGGCTAGTCTTTTCGATCCAGGTGCAAATATCGGCGACGGCGTACGCCGCGAGGCGTGAGATGTGCGCCTTACGTTTGGCGACGGACTGGGTCAGTCTGGAAAATTAGTTAGATGAGTAAGTTACTGTTCTTAGTAAAAGTGAAAAAGAAAAAAAAATACATGTGAAAATTTAAATTACTTGTATGTACACTACTTCTTACAGTCTATTTATTCGTACTTGTCCAATTTAGTAAACAAGATTCTAACCTTAAAATTGAGATTAGATGCCTAAACTAGACATTTTCTCGCAAATTCATGAACTATCATGAACTATGTTTATAAAATTGGCAGCGTGTTATCTAAAAGAGTGTTCCAGGTTACTTAATTTATGGAAATATGGCAGTTTTGGACTAAAAAGTCACAGTTTAAGGGTAGAATCTTGTTTACTAAATTGGACAAGTAAGAATAAATAGACTGTAGAATGTATACAGGGCGTCCCACGGCTATGCCACATGGAGGGAAAGTACCTTTAATATTGTAGATGGAACATTTTACTGAAAGAAGACATTATTTTAATTTCAAAAACAATCTAAACTGCATTCATAGATTTTTAAATAATTACACGGTTGAACCGGGAATCGAACCCGCTACACGAGAAAAAAACAGTCCGTATGGAAACAGTTTTAATTACGAGAAAAAAAATTATCCTGTAGCTTTATCACACCGATCGGAAGGCTTCATCATAAGGATTATTTTTTAGTAAATAACATACTATCAGAATTAAAAGGAAGACCATGAATTTTAACATTTGACGCCCTGTATACATTGACGCTATCTACTGGTAGTATAAATATACCTGTAGCAGTAGACACAGCTTTTCCACGACTACATTGGTGTTGTAATAATAGTGCATGAAACAATGCAATATAACAACATGTATGTAGCAAAGATTAAAATATCTATGAAAGTGAATTGAGGATTTTGAGTGTGTGCGCGTGAGTGTGTATGCGTGAGTGTGTTTGTGCGTGAGTGTGTATGTGTCAGTGTGTGTGTGGGTGTGCTCTTACAAGTGCGTAAATTATTTATTTATTCATTATTTCACGATTAGCTAATGCAACAAGAACCTAATGCAACAAGTTAAAATCATTATAATCGGAATCTTTCGGGTTCAGCCAATGCTAAGAGGGTGAGTGGTGCGATGTATATGACTACTAGCATCTGTCATGTGTACATTTAAGGGTGTACTTAAGGCATATATTTTAAAGTAATCCTGTACATGTATAAGACTTTTCAACTCACTTCTCCACGGAATGTCCCAGAACTGCCAATTTCTCTTCAACTTGTCTATCTAGCTGCGTATGCGCAGACGATTTCTCGCAGAGACTCGCGACCAGCGACCTGTAGCACTGCATGAAACATGGCCATCTGAAAAGGGACGTTTAATAGCTTATTTTTAAAGGACGTTTAAAGCAAACGCTCGTGGCCTAGTCGAACCGAGTGATTGGAATCAGTCACTTGAGTTAAGCAACCACAGATGCGGTCAGGTGCAGGATGGGTGACCATCCCGTGACTACTGCTAGTGGCATTTTTCCGAGCGCTTCCGTGCTTCGCAAGGCACGTTAAGCGTTAAGTGCCGGCTGTCACGTAATGGCAGTCGTTAAGCCATGTCAGTGGCCTTATGGGCGGCTTGATACCTTGTGACAGTAAGGCCCGCCACTGTGTTACGTACAATCCTCCACCAACCCGGACTTGGCCTCGTGGTGGAGTATGGCCTAACCTTCCTGCGATGCAGGAAGATACCCGTGCCTCAGCAATGGGGACATACAAGGGTTGATATCATGTGCGGGGCAAGGCTAAAAGCAGCGTCCTAGTGGTCTGATCAAATCGACCGTTTACTGGTAATTCGGCTAGGCCGCAGATGACTAAAATTGACCGTGAAAATGCTCAGTCGCAGGCGATCGATTTCTCAAACTGGATGTCTCCGGTCGCTCGCTACTCCTCATGAGGAGGAACAAAATACAAAAATTAACTCTGCACCTACGTAATGCATCTACATTACTTAGATTTAAGAATCATGGTTGTTATATTTTTCTGGTTGTGCAATAAAGTGTTATCTATCTATCTATCTATCTATCTATCTATCTATCTATCTATCTATCTATCTATCTATCTATCTATCTATCTATCTATCTATCTATCTATCTATCTATCTAATGAGATGATTTATGCAGCGTCCAATGGCATCTTCACTCACACTAGATGGGTGAAGAGAACACTCGGACGCAAATGGTGACTAGCCGCACGGCTAAAATCTAACCGCGCATTATACTGTCCATTACCTGTCTTCCAAAAGCTCCTCTCTAGACATCAGCAAACTGTTCAGTACGTTCATTGATCCTTCGAAGAGCTTGAAGTAGGACTGCCACGAGATTTCGCACCTTACCCGCATGGACTTAAGGCCCGTTACGAACAGTGTCAGGTGCTGGGACTCGAATATTGCGTCCAGGAACTTGTAGTTCAGTGGAATCTGGAATGAGATAAGTATACATTTACGTATCAGGAAAAATAGTACTATAATTATGCTGATAATATGAGATCAATAAAATTAGTAGTACTTTATTAACCTTTGAAGCACTCGTGGCCTAGTCGAACCGAGTGCTTGGAATCAATCGCTTGGGTTAAGCAACAGCAAGCGCGGTCAGGTGCAGGATGGGTGACCATCCCATGACTACCGCTAAAGGCATTTTTTCCGAACGCTTCAGTGCTCCGCAAGGCACCTTAACCCGCTGGTGCCGGCTGGCATGTAATGGCTGTCGTTAAGCCATGTCAGAGGCCTTATGGACGGCTTGATAACTTCTGATAGTAAGGCCCGCCACTGTCTTTGAATCCTCCACCAACCCGGACTTGGCCCCCGTGGTGAAGTATGGCCTAACATTCCTGCGATGCAGGAAGTGACCCGTGCCCCAGCAGTGGCCATTTAAGGAGTTCCAAGAGGTTCACTGGCGCTACCAATGTAATAAGACTAGAGTCATAGATCGTCGATCGTAAAAACTGTTTTTATTTATATTAATCGCGTAGTGATTTTTAAGACTCTTGCATGACTGATGCAGATCTGTTTAGACGTTCTGGGGTAAAGATCGATAAAGAAACACTCGCCCAACCCAACTATCACATTAATTTATAATAGTAGGAAGATTTCCAAATACAATAGCAACATTTTTGTCAATTTACGTAGAACGAGCCCTTAAAACCAAACCGGATCCTTTTGAAGCTTTCAGTTTTGAGATTGACGGTGTTAAGCTGGGTACTGACCAACGTTACGAGGTGTAATGTAACATGTTACACAGCGAACATTCATGCTGTCAGTACGTACTGTTACGGAGAAACCAGCGAGTGTGCAACCGTTTGAGTGCTCCACCCGGCTGTCGACGAATGTTACATTACACCTCGTCACGTTTGGTCAGTACCCAGCTTTATAAATACACGATTCCTTAAAACACTCGAAAAACACCGATTAAAATAATCAGTAGGGGAGATTTTACAGAGAAAGTATATAACCACGAATTAAATAAACTGACTAAAGAGTGTTTTGACCGTAACATCAAACATTTACTCAATTTTTAATCAAAGTACTTCGAGTCCAGCCTTTCTGATTACATCGCCGCCATTTTCGTCCATTTACATCACATTTTCTCTTGCGTTAGCTCCATTATCATCCATTTGCGTAGAACTCCTTATACAATTCAACAGGACCTTACTTTAGCATTCCATTTGGAGTTAAAATATGCAACTAAAACCAACCTTTTTAGCCGCCAAAATGACGTCGGCCAACACGTCCAAATCAATCCTCAACACTTCGCAAACGTTGTCATCAATATGCACTACTTCCAAATCCTCTGCGGTCCTCTCCAGCGCCTCCTTATGCTCATAGTGCTGTCTCAGCCATAGACTAGAGTTCTTGCACGTGCGGTAAATTGTTTTGGCCATAGCGAGGCATTTCTTTTCGATGAGGTTGGCCTTTAGGCATGAGGTCCAGAGGTACTTGGCCATTTGGTGCGAGGTCAGCAGGTTTACTTCGTCTTGTTGCTTCGTTGAAGGTTTCTGTGGAGAGAAGCCCAGGCTGTTAAGTTTAGCCTATTAGATTCGAAAACAACCCTTGTATGCGCCCACTGCTGGGGCAACGGGTCTCTTCCTGCATCGTAGGAAGCTTAGGCCATACTTCACCACTGTGGAGGAATGTAAGACAGTGGCGGGGCTTACTGTCAGAAGTTATCAAGCCGCCCATAAGGCCTTTCGACTGCCATTACATGTCAGCCGGCACCGACGGCTAACCGTGCCTTGCGAAGTACCGAAGCGCTCGGAACAAATGCCACTAGCGGTAGTCACGAGATGGTCACCCAGCGCCTGACCGAGCCTGTTGTTGCTTAACCCAGGTGATTGATTTCAATCTCTCACTTGCACTAGGCCACGAGCGCTTCGCACTTTGACACTCTTATCCTTCATTATAAAATCATACATACATACATAACCTCACGCCTGTATCCCAGAGGGATAGGCAGAGACCAGGTTCTGCCACTTTCCATGATCCTGACAGATCACCTTCGCTTCATCAACGTTCATAAGTCGTTGCATGCACGCACGCCGGTCCCGGGTACTTTTTATCTTCTAAATAATTATAAAATCTTACCTTCAAAATCATCAAATTGAAGAGATCCCCAATGAAGTTGCCAACAAAACCATCCACCGACACGAGTTCAGTCAAAAACTTAACTGTCATACTGATATCTTCTAAGCAAGAATCGTTCACACCTCTCTTCTGGTCCTTCAAACATTTCCCTTCGAATATTATAAGTAATCGCATTTTTATGCTCTGCCAGATCTTAACAAGCATCTTGTCGCGATTTTGGTATATGGTGTGCGTTTCGAGTTTCTTTATATTCCGTAGAGTGACGTTTATGAGATGGATGGATGCGTCAACGTGGTGCGGCTTCGATTCCCGGTTTTGTATCGAGGTTACCTGTGAAAGAAACGAAATAATAGTTTAGCTTAATTAAAACTGTTTTTATACGGATTTCACAATAATCTACAAAATATTCTAGCTCTGGAAGCTAACAATCTTCTACATAAGATTATACTCGTAATGCTTCCAGAGGTTGCTCTATATTAAAGATAAAATTTGACAAACATTCCACTCCGCTTACACATACTTTTACATAACTGAGTACAAGTAAAAATACGGGTATGCCGAATAAAATTATACATGCAAGTGATTATATTAAAAATTATATTATATATGTAGGAAAGTATTTATAATATAGCATTAGTAATTTATCGAAGGCTGAATGGAAGCGTCTATTATAATCTCTCTATGAGAGAAGGACTGTGCAGTGCAATGGGATGTAAAGACAAATTTTGTGTGTGTGTGTGTGTGTGTGTATATGTGCGTGTGTGTGTGTGTGTGTGCGCGTGCGTGCAGGTGCGTGCGTGCGTGCAGGTTAGCTTGTGTACTTAAATTTATGCATATTTCATAGCGGTTATAACATAATTTTCGGTAGTAGTTTGAATGTACTTACAGCATTTTCAACAAAGAATTCCAAACCCGACCACAAATAATCTAAGTTTTTTATGTCTTCAGCGTCAATTGTCTCACAATACTTGGAGAGAGTGAGCGAGAAGGCTTCCATAGCGTCCAGTGTTGCCGTCGTATTCTCATTGACCGTCTCACTATCTTCGGGGTTGCCAGCCTTTTCCAAGAGCTGGCTTTTCTCGTTGTGAAGATTTATACTTTTGAATGACTTGAGCAGCGCTTTGTGCAGTTTCTCTTGCAGCTCAGCGAGAATGGTCCTAAATGCGCTGTTCGTTATGGCCTTCTTTTCCTTGGCAATTATTGGGAGTATGAGGCAGCTGATTTGGAAAACTATATCGCTGAAAAAGTCGATGTTGGACGGGTCCTCCTTTTTAACCTTTTGGTTGGCCAAAAGTATTTTGCCTAACAGTTTGCACACCTCGGCGTTAGTCTTCACCTTTTTCACCGCTGTTTCCAAGAGACATTTCACTAAGAGCAGAGGATTTGGCGTTTTTATGTTGAGCGTCAGCAGTTTTAGCAAGTTTTGCGCTTCGAAATCAAAGAGGTACTCAATCGGGAACAGCTTGTACAAGTCCGGGTGTTTCGGCGACAATTCGAATATATCCTGCAGTAACACGTCTGTGTTTCTTTGCAACTTCTTGTTATCCGCTGTATTTTTCAGCGCGAGTAAAACTAAAACAGCAGGCAGCTGGCATTTTTCCTCTAAATGAGGCAGCTGCAACCGCTTCAATACCTCGACGTAGGCGAGAAACTTGCCACTGTCGGTAAATTTGTAAATGTCTCGCCTCTCAGACAAGAGTTCGAAGAATTCCCGCATATTTTTCGTTTCAGAGACAAACTCTACTACGTCAAAAGTATTTTTCCCCAAGGCTTTGCTCAAACGTGGGTATTTCTTATTGGATGAGTAGACATCCATAGTGCCCTCCAGAGCTTTCGCTAGAGTTCTTAGAGTCTCCAAACAAAGGGCGTTTTGTAGCGCCTTGTTACTGTATATTGAATCCAATTGAAGAACATCGCAGTGTGGTCTGTACCCCAATAATACGTCTTCGTGTTCAATCAGTATTATCGACAGTTGCCTCAGTTGATGGTCGTCCAAGTTCATGTAGACCGCTTTTGGAAAGATTGAATTAAAATCAACTTTGTCGTCAAAAATCACCCAGTCGTCAAATGTTGTGTCGAACAAATGTGTTTTTGTTGCGTTGTTTAGTTCTCGGGAATCGAGAGTAGGGTTGTGAAGGCTCAATAGTTCAACGGCTGTCGTTTTTAGTATCAGGAGATTGCGCTGAAATTATTACGATGGCGATTAATGAGATGCCGACGACTGCAGAAAGAAAAATGCATGCGGTTGGTCCAATCAATTCTTAGTAATATAATAATACTTTAAAAACCTATTTAGAGGCTAAAAATTTCACCCATGCCGGGATTCGAACCCGCAACCTCTGGCTATCCGTACCAGATACGGTACGGATAGCCAGAGGTTGCGGGTTCGAATCCCGGCATGGGTGAAATTTTTAGCCTCTAAATAGGTTTTTAAATTTGTTCCTTAGCACGGGTTAGTGCATTAAAAATAAAAATAGTGTAATATAATAATACTATTTACCTTTAATCAAAGGCTGTTATTACATCTGACGTAACGTCTCCCTAACACGTCATAGCATTTTTAGTGATTGGTAAAAAAAAAGTACCTATAATTTTGATTAATGTGGCTCTGCTAGACAACAAAATTACGGACGCTTTAAATAGATTTTTGTTTTCTAATCCTTATTAATCTAAGAGAGAGGGAAGGAGGAGTGTTGAGAGAAGAAGAAAATCGTGGCTCAATAACATGAGGGAATGGACGGATGTGGCCAGCGTTTGTAACGGTGCAAACCTCTTCACACCATTTTTATTTCTTTTTCTATCATTTTCAAATATTTAAATTACGTCACACATTATTCGATTTCCCTCATTTTTCATCATTACTTCTTTACCCTTCGACCAGATCCGACTATTTTACTTGCTTATCCGTTTTTATCCAGTTTTCTGTTTTATTGTAAAATATTACTACATACCTACAAATAAAGCCACAATTGAAGTCGTTCCAGTGTTTATTATTATTTGTAAAGGATATACAAGTTGAAGACCTTGGAGCCGATTCTCGCCCATGCGAATTGAAAGCGTAGACGCAAAATATTTGAAGACTTAGACATTTGTCGCATGAAAAGAAGATAGTATAACTCGACAGAGTCATTACACATTTATTTTCTCATTCATTCAATTTATCTCTGTCTCTCGACTTTTTACGTAGAATTCCAAGTCGTAAGCCTGAGAGTCGTATACGACGTATTTGCTAATGAAGTGAGTATTGGCTCCCTGTTTCGCTTGGCAAGAAACAAGCGAAAACAGGTCTTCGAGATGAATATGTGGAGCTGATGGCCAACCTCCATTAGTGAAGAGGCACAGGAGGAAGAAGAAACCTTATTTAATTTTTGAAACAGAAAAGTTGCGTCAGTCATTTTATTATCTAGCAAAGCATCAGACCACATTAAAATTTATGAAAAGAGTAAAACATTTTTAAAATACTAATATAACGTCTGAATGGGCGAGCGAGACTAAATGGACTAAATTTAGGTAGCGACAGTAAAAAGCAACTAGAACAGAACGTTACGTTACCAACCCTTGTATGTCCCCACTGCTGGGGCACGGGTCTCTTCCTGCACCGCAGGAAGATTAGGCCATACTCCACCACGGGGGCCAAGTCCGGGTTGGTGGAGGATTGTAAGACAGTGGCAGGCCTTACTGTCAGAAAACATCAAGCCGCCCATAAGGCCTCTGACATGGCTTAACGACTGCCATTATATGAAATCCGGCACCAACGCCTTAATGTGCCTTGCGAAGCACGGAAGCGCTCGGAAAAATGCCACTAGCGGTAGTCCCGGGACGCTCACCCTGTACCTGACCGCGCCTGTTGTTACTTAACCAAGTGATTGATTCCAATATCTCGGTTCGCCTAGGCCAAGAGCGCTTCTACTAGAATAGAATTGCAATAAAATAGTGGCCTGCCAACCATTCTAAAACGAAGATTCACTTACCAATACTACCTTATTGTCGATACCATTCACTCGGTCACATAGCTCAGTCCATCGCTCGCTACTCAGGCAGGGCAGCAGGAAATGAAAGTCGAAAACCGGCAATGGACCCTCGACTCGCGGTTCCGCCAGTTTAACGTGGCTGTATTTGATGTTGAGCAGTTTTAGCTGAGCGTAACTTAGACTCAGTCTAAGGAACGCGTTGGTAAGTTTCTCGAACTGAAATTGGAAAAAAAGGTCAGATCTATTCAAAAAGAGCTAATTTAATCCTCGCAAACAGGGACCAAAATTGCTCTTTGATTCCCCGGGAGAAAAAGTTATTTAAATGTGGATATATCTAGTATAAGTTCCAATCAACAAAGAGATCAATCACGATCACTGTATGATAAGGTAACTGGCTGTATGGTAAAGAAACGAAAGCGGTCCTCTTAAAAAAAGTTTGTGAAAAAAATAAAAGACGCGTGAAATAGCGACTTGATCACATCATCCGATCGTCGGGCTGTCGGTCTACCGGGTAGAACGGCGGTCAGTGGGTAGAGTCTACCGCCGTCCGGTCCCTGCCCGCCGTTTAGTACCAGCTTTCTTAGCGTGTGGATGGCCAGCCATCATGGTGAAAGGATTTGCCAATCAGCGCAAGGGACTGATTGATGCCCGGGTTGCCAGTACTCAGTACCTCAATACCAGATAATGCGAAAATTTCAACTTCTGAAGTTAAAATTGATATAGATATATGTCTTTATTTGTTACCACAAAACAAATAGGAACATGTTTATACCCTACCGGTGACGTAACGCAAAATTTATGTGAACAAACATAAATTCACTGATAGACGGACTCACCGATTGCTTCTCAGTCACGGGATCCATTTTCACTAAGCATTCGCCAAATCTGCCCAAGATTTCCTTCTCAAAGTTTCCGAACAGTGTCCAAAACTCTTCGGCTATCTGCTGGGGCACCGTGTGTTCCGCCATCTTGCTTCGCTCGAAGAACGCGGACAAAATGGCGGAGAGAAGTTGCGCAAGAGTTGTAACTGATGGAGCTGTGGATATATAGATAGCTAGTTAAACCTGAGATATCCTAAGATCAGGCTCAGTACAGCAGTTACTAACAACGGTAGATTATGAAGATGATGATGAGATTGCCACACCTAGCCTTAAAGTTTGGCCATTATATGTAGCAAGTGCTGAGGTATTTGTTCCCTCATGATGTTTTCTTTCACTATTAGCAAGTGTTATTGCTACTGTAACTTCATAAATGCATGTCTGGTACATGCCGGGACACAACCCCCTGACAAACCAACCAACCACCGCAAACTGGTATTTTTTAATGATGCGCGATGGTATTAAAAGTATGAAATCGGTTGTGTATTTGAAAAATAAAACTGGATTATGCAGGTTAATTTGAAGATACAATACTTACAATTTATGCCTTCTTCAAGCTTCACTAAGCAATATTCCTCAAAATCTTTTTGCAAGGAGACAAGCAGCTCACTATTCTGTCGAAACATCAACTCTGATGTCAGCTTCCCATACTCGTCGACACATATTTGTGGCAACAAATCAGCTCCAGTAACAACTTTTGTAGACACTTTTTCTTCTTCTGCTGACTGGTTTAATAAAGAAACCTGTTCATCGTCTATTGATTCTAGTAATGTCTTTACGTGAGGTAGCATTTGATTGAAAAAAATAGTACCCCTGCTAAGTTTGAAGACCATTTGTAATAGACAATTAATCATGGAAATGTATGAATTAGAGAGCTTCTCACTTTTCTTCGCTACCATTAGAGGAGGTAGGATTTTATCCAGTTTCGATTCTACCAACGTAGGATCCAGTTTTAACGCCACTATAATGATTTCCAAACTGGTTTTGTCTGGTTTTCCTTCCAGTTTCAACTGGGTTGTGACCACAGCTTGCAGAAATGATGTAAAGTTCTTTTTTATATGACCTTTTTTGCCACTTAGTGTGTCGGTTAATCTGGTGGTTAAATCCACTTCATAATCAAGCAGTAACTGAAGCATATGTAATGTCAAGCTTCTTTTAGCTTTCTCACTACTCTGTTCAAAGTCTACACTTGGCATTTTCATAGCTGGAGTTATGTAACTCTGTTCAATGTTCAGAGAGTTTGAAACCATGATAAAGAAGGCAAATATTAGTTGGCTTTCAGTCTTGAAACTGTGGACGAATGCTTCAATGAATTTCTTTAGAAAATCTTTATCATTAGAAGTTCTTCCAGTTGGGAATGTAAAAAATGCATCCATAGTTTTGAGAACAGCCTGAATATTATCTCCCTTTTCCTCCATTAGCTGTTCGGTGCTTTCTTTCTGAAGTAGAGTTCTCAAGTAAATTGTGAAGAAAGATTTCTTGCTCATAGGGAACAGTATTGTTTGGCAGACATTCAAAACGTGATCCCTGCATTCGGCATTATCCAGATAACTAAATATTGTCTCTAAGTTGTCTCCTTCAAGAATTTTGTTAACAAGGACCAGTTTTTTATTTGACTCCTTATAGTACTTGATCAGGCTGTCAAAAATCCTTTTAGCTTGCTTGATATTTTGCTCTGTTAGGTCAGTAAGTAAGTGTTTCAGTTGGGTTTTGATGAGAAAGCAGTATTCGTCAATATGAATGCTTAGTTGTGGTGCAATTTTGCTGTTTTCAATGAAGGACATAACGCTGTGGACATCTTCATCTTTCAATGAGTTGGTTTGAAAATATTGAGCAGTGAGCTGGAATCAGATTGGATAATTTGTTGTATTGACATGAATTAACTCATAGTAAGCTGGCTGGCTGTTAAGTACTACATAGTCAGGTTATAAGACTACAGTGTATCCGTTCTTAAATGGCATAACGAGTAAACAAACATGGCTGACCAATAAAATGTGACATTTCATAGTGTTGCTGAAATTACTGAATGAATGACGGATTTCATTATTGAATGAATGAAATGAATGAAGTTTAAGTCATAAAATAATCTAAATAATTATGTGATATTAGTATCGCAATCCATCTGCTACACTGAACTCGACCCATACATACCTACAAACAGGGACAAAAAAATTAAGAAAATTCCGCTAATAAATGTTGGCGGTAATGCTATCTCCTCAATAAAGAGTTCTTAAGATCATTATGGGGAAAAGTAGAATCGAAAAACGTGTAGAACATTAAAGATTTTGGACCATATAAAATATTTAAAATGGGGGTTTGTGCTGCGAAAGATATCATTTTTAGTTTTTTTTATACTGATTTGGAGATATTTAGAAAATCTCATCTGGCAACCGTGGCTACAGCAACGTGAAAAAAACTGTTTGCTCGCTGGCTCGGCTGATCCACTGGCAGTTTTGTATACCGCATTAAAACTGACAGAATTTCAAGCAAGCTCGAAGAATCAACGGTATAACCCACAGAGTAAAATTTGAAAACAAAATCGCTGGATTTTGGGGTGATGTAGATTGCGGTCTATGCCATTGGCTCGCAGAAAAAAAAACTGCGGTGTAGAAAACTGGTGGCTCGCTAATGGAACACCCGCTTAACATGCAAGGTTTTAGTAAAAAAATCAATCAAACTTCAATTCTTTATTCAATACCCACCGCAATACCTACTCTATTTTGTTATTTTTATTATTCCGGTGCTATGTGCACTTCTTAAATAACATAACATAGCGCAATTTCGTTCATTCGTTCTTTCATTCACCTGATACAACCGCAGCCCAACACTAAAAAAAATACAAACTAATCTGTGTAGTTTTGCTAACCTGTGATCAGAAAATCAGTGTATTTAGAATTTCGGCAAAAAATCATAGTTTTAATCACAAATTCAGCCAGTTTTCGGCAAAATATGATGCCCCTGTGTCTTAACTAGTGTCTACAACTAAATGTGGTAACCTACATCGAGTGATGCTTCCGGAATTCGTGTTTTGTGATCGAGTGAGGTTTGTTTACTCGTTATGCCATTTAAGAACGGATACACTGTAGTGTGGTGCCAGCTAAAATTTTATTTTTTTTATTGAATAATTCATAATAGCAGTTTCTATAAGATGTTTTAGACTCAAACTTTGGTTTCATTTTACTATTAGCAGAGGAATAAAGAATTATTGAAGAATAGGGGATAAACAATTGATAGAAATATATTGAATAAATGTGGCTGGAAGTTGATTGAATAAGTTTGTGTAATGTTTTTATTTGCTGCATAATACAACAGATAAGTAAATTATATTATTTTACACATATACATGTGCATGCTCAAGTTTTAATATTTTTTTAGGAACTATAAAATAAAACAAGTGTGCCTCACCTGAATAAATTTACTATTTAACTCAGCAGTGGCATCCTCTACCGAGTTTAGCCATCCCAAAACATTCCGAAACTCGTCCCCACTGATGGTATTTCCCACCAAATTGGACTCTAGCCATTCTGCTACAATCCTTTCTTTAGGAGCGGCAGGGAAGTGGTGTGTTTGGAGAACATTCTTCGCAAGACGTAGACGCTTTGGTAGAGGTATCGTATCGTCTTGTAGCTTTCGCTTGAGAACTGTAAAACGTTGTGGAAAGAAACGTGTTAGAGGTTATGTTATTGACAGAATTACTTTTTGAATTTTAAGGCAATACTTACCGTTTAATGGGTTAAGCGACATCGTGTACACTTCAACTATGTGAGCATAATCGGTTTAAAACATTTTCAATATTAATTTAAAAACTATTTAGCAATATGTACGCATGGCTTTTGTTGTTGTCATTGTGTGTTGTGTGTGTTGTCACAAGCGTTTTGATATTCCGTTCTAATGCTATTGAAATTGAAAATTATGGTTTCTATCTGATTTTTTAATAATATCTATACGTTACCATACATGCAAACAGTTATAATAACTCTGAAAACTTATTCCATTTAAGTATATTTTATTATTGAATAGGGGATTAACTTAAAATTACTTTTAGCCAGTTGTATACTATGTAGCAACGAAACGCAAAATCAACTAAAAATGTTGCCAGACATTGGGCAACAAAAATATCACAATGGAAAAAAAACATTCGCAGGTACATATAATTTGAAAGGTTCTATAATATTTTACCCGCTCCTCTGCATTAATAAAAATTATAATATTTGAAATGAAAAGGTTTTATTCAAAGTAGCACAGAAACTGCGGCTTAATGAACGTTACAATTCAAACTAGGTGTTTGTTTCATAACTGTCGGATGTTCGAAGGAGAACAATGCTTAATTTTATTCAGATAATTCATAGATGTAAACAAATCTGATAGAAATCATGTAAGTAGGTGTGCTCGTCCTAGGTCATTCATCCATCACACTAATTCAAACTAACACTAACCTATTTATCAACTTCGTGACTTTGAGAGATACTGACTCTCAAAGTCAAGAAGTTAATAAGATGTAGTTAGAATATTTTCGGGGCTTAATCGCGTAGTAATTTATTGCTATTTTACCTCGACGTTTCGACGACGTTACAGTCATCGTGGCCACGAGAAGACTGATGGCTGGCACCCGTTCGCATCTTCGGCTGATGAGGTTTCAGACTACCCTCAATCAGCTATCACAAAGCACTATTAGGGTTGCGAACTTGCGACACACTACACTGACAATGTCGGACGATAAGCCATGCGACTTTTTTCCACTCGAACACATCTTGATGAGGATCCCACGTTTGCGACAGTTTAAAACCACATTCCCAATTAAAATTTTTGTGTTTCTTAATTTCAACCGCTTCACGCAATGTCCAAGTCTATCTTCATGTGGACAAGTCGCGAAAGTTTAAAATATTTTAATAAGATGTCTTTATAAAATTACTTTTTACACCCACGAAAAAGCCGAATGTAGTTAAATATGTCTGTGCCGATAAAATGGCCGAAGCAAATATTTATTAAGCTGACAAACCTTTTTGGATGCGAGTTATTGAACAAAAAGACGTAAGAACATGATTGTCACTCTGGGAGCCTGTCCATCAGCTTTGTATCTTCCTGTCGGCGGTAGTTTCTCTGCACGACAAGAAGGTACAGAAACTGCCGGACAGGTTCCTAGAGCAGGTAGTTATTTATTTCCCTCTTGGTCATATCCCTCTCCATTTGGCATTTATTTGATTATAAACAAGCGACATTCTTCAAGTAAAAAGGTAGATAAAAAGTAGATTCGATAAAAGTAGAGAACGTAGCTAGACCATCACCGCTCTACATTCCCAAATGTAGCAGCATTAAAATATCGTATCACTGAAATAAAGTCGCTATCTATAACAGGCTGCACTGACAATAGTGTAACTCTTAAATATAGGCTGCACTGACAATAGTGTAACGCTTCTAGTCTAAACTGGACTGTGGCTGTGTTGACTTAAGGCGCTTAGGGGCGCTTACTAGATAAGATAAGATAAGAATATTCTTTATTATACTCCAGAGCACATATTATAAAACATGTGAAGATACAAAGTACAATTGGCGGCCTTATTGCTAAAAGCAATTTCTTCCAGACAACCTTACGACGGAAAGTTGCTGAAGGAAATTAGAGACGGGTAGTCGGTGCAAATATGAATATTTTAATACACTACTTATATAAATAACAATACACCTACATGAACAGTTACACACATAGTTATGATAAACTTACATAAATACGTTATAATAACAATCTACGCGATGAGGAAATAAATACAATATTGTGTACCTATATGGAGACATACGGAAAAGACAAAATGAAAAGGACAATGCACGAATACTAAACTTGCAGGGACAGATAAAACTCCTTAACTTTGCTTTTAAAGACAGCTGAGGAAGGGGAGCGCCTTATTGATACCGGAAGATCATTCCACAGCTGAGTGGCCGTTACGGTAAACGAGTCGCTGAAGAACCTCGTCGAGTGAGTTGGAGTCTTCAGCGACATATTCAGGTCAGACTTTAATGCCCGGCTGTGGGAATCACCGAGGTAGGTAAAGCGCTCTTTAAGATAAGAAGGAGTGGCTGGATTGAACAGTATTGAGTACAGAAGAGAGAGAATGTGAGCATTCCTACGAAAACAGATGGGAAGCCACTTGAGCTTAGCGCGGAATTCGGAGACGTGGTCATATTTGCGTAAACCAAATATAAATCTTATCGCAAAGTTTTGGAGGCGCTCAAGTTTATTAAGTTGCACTTCGGTGACATCGAGACAGCTGGCATCAGCGTAGTCGAGGATAGGTAGTAACAGACATTGCGCAAGTGCAATTTTGGTCGCAGTTGGTAGAAAGTTCCGTAACCTCCTCAGAGAGGCCGCTGAAGAACTAGCACCAACGGAATAAAAATCATAACTTGTTTCATAATAAGTTTTTATCAAAAAATAAACATAAAAAATCTTAATATCTGTTATAACTATTTTTAGAACATATTTAGCCTAGAATGTAGTATTAATACTTATCCTAGGACTTAAATCAATTTCCGCTACAAATGGCCGTTTTTGGCGTAAATCGATTTAACTCCTAGATTGTTGATTTTAGGTTGTACACTGTAGGTCGTAAAAATAGTTGTCACAGTTGTTAAGGTTTCTCATATTCACTTTTAGATAAAAGGTATAATAAAATTTACAATTTTCAATCCATTGGTGGCGCTAGTTAGTATCCCGAACCACCTTAAGTTTTGTGTTAAAAGTCTTGTAAGACGTCGCCACCTGAAAGATATTTTTTATAGCCTTTATACATACATACATACATCCCCTATTTGGGCGATGTATGTCCGCCTGGCATAGCGGGCAGCATATATACGTAGTACAAAAAGGCACAGGTTTTTTTTTCTCAGAAAGGGAGATTATGGGCTTAATTATCACAAATCATCATCATCATCAGCAGCAATTTGATGCCCAATGCAAAACATAGGAAATAAGTAGAAAATATATTATAATGAAAGGTCAGTTGAAATAACTTGAAAAAAATATTTTATGTCACACCTGGCAATAAAGTGGCACTTTCCGCACGCTGCGCGTACGGAAAAAGCCGCTTTCTGGCCAAGTGTAGACATAAAAAGATGTACACAACACGGGAGGTAATAAAGAAAGCTCTCGATCGCATATTTACGTCCCTCGCTTGCAGCTCGGGCCGCAAACTTCTGCGATCTCGGCCTTTCTTTGTATTACCACCCTAGTTGTGTAATGTAGGTACTATTAACTAACATCTTCACGTGAAATAAAATATTGAATAACAGTTTTGTTAATTTTAACCAGTTTTAAATGTTACCAGTTTCTAAAATATTATAAGTAATAATCTAAGGTATATAAAAGAAATACATAGGTGTACATCATTTAAACAGACGCAGCCTAGATATTTCTACATGTTTGTTATCTTTTTTTCTGTTTATCATATTACAGAATGTCCTAGATAGGAACCAGGGCAAAGTGGCTGTGTGGTATTATAATTTTAGATAAATTATGCTATCGATATTCAATAGGTTTTTAGAGTTTTGACGTAACGAAAATTTGTACTATCTGTGAAATTATAGAGCAAAATATTTAATTTTAAACTTGAAGATCACTATTTTAAAATAAGAGTACATTTAAGCACATCAAATTTTTATGATCTTTTTTATGGACCATATTTAATTTTACGTCAGGTTGAACTTTCAATATAGAAACGCCAAGCTTCCCCGAGCTTCTCTTCTTTTCTACCTAGTTTAAATTGTTAGGATGAGTTTCAAATAAAACCTAATAATATCTTCGCATTTCGATTGTTTGGACTAAAAAATACTTTACAAGAGTTTAAAATGTCTTATCTAAAGAAAACTGATCCTATGTCTACCGAAACACGTATCTGCAGATCCTTAAAATAACACGGACGAATGGCTAACTCCATCTGTTCATTCATGCAAGATGCCGTCTATATTTTGACTGCCTGCGCTTTTGTTAGAAATTAAATTAATCTCGTCACGGTCACGATCTGTCTCCAATAAAATAGGCCAAGGAAAAAACTCGCGCCTGCGCTAAAGGATTGATTTTCCCCCCCGAGGTGACGTCACAAAATGTCTGCCGCTCAGCCGAAAAGCTTAGTATAAAACTGTGAAAAATAACATCCTGCACGGCTTTCCTCGGTAAAGCTACAGACGATTTTTCTCAAAAACTAAATGCCAAACGAAGTTATTTCGAATGTTTTTTAAAAATCAAACCGTTTAATGTCAAGAAAGCACAATTCTTGTGCAGTGATAGATAGTACAGTATCTTTGAGTTCATCTCCGAAAAATGTTTGGTCGCTCCCTAGTGCAAAAGCGGTTTTCGGCGATGTTAGACACTACAACAATAATGATGGCGAAATTACTCTGTTTGTGTAAGTATTTTTGAAATCATATTGTAGTTCGAATCTTATATTCGCGAAAATTTATGGGAATCCTATAGAAAGTGTGATATTAGGTATCATACGTTGCGTGCAACTATTCAAAATGGAAGTTCAGGAACAAAAGGATTTACGTATTATCTTTTTTTTCAGCGTAAGTTTTATGTGTTTTAAGTCAGAACATTATACTAATAATTGTTTCTAATTGATATAATAATAATTGTTTCAATTATTTTGGAATTGAGAGACAGGAATTGTGTCATTTTCGAATTCTGGACAAATGGGTATCTAGTGTGCAGTTGTCAGTACATTGACACAAATTTATCGCAAATGTGTATTCTTCTCGACGTCGATATTATTACAGTCGACTTTATAACGATTTTTAAATATATACATACTCTTACCATTCAACAAAATGACAAATGCTATTTCTGTTTGTTTTATCATAGCCAGAAAATTTCTGTAAATGTACTTAATAAAAAAACATGTATTAAAATATTTTTTTAAACCGTTGTAAAAGAAGAATCGATACGCGAAACAGATTATTCTTAAGTTCTAACTCCCAGTTTACCGTATTTTACTAATTTACTAATAATGTGTTATTCAACTGATGACAGCTATCATACGTCGAAGAGTAGAAATTGCTGCCAAGGTTATGCTTGTTAATTTCTTACTACACCCTATCATTAAAAAATCTGCTGTTTTGTATCGTGGTGAGAAGGTACGGAAACAAAACGGAATTTTGTTTGTCTTAGTTGGTTTATTTTAAGTGCAACAAATAGTTTTAGTAGGTAATAAATAAAAAAAGACCTTTAATAGCGATTCTAAAAGAAGTTAGTTTTGAAATGAAAAAATGATAAACATTCTCTACAACTATATTTATTTATGGATATTGCACTTTTTTAAAAATGAAATCCTAAAACGCGGCGGACTTAGATTTTTACACCGATGTTGAAAAGTATAAGTAAGAAAGTGGTGAACAAAAGTGAAATAGCATTCTAGACTACTACCAATAAAGCATTGGAAATCCGGGAAAAAAGTTCATTCAACATCCTACAATCTAGTCTAGACTGAGCATGAATGGGCAGTTTGGCACTAATGTCGCCAGACCACTCGATCAAATAAAACTTATTAAAAATACAAAACACCTGACTGCTAAAAATTATTAATAACGGCCGTTGAGTATTCGTTTATTAAATTTACAATCAGGCGGGATTTCACGTTCGATTTCTCGTAGTTCAATAAGTTTCTTATTAGACCGTGAAGGAAAAAATCGTGAGGATACCTGAGTGTCCGTGCTGTATAAATACCTCAGCGATTTAAATTGCCAATAGCGTATTTAAGCCCATACTCTCTTTTTGAAATAAGGTTACATAAAAAATGGCATCTTGTATCCACCATTTCGTTTTTTTTATATATCAGTCACACCCGCGCTGTGAATATCTTTGATGTTTGAGATCTCATTTGTTAAAATCAGCCGCTTGGTACTTGGTTTATACATAAGATATAATGATTTCCATACATACCGCGAAAACATTGACCTCCTTTACTTTCGCGGTCGGGTAAAAAGCATGAATGGTTGATTGATCCTAATCAATTTGCCGTGCCTTAACCTTGCGTGCGTTTATTCTTATACGTTTTGCTAAAATACCTCAGCCCACGGACGATGACGTCATCGTTTGTGTGACGTTTATTTGAGGATTCACAGGTGGGTGTTGTGTAGGTGGATCTGCGGAATACGCTGAAATGCTGAATACATCATTTGCGTAATTGCTTAAATGGATAGTGATTTATTCATATCGGCTAACGGAATGTTGTGGAAATAGGCAAATGATTGAATAATTTCATAACAAGTCATCCATTGGGTTTATTATCGATACAATCGCCTACTCATTATGAAAGGACCTTTCACTGCCGTATTTAAGTCAATGGAGATTATTTTCACACTATTATGACATATTTTAAGAACCTGGCAGCATTAGAATTTATATTTTTTGGCGCCTTTTTTTAATGGCATCTTGCCATTTTTATTTTCCACCAAATTGGCCAGTCTTTTTGCCTTTTATAACTTTTTCCTAAAACCCTGGACCAACCTTTTAATACCTACGTGCAATCTAATAAATACAATGTAAAGGTTGATCTCCTGACAACTGTAATAAAGGTCAGTTGGTTATACCTCCTGACCTTTATGTGTAAAAATGAAAATGCATGCCTCAACCCTCAACTAACGCAGCCTTGACCCGATTCACATCGCAATCTTCAACCACAAGGGAATCTACAATACTCGTATGTACCTAGGCGACTACACACCTACTCACTATATTATTATCACGATAATATTACAAAGAATTTAATTGTTTGCCTTATACTATTCTATTTTACGGTGGCTCTCCAGAGGGCCATATAGAGTCAAAACTATATTTTCGTGTACTTTGAGTACAACAATGTACTCAGAGTATACCTACCTAGTACGAAAATGTTGGAACTATAAATCTGTGCTAAATGAGTGTTCTCTAGATGAAAATAAGTTATTGTTTCTGACCTGACACGTAGCGTAGCGACTTATTGACCTATTTGTGGCCAATACGACGTTTAAACAAAGGAGTTTGCCTAATTCGACAAATTAATTTATTGTTTGATTTACATATTCAATTCAATTTAATATTTTTATTTTGGAGCAAGTCCATAGTGTTAATATTACTGATGTTTCTTAAATTTGGTTAGTAGGTAACATTTCATCATGGCCTATATTTTATTTTACATAGACAGAAATTTCAGAATTATAAATCACACGCTGAAGCACTGGATCTCAGGATCCAGGGCTTCAGCGTGTGATTTATAATTATGATAGTTATATATTAAACGGGTCAAATCGCGATTATTTATTAGGTAAAAGCTTATTTCCCGTCGTTTCGGCAGCGTTACAGTTGCCGTGGTCTCGGGTAGATTAATTTGACCCGTTTAACATATAACTATGTATGAGTATCGCGAATCATTAACAAATACTATAATTATCATTTATTCAGCTTCAGATTTACGAATGTTGTAATACAAATGTACAAAAGTGACAGCCACGTCACTTTTGAACATTACTTAGGTAAAAAAGTTAAATAGGTATTTAAAAACCTATTTAGAGGCTAAAAATTTCACCCATGCCGGGATTCGAACCCGCAACCTCTGGCTATCCGTGCCAGCGCTCTACCAATTGAGCCAATGGGCGACTCACGGCATCAGTGAAATTTCGAACCTCTTTACAATATTCTCTGTATTACGTACAGGCAGCGACATCTGACTTAAGCAAATTTCATTACTTACAGCCCCGATTACCTACTTTGCAAATTTTTAGCCTCTAAATAGGTTTTTAAATTTGTTCCTTAGCACGGGTTAGTGCATTAAAAATAAAAAATAGTGTAAATAGGTATTTACTAACGTTACGACGGAAAGTTGCTGAAGGAAATAAGAGACGGGTAGTCGTTGCAAATATGAATATATTAATACACTACTTACATAAATAACAATACACCTACATAAACAGTTACACACATAGTTTATGATAAACTTACATAAATACGTTATAATAAAAATCTACGCGATGAGAAAATAAATATAATATTGTGTACTACCTATATGGAGACATAATAAATAACTTTTATTTCCTCACGATGTTTTCCTTCACCGTTAGCGAGTGCTATTGCAACTATAACTTCACAAACGTACATAGCTTAGAAAACAAAGTCATGGTACATGCCCGCCCTGGGAATCGAACCTTGTCCCACGCTCTTGTTCAAAAATCTCTGCCCTTGAAAATGTATTGTACTCACCTCAAATATACATTTTCAAGGGCAGAGATTTTTGAACAAGAGCGTGGGACAAAGGTTCGATTCCCAGGGCGGGCATGTACCATGACTTTGGCCTATAAACGCCCCACTGCATGTTACAGGGCTTCTCTCAGAGAGAGAGTCCATACTCTTTCTCTGAGAGAAGCCCTGTAACATGCAGTGGGGCGTTTATAGGTTACATAAAAAAAAATCGACAAATTTGTTGTATGGCCAAGAGGCCAAGTCGATCGGCACAAGCTGGCCTGAATTGGAGGCTGCCGCGAATCACCGTCAGAAGTGGAAATCTGTGGATGAGGCCCTATGCTCCGCTAGGAGTTAAAGGAGCAAAGAAGAAGAAGAAGAATTTGTTGGATGACTCACGGGAGTACCTTGATCTGGTGCAGAGTATAGCTAATTCGATCTCGCAGATCGTTGGAAAGGGAATTACGCAACTACACTCCAGGGAAGGAACTCACAGTATTGTTTCGGTTTCATTTACTTCTAAAGAGTTTTTCACATGTACCTAAAACAAAAACGAAACATAGATTTCTGACACTTTCATGGTCTTGAATATTCTCGACATTTCCTTCCTTTGTGCTATTGAAGGCGGGCTCTTACAGCTCAGTGATTTGAGAAGGAAAAGAAAATAATTGGAATTTTTATTTTTGATATTTTCTTTCAGCGCTCGATAGAAAGTTTCGCTTTGTTCGTTTTAGGGTTCCGTGCCCAAAGGGTAAAAACGGGACCCATTATTAAAAGTCCTCTGTCCGACTTTTAGTCTGTCTGTCGTTTGTCTGTATGTTACGAACCGTGGTAGCTTAGCTAGACAGTTGATTTTTTTTAAAGATAATGTACATATTTCTGTTGCCGCTATAACAACAAATACTAAAAACAGAATATGATAAATATTTAAGTAGGGCTCCCATACGTCAAACGTGTTTTTTTTTGCCGTTTATAGCTCGATATTAAACGGCAACACGTAGTGCAACGAAATATTTACTGGTACCTACATTCAGTTCAATAATAAATTACCTAACCTAAATTAAATAGCCTAACCTTCCTGTCATGCTGGAGAGACCCGTGCCCCAGCAGTTGGGACATACAAGGTTTGATATGGAACAAATTAATAATGTTACGGAACCCTTCGCGCGCGAGCTTGGCTCGCACTTGGCCGATTTTTTGAGAACGAAGTAAAACAGAATCTTATCCAAGACCAGCGGGAATTACAAGCACGAATACTTCAGATAGAAAACACTTTTTTGCTCAAACAAAAGAAATAATTACAAAAGTTTATTTTTATTGCACACGAAACATTAAACAAAAGCCTCTGCATCTACGTAAAGAGATAATTTATACCGCATCCAGTGGCATCTTCACTCACACTAGGTGGGTGAAGGGACCATTGGGATGCTGCAGTGCCTGAGACATGGTTTTTAGATGGAGTAGACTTGCCCAGCATCTATACAATAAACGATTTATTCTTATTATTATTATACAATCCTGAGTTCCTGACAGCTTGGTCGACCTAGCCACAGGAAAGTCTAGTAAATATGTGCGGAGCCAACCAAACCACAGGTTTCCCATACTCTCTCATTCTTTCTCTGAAAGATGGCCTGTGCCCTGCATTGGGATGTTTATAGATATGATATGACCCCTTTATATGTCCCACTGTTGGGGCATGGATCTCTTCCTGTATGGTAGGATGGTTAGGCCATACTCCACCACGGGGGCCAACGCCGGGTTGGTAGAGGATTGTAAAACGGGGCCGACCTTACTGTCAGAAGTTATCAAGCCGCCCATAAGGCCTCTGACATGGCTTAACGACTGCCATTACATGACAGCCGGCACCAACGGCTTAACGTGCCTTGCGAAGCACGGAAGCGCTTCGAAAAAATGCCACTAGCGGTAGTCACGAGATGGTCACCCATCCAGTACCTGACCGAGCCTGTTGTTGCTGATGTTTATAGGCTACATCAAAATCTGTGGGTTAATAGGTAATGCGATGATAATCGAATTGTCGTAATGAACATTGAATTGTAATTTTATGACAAACATCCAAACACTGGCCAAGTGTGGACTTATAGTCGCCGATGTTACTTACCTCGATCCCAGAGGGGTAGTAGAGAAACTGTGTTCTAACTTGTACTACCAACTAACTTGTTCTGCTTGCGGTGGCAGTAAAGTTTATTGTGGTTTCAGATAATTCCTCAAAACTCTACATCGCTGCTCCGAGCCAGAAACATTTCCCCTGGGCCCACTTTTTGACTCACTAATTTAGGCATAACACCGTGGCCTTTGCATCTAAGTAATGAAGCCACCAAGACCTAAATGTAAAATTTGTAACAAATATCTTGATGACAGCCTTACTCAATGGTTTCTTGTACACAAATGTTACTCTAACATTATTGCTCAAATGGGATATCAAAACAAACCGGGAAAAAAACGTGAAACGCTGGAGTTAGTTTGTCAGTTATATAACATCTTAATCTAACGATAGTTAACAAACAATGAATTATTTTGTCAGTATAAATGTTAATCAAACGATGGGTAAGAAAAAACAGACAGACCACACAAAGATATAATATATTGGCCTTTTTGCATCTACTTAATGAGATGATTTATACAGCGTCCAGTGGTATCTTCACTCACACTAGATGGGTGAAGGGACCACTCCGACGCTGTAGTGCCTGGGTCATGGTTTTATAGACGGTGTAGGCTTGCCCAGCACCTATACCATCCTGACAGCTTAGTCGGCCTAGCCCACAGGAAAGACTAGTCAATACGTGCGAAGCCAACCAAGCAGCGGGTTTCCTCACGATGTTTTCCTTCACAGTTAGCGTGTGGTATTGCGACTACAAATTCGCAAATGTACGTAACTTTGAAATTAAACAAAGTCATTGGTACATGCCCGCACTCGGGATCGAACCTGGGGCTCTCGCTTGCCAGTCTATGGTTCTACCCACTGAACTACCACCGCTCTACACAAAGATAAACACGAGAAATACTACAGGAAACCGAGAATTATTTTGTCAGTTACATAAAGTGTTGATCTCACAATAGTGCACAAAAAAAATGGAAAAAATTACAGGAAACCGCGGATTAATTTTTCAGTTACATAAAAAGTTACGAACCGCTCGTGGCCTAGGCGAACCGAGTGATTGGCATCAATCACTTGGTTAAGCAACAACAGGCGCGGTCAGGTACAGGATGGGTGAACGCCCCGTGACTGCTGCTAGTGGAATTTTTCCGAGCGCTTCCGTGCTTCGCAGGCACGTTAAGCCGTTGGTGCCGGCTGTCTTATAATGGCAGTCGTTAAACCATGTCAGAGGCCTTATGGGCGGCTTGGTAACTTCTGACAGTAAGGCCCGCCACTGTCTTACAATCCTCCACCAACCCGGACTTGGCCCCCGTGGTGGAGTATGGTCTAACCTTCCTGCGATGCAGGAAGAGACCCGTGCCCCAGCAGTGGGGACGTACAAACGATAACGATAAAAAGTAAATGTCATAGGTAACAGTGCATACAAAAAAACAAGGGAAAATTTTTGGTAAACCGGGGCTTAGTTTGTTTGTTACGTAAATTAAGCTTACATAAATTAAGCACTACAGCTTCGGAGTGGTCCCTTCACCCATCTAGTGTGCGTGAAGATACCACTGGACGCTGTATAAATCATCTCATTAAGTAGATGCAAAAAGGCCAATATATAAGCTTACAAAAAAACACGGGACAAATATTGGGAATCCGGGGACTAGTTTGTCAGTTAAATAAAATGTTAATCTAACAATAAGTAACAGCGCATACCAAAAAAAACACGGGAAAAATTACGGCACTCGGGGATTACCTTCTAAGGTACCTACGATGTTAATCTAACGATATGTAAGAGTGCAATCAAAAAACACGGGAAAAATTTAAGGAATCCGGGGACCAGTTTGTCAGTTACATAAAAAGTTAATGTAACAATTGGTTGCAAACAAAAAAATATACGGGAAAAAATACGTGAAATTAGAATTTGGTGCCAGTTATATACATGCAGTCGACATATGTTTTGGCGAGGCAACTATACACCAACATTAATTTGGTATTTGGTATTGCTGCCTCGCTGTTTTGTGTCGCTAATAAACAAAATAAATAAAAATTGAACCTCGCAATGAAACCGAGTGGAGAAGGTGCATTTTAATATCATGGCCTGCGCTCACTGGGCCATCACTGTTTTAATAACTTCTGTATTGGGTTTCCGATTGACTGAATTCAGCTCTGGCTTTGCAATAATCAAGGGGCACAGATTGCGAGCCCATTGCCACCCTTCTCAACCGCCTCTATCAGAATTTTTTTTTTGTGTAGACTATGAACGTCGTCAAGCGCTCGTGGCCTAGTTTAACCGAGTGATTGGAAACAATCACTTAAGATGAGCAACAACAGGCGCAGTCAAGTGCAGGGTGGGTGACCATCCCGTGACTACCGCTAGTGGAATAGTTCCGAGCGCTTCCGTGCTTCGCAAGAGGCACGTAAAGCCGCTGGTGCCGGCTGCTGTCGATAGATGGCAGTCGTTAAGCCAAGTCAGAGTCCTTAGGGCGGCTTAATTGAAAACTTCTGAGAGAGTAAGATCAGCCACTAGTCTTGCAAGCCTCCACCAATCCGGACTTGGCCCCGTGGGGGAGTATGGCCTATACCTTCCTCAGGGAAGAGACCCGTGCCCTCGGTGGGAACATAAAGGGTTGATGATGATACCTACTATGAACGTCTCACTGCAGTGCCTAGATTCTGCTAATGCATTGTAGTACGATGACAATTGCATGAACATGGCGATTTAATTACGTTGCTGCTTCAAGTCTACGTGCGCACATACATCGAACCTTCTAGGCGTCAATGGTATGAAAAAAAAATCTCACGTGACACGTGTATCTGTTATGGTACTATAATGAATAGAATCGAGGCCCAGGGCACAGGCCGTCTCTCAGAGAGAGAGAGAATGGGCTTAATTACCACGACTGCCCACCGCCGATTGGCAATGCCAAGCGCTGAGGTATTTGAACACCTCGGACACCCAGGTTTCCTCACGATGTTTTCCTTCACAGGTAGCGAGTAATATTGGTACTATAATTTCACAAATGTACTGTTCATAACTTAGAAGACAAACTCATTGGTACATGCCCGCATTGGGGATCGAAACTGGGTCTCTCGACCTCGAGAGTCGACCAAGCCGCGGGTTTCCTCACGATATCTTTCTTCTTTAACATATTTTATATTTTTTTATAACATATTCTTTCGCGACTTGAACACATTGTTAGAATATTTACTGGGTAGTCTGAAACCTTATGTCGAAGATGCGAACGGGTGCCAGCCATCAGTCTTCTCGTGACCAAGATGACTGTAACGTCGTCGAAACGTCGAGGTAAAATAGCAATAAATTATTACGCGCTTAAGCCCCGAAAATATTCTAACAATCTTTCTTCTTAGTATTGCTGTTACAAATTCGCAGACGTACAGTGCTACACAAGAAATAAGTCTCGCGGATGTACCTGCGCAGATGACTAAATTTTGGATGAGCGGCAAGTTGATCGACCAATCAGATAGTTTCATTTTATGGCAGGCTGCGCGCCTTTGTTGCTATTGGTTGATTCAACGTCATCGATGCAGGTGATTATTAGTTTGGTAATATCATTGAATTTAATTTAAATTCAATGGTAATATTAGCGTGAGCGAAATAGGTAGCGCTACTGCGGCAATCAATTCTGTACCTTAACCGTATCGGTTAAAGATCTTGTTGAATGTACTTATTGCTTCGGGTACTTCCGTTACACTTCTTCCTAGTCTGCGCGAACGTAGATTCCCGAAGGGACTTTTATGATATTGTAGTACTGTACGTAACTTTGAAATTAAACAAAGATATGGGTCCCGCTGCCGAGTCCATTGTTCTAACCGCTGAGCTACCGCTTGATAGAAATATGGTCTTCTTCTTTGGTGCCTTTACTCCTCCGAGGAGTCTGGGGCTGACACAAGGGCTTCCCATTTATCTCTGTTCATGGCTAGCGATAGATAGAGAGATAGAATATTCTTTATTGTACACAAAATTACAGTAACAGAAATTATATCCTTTTTTATGCACTAACCCGTGCTAAGGACAATTTTAAAAACCTATTTAGAGGCTAAATTGTTATCTATTTAGCCTCTAAAGATTGACCTAAGTAATGACCTCTGACACGGTTAGCCAGAGGTCGCGGGTTCGAGTCCCGGCATGGGTGAAATTTTTAGCCTCTAAATAGGTTTTTAGAAATTATATAAAAATATAGTACAAATCGCGGCCTTATTACTAAAATCAATTTCTTCCGGGCAACCATAGACGGAGACAAGAAGGAAATTAGAGACGGGTAGTCGGTGCAACATACCTAGAAATATTGAAATTAGGAAATCAACGAAATTTATATAAACTGGTAGCTCCAGCTAAGTTTTTCCCTTCCCCTTAATCTAGGGGAACGGAACGGAACGGAAAAGTTAGAAATAACCAGAACTGAAAATTTGCAGGGGGATTTTGAGGTTATCGAAGAGAGTTCGTTCAAACGTTCAATATGTCCAATTGTCCACAACCACAGAGTAAAAAAAGGAACAGAGTGACCATTAGGAACAAATTTTTGCGATGTACCAACTCTGGCAAGTAGTGCTACTTAGCCAGACGTGGCAACTTTTGGAACTACGAGCGCCATAAATTATATACAAATGGCCCTTGTATGGCTACTGAACAACAAATTTTGATTTATTTGACTGATTTTTTTATTTTTGAAAGACAAAATTGTTATCATCTGGGCTTTGTTTTACAGTGGAGCCGTTTAATAGAATAACGTTCAAACGTTCGGTTCGACTAGGCCACGAGCGCTTGGTTAACTATCACAGATTAAATACATATACTTGTAATAAATACATTTTGGTAAATAGATTCGAGTTGCGGTAGTCCAGTGGGTATAACAATAGACTCGGAAGAGACAGACCGAGATTCGATGCCCCGTGCGCGCATGTACCAATTTCTTAGTTCGCTAACTGTGAAGGAAAGCATCGTGAGGAAACCTGAGTGTCTTAACTGAGGGTGTTCAAATAACTTAGCGCTTGAAACTTTTAACTCTGCAATTTCAACACACGAACACGCGTGGTAATTAAGCCCATACTGTCTCCGTAAGAGAAGGCTACAGTGGCACGTTTACAGGCTAAATAAAAAAAATATCGTTATCAACCCTTGTATGTCCCCACTGCTGGGGCACGGGTTTCTTCCTGCATCGCAGGAAGGTTAGGCCATACTCCACCACGGGGGCCAAGTCCGGGTTGGTGGAGGGTTGTAAGACAGTGGCGGGCCTTACTGTCAGAAGTTATCAAGCCGCCCGTGAGGCCTCTGACATGGCTTAACGACTGTCATTACATGACAGCTGGCACCAACGGCTTAACGTGCCTTGCGAAGCACGGAAGCGCTCGGAAAAATGCCACTACCGGTAGTCACGGGACGGTCACCCATCTGTACCTGACCGCGCCTGTTGTTGCTGAACCAAGTGATTGATTCCAATCACTCGGTTCGCCTAGGCCACGAGCGCTTAAAAAATATATGCAATATTTATTATGATTTCTTGAATCTAAGTAATGTTCTATTGGCAGTCTTATCGCTAAGCTCTGATGTATCGAAAACAAAAATACTAAATAGTACTTCCTTGAATCAAATGGGGTATCTCTGTGATTGCTATGGTTATTACAATAAAGACCTTTTCATAGTAAGTACCTTTTTTGTTATTTCCATTCTAGGTATTCAAATGAACAGCAAACTTTAACTGCGAATGGCTTTCATGGAACTGTGTCGACTCTATAGCTTTTGTTCACGAGATAGTGTTGGGCAGACGCGAGTTTCTGGAAAGTATCGATATCGATGATTTTGAATTGTAATTAAAAGCGGTGACTTAGGCGCAGTTTTTTATATCTAGCTATTGGTTGTAAGGGTAATAATTGTATTTAAGGGGTAATGTACAATGTCTGAATTTTTCGTTTATTTGTCAATAATTGTACTTTTTTAAAACTTATTATATTTATAGGTAACTTAAATTCTTACTTAATTAGGGTTCAATAATATTGAGTGCGTTTATAGCGAAAATCGAAAGCATGTGGTGAGTTCTCCTATAAAAAAGAATAAAAAGGATAAAAAATTAGAAACATAATTATTAACTTTTGAAATATTGATCATATATTTATATTTATGAAATTATTTCTTTAAATATTTTATTTCGCCTTTTTGTTATTTTTAAGACTGCTGTCTTGTATATGGGGTTGTTCTGTATTAATTCAGTGACGTTACATCCAACACACTAATTTAATTTGTATTCATTTCATTCGGTTATTTCATTACGTTAAAAATGGTTGGATGAAAACCATTTTTATCTCGATTATTTGAGCGAATAAGTACCTACATGACAAAAATATGAATTTGTCATGTACTCTCTCTCTCTCTCTCTAAGAGAAGTCCTGTGCCTTACAGTGAGATGTAATTAGGCTGCATAATTAATTACCTATACTTATAACTTTTTAGGGTTCCGTACCTCAAAAGGAAAAAACGGAACCCTTATAGGATCACTTTGTTGTCCGTCTGTCCGTCCGTCCGTCTGTCAAGACCCTTTTTCTCAGGAATGCGTGGAGGTATGAAGCTGAAATTTATATCAATTACTCAGGTCTACTGTCCCTTGAAGCTGTGAAAAAATCAAACTTCTAAGCCAACGCAATCAAAAGATACAGCCGTTTATGCCGCAAATTTTCGACACTTGCAAGGGAATCAAAACCTACAGGGTGCTTCCCGTGAACTCAGAATCTTGAAATTTGGTACGAAGCAACGTCTTATAGCATAGATAAAGGAAAAATTACGAAAACCATAAATTTTTAGATACATCACATAATATATATTTTTTTAATAATTTTAAACTTACTACCCATTTCCTCATAAACGCGTAGAGGTATTAAATTGAAATTCATACCAAATACTCAGGTCTATAATACAGGTTTGTACGGAACCCTCGGTGCGCGAGTCTGACTCGCACTTGGCCGGTTTTTTTTTATGTATACCTAACTTATTTCACGATAACACTGGTTGGAATAAAATACCGTTAAGAGCAAGAAAACTATATAAATACTTATTTTCCTTCTTACACTTGACACGGATGCCGGCAATAAATCATCCTTACTCCCGACCTCACATATTGACTAACATCTAGGACGGTCGTTGTTACTACAAAATTGCGCCTTTCTCGTCGACCTAGCCGTCAGTTTAATACCAAACAATCTGGAGGTCACCAAATGATCATTGGCTGGCTATTCAGACTAGAAATTTTCCCATTGAGTTGTAATTCTTTCTGCGTCCAACGCATATGCAGCCAGTTGTTGTTGGCAAATTGTGTTATCCAGCTGCTAAAGCGAATAACTTATAAACAAAACTTTTTCCCGATTCTCAGCTGAGAGAGTTTTGTAACTAAATGATCAAGTGGCTCAATGGTACCATAAAATACCAAAAAGTTAAGAGTCAAATCTCTAAATTACTGCGGATATTGACGTAAAACGTCGATGCCAGAATCACCCCGGCTGAATGGCAAAGTTCAGCCAAAGGTCAAAGTGGGCACCAGCCATCGGGTGACTGAGAGGTCCACCAGCTAAACGCATGTGTCCGTTTGCCGCAGTGCTGTTCGTGTGTTCGGTGCAGTGTCTTCAGCTGGACAGCCAGGCGTCCACCCGGAGGCCGAGGGTCACCAAGTATAGTAAAACCACCATCGCGCCTGGTGGGACCACGGTGAGTTATTTTTATCTGATTTAAAACTGGTATTATTTGCTTTGATTAGTTCATTTCTTTATTTGTTTATTGCAAGGCGAAGAAACAGTAAAGGTAAAATTTAAAAACAAACAGATGTAAATATCCGTGCTCCGCAAGGCACGTTAAGCCGTTGGTGCCGGCTGTCATATAATGGCAGTCGTTAAGCCATGTCAGAGGCCTTATGGGCGGCTTGATAACTTCTGACAGTAAGGCCCGCCACTGTCTTACAATCCTCCACCAACCCGGACTTGGCCCCCGTGGTGGAGTATGGCCTAACCTTTCTGCGATGCAGGAAGAGACCCGTGCCCCAGCAGTGGGGACATACAAGGGTTGATAACGAGATGTAAATAGATATAACCAACAACAAACACAAAATAATTACAAATGTACATAGTACAATTAGCAGCCTTATTGCTACGTAAGTACGAAAGAATAGTTAAGTTTTACTTTTCCACGCCTTAGCAGCTTGAATGAATCCCGACGGCCAGAGTTACTTTGTGTCTGATAAACCAATTCCAAGTAAACGAAATACAGACATAGCTAGTTGTACAAATAAAAATATCTAACACGAGCATAAATATGGAGATTTAGTTCACACTTAGTTCAAAGTCTTCAATGAAATCAAAATTGGTAAACATTAAAAAAACAATTGCTCATTTCGTGTCAAGACTTGACTTTGGCAAAATTTGTCGACATCGGCTGGTTGCCATATCAATAACAAATAATAATAATAACCTTGATTCAAAATAAAATCAGCTATTTTTATTACTGTTCATCATACTTTACTGCCTGCATGCAGAAAGTTGATAGTATTGATGAGAAAATTGATCTTATTATAACGAGTGATAAAGTCAGCCCCTAGTATCTAGTAATGGGCTCAATTCTGAGCGATAATAAAATTCTCGAGTAAAGTCTAGTATGAACCAATAACATTGTTTACTAAGTTACGTACATTTGTGAAAGTAGCAATATCGCTCTCTAACGGTAAAGGAAAACAATAATGAGGAAAAAATAATGTCTACGGTAATCACTTACCACAGGTCTTAAAAGTGTCATTCCGCGGTGGGCTTGGTCACTAAGAAAAACTTTTGTAAAATCTCCTAAAGTAGAGGGACGCATTCTTCTTTTACAAACGTCCTTCGTATGTGTCCGAAGCAATTGGTCAAATTCATATATATTTACAATTGCCGCAGTTGGCTTACAAATATGACGCATCTTATAAGCGTCAGAGTTTCGAAAACTTACTACGACATAAACAACACTGTGACAGTATAAACAAAGATACTGTCGTAACTTCATAGGACTTGGACTTGGGGTGGGTTCAGCTTTGTTTTCTTACCTATTCAATTTGTAGTAGCAATACCATTCACTAACTTTGCAGAAAAACACAGTAAAGAAACCTGGATGACTAAGACAGGCTGAGAAACCTCAGCGCTGGAAACCACCGATCCACGGTAGTTAGTCATACTTCAGATAATGAAATGAAAAGGTTTTATTCAAAGTAGCGCGGAAACTGTAGCTTTCGGAACGTTACAATTTAAACAAGGTGTCCATTTCAAAAACCAGATCATTTTGGAGAAAAAATGGATGAAAAAACTTCAAACTTAGTCCTTTCAAATTCCTAAATTAACAGAGTTTACGTAATTATTATAAAACATACAACTCATGCACTGTACTGGCTTTAATTCCAGACAGCTTTGTCATCTAAATAATCCTTTATGTTATAGTATATAGAAGTCTTTAGCCATGTATGGTGACGTTTGTAGGCAGCTTATGCTAAAATTTCTAAAGTTCGGTCAGTAAAATACCTAATTTTTTCACCAGGAGCCAGCCACAGAGCGGAGTTTGATGACGGCTACTTACCGACTGTACGGCGGCGGTGGAGAGACCTGCATTCTACTGACCGTCGACGCGCTCATAGACATCTCCTACGTCACAAAGCTGAACGAGAGAGCCGTAAGACCCTTCTTCTTTCTCTATATAACTGGGATGATGATCACAAACTCTACATTACAATTCTACACTGGAAATTTCTCTACCAGTGTCAAGTCACATATAGATTTGTTGCCCGCTGGTCGTTTGTGATTTAATTTGAGGTGTGGTTGACTCCGCATGTTGTATGACATCGAATAAGATGCGGGACATCCAATGTAACTTAGTATACTTACTTATAATATTGATCACCGTGAACGGATATCGGACGCCCTTCGACCAGGTGGGATGACGATCTGCGAAAAACTGCCGGCAGATGCTGGTTGCGGCAAGCTGACGACAGGGCGCTATGGCGCTCATTAGGGGAGGGCTATGTCCAGCAGTGGACTAATATAGCCTGAAGAAGAAGAACGGATATCTACTGGAACAAAAAAAATTGCCTTCCGGAAGATCTAATTTCCTCACTTCACTGTGTCCTCTCATTTCTATGAGAAGAGTAGGCCGTTGGAGCGAAAAACCTCCGACCTGGCGACTCAGCGTGAGCAGAGCCCCTCCACCAGATGTCTGACGAACTGGTTACGGTGGCAGGGAGTCGCTGGATGCGGAGCGGACGGTACACGACCGGGAAGCTTGGAAAACCATGAAGGAAGCCTGTGCCATGCAGTGGGCGTCAAATGGCTGATGATGACGATGATGATGAGTTGCACGCCCAGCAGGATTGAATGTAGTAGATTATTATCGTTATGTTTCAGGATGCCAACACGTTTGTCCCGAACAACGCGAAGGTGGAGGGCGTCTGCAAAGAAGGCGACGCCGAGACCCTGGTTCTCTCCTTTAAGGAATTTGCGTTAGAGTGGACCTTTTTAAAGGTAACTTTATCCCGGACATCGGGTTATAATAGCATATAGCGTAATTAACTCTAAACCAGTTCGAAAAGAAAGGCTCCTGATACAATGAATATACAAACAATTCCCCTAATTTTCGTACAAAATGGTTTCCATTTCACTGCGATTAGTCGATTTTTAGTGTACAAAATGGGGGATTATGTAGTTGGTTTACGTATAATTCTACTAACTTAGAACCTTAGGAGAGGGCTATGTCCAGCAGTGAACTAACATATAGCCTGAAGAAGAAGAACCGAAACGCGCATAAGGTTCTCCTGACTTCAGGTTTTTGAAAGATTATGTATTAAAATCCCCTAGAGAATGTATCTCGCCCAAATCAAAAGAGACTTGTTTTCCACATAAAGGTTTCCCTTTGGCCCCAGTCGTGATGTTTCTACATTTGTTTCGTCGTTGTCCGGTTACCATATCCCAGTTTGGGACCAACACAAGCGATTCTTCTTCTTCTTCAGGCTATATTAGTCCTCTGCTGTACATAGCCCTCCCCTAACGAGCGCCATAGCGCAAGGTTGTGCCATCATTGGGGGGTAATGCCCATAAGCGATTATGTCCACCCAATTTTTAACCCCTCATTTCAGACGCCAGGCGGGGAGCGCTGGTACGTTGACGGTATTCGGCTCTCCTATAACTCATCAGCGAGGATCCTTGAGCATGCGGCAAAGCAGGGTCGGCGGGTCAGCCTGAACACAGCACAAGGCTCCCTGTTATTCCCCACACCGGTTGGCAAGTCCTTCTACTGCCCGGAGGAGACGACAGTCGATCTGATAGAAGGGGAGGGGAGGTGAGTTGCATTGTTGAATTCTTGATAAAGTTCTTTTGAAACGAGCTGACTGCTAATCTTGGATCATGCAGAGCGATGAATAAATATATGAAGAGCATTTTTCGGAACTCCATTGATCGCGTCAAAGACAGGCGTAAATCTTACGAATACGTTTGTAAATAAGTGGTCACGCTAACCTCAAATGGAGAGGTATAAATCTTAAGAACAGTTCTTGATAGCGTAGGCTGGTAATGATCTGAAATGGAGAGGTCTAAATGTTATGAACAGTTCTTGATAATGTAGGCCCGTTAATAGCGGACTGTTCGCTTCGGATGATGAATAGGTTGATCTTACGAACGCGTTTGTCAATAAAGAAATGCTTACTCTATTGTCTTGATAATTTGTAGGTTTGTAAAGAGCTGACTGGTAACCTCCAATGATGGAAATATGGTAACATTCTTCATTCTTCATAATATAAACTGGCAAAGAGCTGACTTTTCACTTCGGATAATAATTACGCATGAATCTTACGAACAGGTTTGTAGATAAAGATCTGGTAATTCTGTGGTCTTGATAATGTGGGCTTGCAAAGAGCTGACTGCTGACCTCGAATGGTGAAGAAGCATAAATCTTATGAAAACGATTTGCTAACGTTTTGATAAGATTTATGCGCTTATAGAAGTATGGCCTACCACGTGACAGAAAGCTATCACAAAACAAGGGTTTCGCGTTTATTATCTTGCTACAGAAAGGTGTGAGACACAGGTCCCGTCTTCAGAGAGTGCTACTTGCCACGATCCTGACAGATCATCTTCGCTTCATCAAAGTTCATAAGTCGATTAGGATTAAAATACTTTGATGAAAGTTCTTCTTCTTACCAAACCCTTTCTTACGACTTTCAGGCTCAGAAAATTATTATTATTATTATAGGGGCTTTGGAAACGAAATACCATTAATATCTTATTACAGAAAAGTGGAAGAAAAAGGTCAGGTCTAACAATGAAAACACTTTGATCAAAATGTTCTTACCAGACCCTTCTTAGCGACATTCAGGGTCAGCCAATAATCATAACATTATTACAGTAGCTTTGGAAACAAATACCGTCCGATATCAAATAGCGGTCGCTACCTATAAGATTCCGCTTAAATATTAATGGTTTGTGACCTCGTAAAGTGACTTTAAGCCTGATTGGTCTGTCCCCGTCGTGTACAGTACAACACGTCAGGGCAATTCTATCTGTATTAGTAGATTAAGTACACGATACGCTCATTAGAAATGGATATGTAAACACGAAATGCTAAGCGGCCTTATTTATGAAAATACAACTGCTTAAAACAGTCCATTATCTCGGAAAAACGTAGTGATTACATACTCTTTGATCTCGGACTAAAATAGTCTGTGGTGGAGATTTTACAAGAAAAAAAAAACGTAACTACAGATTAAGTGAGCTGACTTTAAGGAGTGCTTTAGAGAAATCGTGTTATTATAAATAAGTCTGTAAAGATTTCAAAATATTTTCGTGGCCTATACTTTAAGCTAAGTATTTTTGTTAAAGGCCCGGTGAAGTGAAAATAAAATGGGCGACAAAAAAGTTATAAGCTGAATGTAAGAAATAAAAATGTGACTGCAAAGTAGGTAGTCGGGGCTGTAAGTAATGCAATTTGCTTAAGTCAGATGTCGCTGCCTGTACGTAATACAGAGAATATTGTAAAGAGGTTCGAAATTTCACTGATGCCGTGAGTCGCCCATTGGCTCAATTGGTAGAGCGCTGGTACGGATAGCCAGAGGTTGCGGGTTCGAATCCCGGCATGGGTGAAATTTTTAGCCTCTAAATAGGTTTTTAAATTTGTTCCTTAGCACGGGTTAGTGCATTAAAAATAAAAATAGTGTAATGAATGTAAGAAGTCGTGTACATTCACATGCATAACCACACGCCTGCATCCCAAGGGGTAGATAGAGACCAGGGACTGCCACTTGCCACGATCCTGACAGATCACCTTTGTTTCATCAACGTTCTTAGGTCGTTGCATGCAAGCACGTTCCGGGTACTTTTTTTTTTTAAGTCGTGTATTTTCTCTAAATGACTTTATACTGAAGGTCAGGTGAATTGATAATAAAAACGCGACAAAAATATTTGATAGACTGAATGAATAAGACGTTGCCTTGACTTTCAGCAAATTTTCAATAATTTTCATTAAGAGTTAGGCAGTAATACTAAGGCCAGGGGGCATTATTACGTAAGTATCCACTGAGTTGCGTGACGTTGATTTTTACTTTTTAAGCTACTCCGGCTGTCATACATTTTTTGACACTTAGGAGTCGTCTAAATGCTTCACTCGATAGTGTGGAATGCTAGTGTAATAGGAGGGCAGGAAGTGGCGTGCCGCGTAGGATACTACTTCTTTCTGTCCTCAGCCATCCTCAATCAGCCGCTTACCGCAATCTGTCTCAATTCGTGGTCTCCACCTTTTTTAGGTTTCATAGATTGACTTAAACTTTGCATTCATTGCTTGTAGCAAGACCAGCCACTAGTCTTGCAAGCCTCCACAAATCCGGACTTGGCCCCCGTAGAGGAGTATGGCCTAACCCTGCTGCATGCAGGAAGAGACCCGTCCTCAGAGGGGACATACAAGCGTTATCGAAAGCACCTTGTGTGGTACGTAGGCTCGAGTCACGCGTTTTGTGGCGACAAAAGGCCAGAATTTGACAGTTAATGTACTGGGAAGTCGCGTACATATTTCTTTTTTTCACACAGATGATTAGAAGTGAAAAGCTACATAATCAAGGTGCGGTAACAATTGGCTTAAAAACTGCCTAATGCTGACTACATGTCACCACTGTCGTGTGTACCATTAATTTGACAGTTCTCCATAGTATTTTTGTAAACAATCAATTGTTTTGTAAATAATATCGTTATCTTTGTGCGTCTGTTGATTGCAAAAATACGGGAATTGTTTTATTTCCCAAGGAACCTAAAAGAATAACACTGTGGGAAACAGTTCTTCGTTGAAAAAAATTGAAGACTAGTACTTCGTCCAGACTATGTCATGCCCATTTTCATCCTGAAGATTACTATGGACGCAATTCATACACAGGTGATGAATCTCTACACAAAGTATTGAAGACAACAGCTGCACCCTTTAGACCAAACAACAATACAATATGACGGCTCTTAGGAACACTGAACAGTGCTGCCAACTACAATGAGCTTTCAGGTTTTAACCTCATTCCACAGGTATACTAGTTTGGCGCCAAAACTAGTGATTGGTATGTAAGCTATTATTAGGCGTTGTCCTAATAGAACGCGAATGCGCGATGCGAGCGATGCGACCATCGCGTGTTCGCGCGACGTCAAAAACTGGATGTCCTAATAGAACGCGAATAGGCGATTACGCGAATCTCGCTCGCGCGATTTGACGACGGGAGCGAGCGTGACCGTGGACTAGGGCAGTAGCACGGTCGAAACCAACAACCATGGACGTCAGACACGCAAAATTTTCGCGTGTCTGACGCGAAAAAAAAAAGTTCGCGCGAATAGAATTTCAAACATTTGAGTCGTGCGATTGTCAGGACACCTATTCAAATTCAATATGTTTGATCGCGCGTTCGTACGAACTAAGTTCACGCGAATAGATTTTCAAACATTTGAGTCGCGCGACCGCGTCGTGCGATTGTCAGTTAGGACACCTATTAGAATTCAATATGTTTGATCGCGCGTTCGTACGAGTAAAATTCGCGCGAACTGACGATGATCGCGCATTCGCGTTCTATTAGGACAACGCTTTACTCCTCTCCGCAGTTCGCCGAGCGGCCACCGCGCGAAGCTCTACCTCCGCCAGATGCGTCTCCAGGCCTTCATGTTCAAGCGAGACGGGGAGTTCGGGCCGCCCTGGCATTGCTCCGATTCATCCCGAGTCAGGTAAACAGTCATCGTCTATTTTTTATCCAAGTGTTAGGTGACGTAGATTATACAAAGTATAGAAATATAGATACATGGATGAATAACATAAAAGAGAATAGCAATAAAACACAAATACTACAACTGAACGTAGAATCCCTGAATAAGTGTTTCGATCAATTCATAATAATTGACCCGAGATATTCTGGCCTATATATACATATGCCCTATATGTATTTAATTGAATACGTATTTATTTTTAAGGTATCTATGGATATTATTATTTAAATATATGTACATTATATCGTAGGTAATTATAAGTAACTATATTCTCATACTCTTTTGCTGTTGGTTATCAATATATTTTTGATATATTTATTTATGTACATGCACCCGTACCGACTATATTCTTCATGCAATCCACTTCATCCAAAGGTTGTCTGGAAGAGATCGCTCTAATCGATAAGACCGCCAATTGTATAACATTACTTAGATTTAAGAAATCATGGTTGTAAATAGGTTTTTAAAAATGGTTGTAACATTTTTCTGGTTGTGCAATAAAGTGTTCTCTATCAATCTATAGGCGTTGCTATTGATATGTTATTGATATGTTGGCGTTGATATGCAATTAAATGTTTTAAATTTTTCTAGGTCCGAGACAGCCCCAGTGGCGGTGGGTGCAGCCCTGGCCATCGCCACGGCCGGAACCCTTGTGGGGTACGCGATTTGGCGCTATTTGAAGGTCAAAAAGGTGCAATACGACACGATGGAATAGGGGTCAGGTTAGCTGGGCGGCGTTTCTGGGTTCTAAGTTTGGGTTCTGGGTAGTAGGTTCTAAGTTTGGGTCTGTGTTACCATCTTAGGCCCGTGGCGAAGTCATGTTGGATGGGGTAAAAAGCGTTACGTTGTAAATTAATATTACCCATGGATGCTTTGTAAAATTGATCGATATAATTTCTTATTTATACATGATATTTAGTTGTGCTACATAATTTATGGACTAAATTTAATTGCTTTTAAGTTCTCATATAGTTTTTTTATGTAGCCTAGAAGCGTCCCACTGCAAGGCACATGCCTTCTCTCAGAGGGTGTGGGCTTAATTACCGCGCGTGCCCACCGCCCAAGCGCTGAGGTATTTGAACACCTCAGACACTCAGGTTTCCTCGCGGTTTCCTACACAGAAAACAAGCTTGCCGATAAACTGCATTAGTAGTTTGGCAAATTATGTAAGTGTGGTTTGTTTTTGTCTTCTTTTGAATAAATATAAAAAAAATAATAGAATATAATTTAAAAAAAAAATTACACTATTTTTATTTTTAATGCACTAACCCGTGCTAAGGAACAAATTTAAAAACCTATTTAGAGGCTAAAAATTTCACCCATGCCGGGATTCGAACCCGCAACCTCTGGCTATCCGTACCAGCGCTCTACCAATTGAGCCAATGGGCGACTCACGGCATCAGTGAAATTTCGAATATTAATACAGAGAATATTGTAAAGAGGTTCGAAATTTCACTGATGCCGTGAGTCGCCCATTGGCTCAATTGGTAGAGCGCTGGTACGGATAGCCAGAGGTTGCGGGTTCGAATCCCGGCATGGGTGAAATTTTTAGCCTCTAAATAGGTTTTTAAAAAAAAAATTGTTAACAATGTTGAGTTACTTCTGAGCTTCTGGACTCGTAGAGCGGGGGTCGCATCAGGTGCGGCACCCGTGGCATTTTACCGGCCCTGCCCCCCCTAAAGTTAGGCCACTGGTTCTTGGTTTGAAATGGGAGACCCCGATGTCGTGATCACAGTTGGAAAACGAAAGGCGCTCGGAAGTAGATTGTAATAAATGCATTATTGTTTAATAGAATGATGCGAGATAAATCAGCATGACGATGGCTTTTTTTAAATGTATACCCTATATACGTTCTACTGCAGGGCATAGGACTTTTCTTTGAGAGAGAGTGAAGGCTTAATTACCACGCGTGCGATTGCAATCCTGTATGTCCCCACTGCTGGGGCACTCTTCTGGCACTGCAGGAAGGTTAGACCATACTCCACCACGGGGGCCAAGTCCGGGTTGGTGGAGTCTTGTAAGACAGTGGCGGGCCTTACTGTCAGAACTTATCAAGCCGCCCATAAGGCCTCTGACATGGCTTAACGACTGCCATTACATGACAGCCGGCACCCACGGCTTAACGTGCCTTGCGAAGTACGGAAACGCGTGCTCACCGCGAATTGGCGAGTTCATGGGCTGAGGTGTTTGAGCTACTCAAACTCTCAGGTTTCCTCACGACGTTTTAAAGGCGCTGGTGACGTGATATGTTTTTTCATTCCATTAAAGTCTAGAAGGGTTGATTCGTGTGCGCGCGTAGTGTTGAACCGGCGATGAATTGGAACAGCACCGTTCATTCATTTGACATTGTACTGTGATGCGTTGACAGAATAGGTCTACCGGGAAGACTAGTTTAACTGTAGGAGTCACGGGCCAGAGAGAATGATGGCGAGACCTTATTTTATCGTTTTTAAATTTATTTAGTTCTAGCTCTTATTACCTATGTCTTTTATGCCAGTAAGTATCTAATATAAATAAACAGTTATAGTACCTATTGCAGATCTTAAGTTTTATTTTTTTTAGAGAAGAAAATTAACAGCGCCTTTACGGTGCTCAACACGTATAATGATTTCATCGTTTTCGCTGTATTTTTATTAATTTTCATGCCAGGCGAATACTGACGTTTTCTGTTTGATGGGATGACGGAACGGTGTATTTCTTTTTAAATGTGTCCGTGGAAAGTTTTTAATTGCCATGAAGTTTAATTTGTTCTGAAAAGCGGATTTTTTTAAAATCAATATGAATAAAAACCGGTAGTTTTCATAACAGCCAGAGGTCGCGGGTTCGAATCTCGGCATGGGTGGAATTTTTAGCCTCTAAATAGGTTTTTAAAATTTTAATAAGTTTTATTAAATTTTAATAAATAAGTAATATTACAAATAATATGTGCTGCTTAGTGAGAAAGAGGCGTTTTCAGCACAACTTCACAAAGCAATTCAGAGATGGCGCTTACTGTCGTGGCCATAGAAGAACCGGAATACGGTCGTTAAAGTTAATCTGCGCTGACCAAAAATTTGGATGGACCGACGACCTGAAAAAGGTGGCTGGTGGTGACTGGATGGCGAAAACGGGAGATCGGGTCATGTGGCGCACCCTGGGGGGAGGCTTATGTCCAGCAGTGGACTGCATTAGTCTGAAACAACGAGCAAAAATTTTACCGCCGTGTTTGTGTCACGTCTATAGGCGCCATCTCAAAGTGCTTTGTGAATTTGTGCTGAAAACGGCTCATTAAAATGTCAGAAAGCCAGCATTTGACTTTGGCAAAAGTAAATTTTATTTGGTTTTAGCATAGAAGGTTGCGGAAATATACATTTATAAAGTAGCATTAAATGAATAATAATTAATAAATCGATCAGGTCTAAAACACGACGCCAGTTTTGTCTGTTAGCTAAGCTAGTGATGTGAGGAAAGAGGTAACCAAAATGCCAATTGTCGATAATTTCCTTAGTGGGGTAAGCCAAACTGTTGTTGGAGATTGAGACAGTGTATAATGGTAAAGTGAGATTAAATATAAAAATTCTCTCCGACTTTTGTTACAATGTTGTCCATTATTTTCTGAGATTTAAGGCATTATGGGAATTTAAGGGTTGGTTTTAAGAATACTTTGTTTGGTTTTGATTAAAATTCAGCAATTATTTTCTTTAAATCCAAATATTAAATTAGAATAGCAAAATAATTTTAAAATTACACTCTCGAACATACCTTGTTGAAAATCTTAAACATAATTTTAATCTACTGTGTAACGCGAAGATATAGTTGTTTAAATCGTTGTTGATGATGATATTACAATGTATAAAAAAGTATTTAATCCTATATTTATAACCCCCAGGTATCCAGTAGACTAGAGTTATTTATCTTCTGTGGAAGATACTCATTATTTATTTATTAAAAAGTTAAAAGTACCGTAAGTTACTCGTGCATATTATTGTATAATTATTTCACACTACCAAAAGTAGTTCTTACTCAAACATGTTATATGTTTTATAAGTGTGCATTAATAATTGATTGATAATTATACTTAATAGAAATTCTAAATACTTCATAATGAATTTCAACTGATGATGACAAATGCTCGTAAAATTAAAATACATATCTGCGATGATAATAAAAAAATGTAATATTAATTTCAACTGAAAAATATAATTATATTAGTGATTGTAAAAGATAATTTATTTGAGAATTACGCGGTGTAAGCGGACATCTTATTATATCGAAATATTACGTGTAAAAGCAATAAGTATGTTTTTATTGGATGCCGTCTCGATGAGAACATTTGGCAGATTTCGATGTTGTATTGTGCATGCAACTTTGAAGATTACTAGTGTCATTCTCATATATTTTCATGTACATAATGAGTTGTGCTCAGATACTTTAATAATATATATAAATCTAGTTTTTATATTCTATATTTATTCCTTACCATCTACCTCTTTTCTCTTCCATAAATTGCTGAATGCTTTTCTTACATTCTTTTGTGAATATAATTAAAAAAATACACTAGTAATCGTACATTGTTGCTAGTTAAGGCGCGCTCTGTGTTTATATAGCTTGAAACACTAAAATGTTTGTTTACTATCAATAACGTGCATATCGATTTCATATAAAATATTATTGTGTAATCTATAAGTTGACGTTGACATAAGTCGTCTGCAGTTTGTGATCATGTCTCATTTGTAAATCTTATTTGTATGAGGCTAGAGATCAAAGTAGTGTTTAAGTTAGTAATATATTCCTTCGACTTGTATATGTGTTTGTTGCTTCCCGCTGTATATAATATGAAGCTTTGGTTTTGCAGAGTGATACGGTTGGTATTAATCTAAAAATTTTATTCTTTTTGTAACCTACTTACAATGTACTTGACTTTTTCGAACGTCTTTATGGATACAATGATGCTTTTCATCTATTGTAAATATTGTCTTTTTTTAATATAAGCTACTTTATTCTCGATTTAAAAAAAAGTTGCACCTTCTATAATTTTATTTGAAGTTCCCTCTTCAAATTTTCACAGAAGTTACTTTTGAGTTGTAAAGTATAAAAAATACTCTGATATTTCTGACGCATTTTCTATCTGTAGATGAGAACATATTTAAATATGACTATTTTCCTAATATTTTGTATGAAAACCCCCGTAGTTTTTTTCCCGAATAGTTTTCTAGCATTACGAACATATCGGTGCATTTGTATTTAAAAAATAATGTACTAAAATTATTATATGCCATACGATTTGTCTTCCAATAAACATTGATCTAAAAACAATAGCGTAAAGTATTGTAGCTTATTATAATATTATACATAATAATTACGGGCATTTTCGCGCGGTGCTTCTATGACTTTATTTAAATTATTACAAAAATCACTAAACGACTATACACCATGTTAACCGTATGCTGATTTCCATTTCAAATGATTAAAATTAATAAAAACAAAACTGCAACCAAATAATTTAAATAAAGGCGTAACTTCTACCGCTGCGTTATTATTAAGTGACATATCTCAAATTACTGTAATTTAGTGCGTTCATTTATTGAAATTGTCTTTACGAATAAATGACGTCAAAATGGAATGAAACATTTTATTATTTTAACATTATATAAAAAAGCGCCACACGAAGCAGACCAAGTGTGGGTACAAATTCATCATAATATTGTATATATATATATAATATTTACAATGAATATTTACACAAGCAGTTCCACTTTTATTCCTCATCTACCACTCATCCCTAGCATGCATCATCTAGAATTGTCTTCATCTAAAGTGCAGGTGAAGACGTTCATTCAGTATAGACAAAATCTATTTTTATTAATAAGATTTATCCAGGAACTGGTCTAAATTAGTAATAGGCTTATTTAGCTAGTTACCACCCGCTGGTATTCGGTAGTGGTAAGGCTTATTAAAGAGTCACAATCCGCTCTATGAAAAATTATTTACATTTTAAAAATATTTATAATATTGGGTTCATAATACCCGACGGGGTAGAATCCGTCGTAGTCGTGCTCTAAAGAGCTATGGTGGGGTAAACACCGTAACGCGTTTAAGTAAGTAACGCGATTGATAAATACATTAATTGACCTAGGCTTATTTAACGTGTTGTCGCCGCACCTGATTGAATGTTTGGATGTTATAAAAAAAATTGGTTAGCAAATGTCCTGGAGGATAGTGGTGTAAGTGTGCTTTTAGTACGCACTAAAGGATAAGTTAAAAGGGTGCTATAAGCTTAGGTTAGAAGATATACCAGTTAGTTCAAGAATAAGATGTAATAAATAAATAGACAAATAGTATGAAGCAAATGTGTCCGAAAAGGTAATGTGGTGATTATATACTGAAAATTAAAACTATAAAAGGTGGCGTAGATAGCCGTTAAGGTAGGTAAATAAATAAACTAAGGGGTATACAGGGCGTCCCAAAGTTATGGGCCATGAAGGGAAAGTAATTTTAATTTTTAATTTTCAACTTAATTGACTACGGCTATTTCATGTATGTTTTTAATTTGAATAAAATGATTAATTTCACGCTTTTCCTTTCTTTTAAAATACTATGTTAGTTAAGAAGAGTTATTAGTTTTTGGCCATTTTTTCGATTGGCATCATAAAAGTAGGAGTGTTTTTTTTTAATTTAAGTCGGTTCGATTTCCAGACAAGGCAAGTAATTTTTAGAAAATCTTTGAATGCAGTATTAATATCTTTTAAAAATAACATAAAGTCTTCTTTCAGCAAAATACCCTATCTACGATATTTAAGGTACTTTCCCTTCATGGCCCATAACTTTGGGACGCCCTATATACATATTTTACAAGTATTTACAATTGAAGATGAACGATGAATCGTATTCAATAGAAATACGTCCGGTAAAGTTTTGTACAAGTTGGCGGTAATAGTACATTATAAATGATATAAGTGCGGTAAGTTGAAAATTACAGCCAAGGCGATATTACTAGCCCGAGCCATCGGCGAGGGCTATAAGGAAGCAGAGGCTGTAATTTTCAAAGCGCACGTATCGCACCCTCAGAACGAAAGAGGCCTAAGTAAAAAAATAGTGAAATTGAGTTACAATCATAGTGTCATTAAAAGGTATGCCGTGGACGGAAGATTCGCTATGCTCTTTTTTTACAATAAGTGCCTTTGTTTTACTATTCATCGGTTAGAGCATACATTTGTATGTCTCTCTATGATTGTTAGGCACTCAATTTTTTGAAATTTTTTTGAGTATTTAAACTATTTTTTGACTTAGGCCTCTTTCGTTCTGAGGGTGCGGTATGTCATATGACGTTTTATAACATATTTACGAGGAAATGAATAAAACTCTGACTTTGTTATATCATCATCACTACTTGACGACATTTTCAAATAAAAACAATACATCGAAAAGAAAAAGCGCGCGGATTTATTTTTACTTGTCCACAAATAAGCGATGCGCGCGCATCAACTTTTTTTTGAGGCAAAGGTACAAAAACAGCCAGTATTACTAATAAGTAATACTTATTAGTAATACTGGGAATTATTTAGAGCGTTTAGAAGTGATACATTTTTTGGCCTTTTTACGTCGCACTGCAGGGCACAGGCCTTCTCTCAGAGAGAGAGAGAGAGAGAGAATGAGAGAATGAGCTTAATTACAACGCGTGCCCACCGCGGATTGGCAATTTCGACCGCTGAGTTATTTGAACACCTCAGACATTCAGGTGCCCTCACGATGTTTCCCTTCACTAAGGCCAGGCGCGCACTACGATTTTAACTTTTGCGACACGATTTTAAAATCGCGGTGTTTATTATCGTAAAAAAATCGATGGATTGTTCATTTCCAACGTGGATTTCGTACAAATTGCCTGTCTTACTTTACTTCTGAGTAGAAGAAAAAAAAGAGAGAAGGTATTCGTCAATACTGCATTCATCCTTTTACAGCAGAAAGATGTGTCAAAAGTTTCTTTTACTGAAAAATTATCTTTTTCTATCGACTGCATCGGAGTATGCAATTTAATTATCGCAATGCTACAGTTTAGTTTTGCAAAATCGCGTCGCGAGTAGTCGCGCAAAAATGCGACAAATCACTATTTTAAAATCGCTGCGATCTTTTTGTAGCTTATGCGCGCACTGACCTCGTAATAACTCATACATTTTATTTCTGCGACAAAAATATAGCGCGATAAAATATCGTATTGCGCGCCTGGCCTTAGCGAGTAACGTTGATACATTAACTTCAAAATGTACATAACTTAAAAATATAGTCATTGGTATATAGACACCTGTTTGAGAATCCAGTATTCTACCGCTCCGCTACCGCGCCGCGTTATGTATTCAATTCAATATTTTTATTTGGGAACAATAAGTCCATAGTGTTTGTATCACATCACACTAATATTATAACTTTCGCCTTTATAAAAAGGCGAAAGTTTCATGTTTGAGAGTGTGTATGTTTGTTACTTCTTCAGGTCTAAACAGCCGGAGCGATTTCAATAAAATTTGGTATGGAGTTAGCTGACACCCTGGATTATCACAAAGGCAACGTTTTACTGTGGAAAAATATCTTATTCCTATAGGAAAATCGATAAACTGCGGGACACAGCTAGTTACAGATATTTCTTATATTAGGTTTCATTTCTATATTTTATTTTACGTTACATTTCTATATTAGGTAATGTAACCTACATTAGGTTAAATTTCTATATTTCATTTTACGTGGACCGAAATCGAGTGCTGCAGCATAGGGCTATCAGTACTATTCGCAGTTGACCGTATTATGTATTACGTAAACCTATTTAGAGGCTAAAAATTACGTATTACGTACGTAAAATAGATTAATAACTAGTTGCAATAAGTTAGACCCGTCCCAAACTAGGATATCCTGTGCTATGTTAACCAGGGCAAGGACAAACATAGAAATATATTTTAAAACCCCATTTAGAGGCTAAACATTAGTGCATTAAAAAATAATATAATCATGTGGGTACAGCGATGTCATTCCGATGTAAAACCTAACTGCAAAGTAGGTACTCGGGGCTGCAAGTGATGCAAATTACTTCAGCCAGATGTTGCTGCTTGTACGTAATACAGAGAGTATTGTAAAGAGGTTGGTTCGAGTCCCGGCATGGGTGTAATTTGTAGCCTGTAAAGAGGTTTTTTAAATTGTCCTTAGCACGGGTTAATGCATTAAAAAAGAATATAATCATAGAAATATAACCAGACCGTAGAGGGAGTAAATACGAACCAGACTGACCAATTGTGCAAATCATTTGGCAGATTTTTAAATCCTCTTCCATAATGGGGACACAATTATTATTTACAAAAAAAAAAAAAAAAAGTTTGACAAAGGTCTCTAACACATTTTTGTTCCGCTCATTGAATGTTTATAATAAGAATTTAAACAATTTAGACATTTTTGCTACAAATTTTTGGCCATTTAAAACTAAATTAAGAGAAGCTATAAGAATGAAGGAAAATAATAATAATCATAATAAAAATTAAAATTCAGTACTTGTAATGTGACATGATGGTGTAATTAATATAATATAATATAATATAATATAATATAATATAATATAATATAATATAATATAATATAATATAATATAATATAATATAATATAATATAATATAATATAATATAATATAATATAATATAATATAATATAATATAATATAATATAATATAATATAATATAATATAATATAATATAATATAATATAATATAATATAATATAATATAATATAATATAATATAATATAATATAATATAATATAATATAATATAATATGATTTAATAACATGTTTTCTAATATATTTAGTTAATTTTGATTGATTTCGAACTTGATTAAGCATGTTTTAATTAATAAGTCTGTTCTTGAAGAGGTATGTAATAATTATTAGTGGAAACTTCACTGGTTTATGTAATTGAAATTGTTTATTTTTATTAATGGCTATTGAACCGTTTGTTTCCTAAATAAATAAATAAATAAATAAATAAATAAAGGTTGAAAACATTTTTCTAAAATAATTTTAAATCTGTGGAAAAACAGCTCGCAGTGTCATGACGTCACGCCCAGGTAAAAAAACATCGTCATCACTTAGTAATCACAACAAAGCACGTTTAAGTAAAAATGGCTGAGATTTGTTAGCAGTATTATTATTTTACTATTAGTAGGCAATACAGCGGTGGTAGCTCAGTGGGTAGAACCATAGACTGGCAAGCGAGAGCCCCAGGTTCGATCCCGAGTGCGGGCATGTACCAATGACTTTGTTTAATTTCAAAGTTACGTACATTTGCGAATTTGCAGTCGCAATACCACACGCTAACGGTGAAGGAAAACATCGTGAGGAAACCCGCGGCTTGGTTGGCTCCGCACGCATTGACTAGTCTTTCCTGTGGGCTAGGCCGGCTAAGCTGTCAGGATGGTATAGGTGCTGGGCAAGCCTACACCATCTATAAAACCATGTCCCAGGCACTACATCGTCGGAGTGGTCCCTTCACCAATCTAGTGTGAGTGAAGATACCACTGGACGCTGCATAAATCATCTCATTAAGTAGATGCAAAAAGGCATACTATTATTTTATTATACAGGTATAGTGTATTATATGTGTAAGTACATATTAATGTGTAAGTTTGTTTAACTACACCATTTTACTATTGATTTTCTTTTTCCTTTTTTTTGCACGCCTGCCAACTTTTTCGTTACCTCCGTTGACTGGTAGAAAATGCTTATGGCATTGAGTTCGCCGCATTGTACGATTTTATGGTGCAATAAAGTATTAATAATAATAACAATATTATAAGCTTTTATTTTATTTAAAATATTGGCAATCTCTTTTTTTTCTATAATACAAAATCCGTGTTTTAAGGCCCTCTAATATGTACTTTCCTCAGTAGGAATCGAACCCACGACTTTGATTTAGAATGGTAACCTTTAGACCGACGAGGCAATCGTGGTTAGAAGAAAATGAAAAAACAAATGAAAATGAAAAATGTTTATTGAGCAGAATAAAACATAACAATGTATAAAGTAGTACGTACTACATGTACGTAATACAGAGAATAGTGTAAAGAGGTTCGAAATTTCACTGATGCCGTGAGTCGCCCATTGGCTCAATTGGTAGAGCGCTGGCACGGATAGCCAGAGGTTGCGGGTTCGAATCCCGGCATGGGTGAAATTTTTAGCCTCTTAATAGGTTTTTAAAATGTATAAAGTAACTCTGAGCCCCAAACTAAATTAAATTGTATGTTGGGGCACAGTTCTCCATTCGGGTTGAACTTAAATTTATCAGGGCAAAATAAAAATTAACGTGCATAGAGCAAAACTGTTATATGGCTCAACTATATTTAAAATTAAATAAACCTACGTATATCCTGCGATGCAGGAAGAGACCCGTACCCCAGCAGTGGGGACATACAAGGGTTGATAACGAAACCTACGTATAATAAAATATTACATAGATACGAGACTTCTATAAGTTTTACAGACTAGAACAATTGACTATTACATAATCATAAGTGCACCTATGTTTATGTAATAGTCTATGAATTAATGTAACCAACATGCAACTGTTCTACAGAGTGTGATAGATTCTCCGTTATGAATACTTATGAAGTAAACAAAGTAACTTCCTAGATTTAAGAACAGATGCTCTAATAATGTTGACTGCAAATTGCTGTCGTAGCATCCGTCATTTTGTTGAGATAATTCACAACTTGACACCACGCTCCCGTGGGATCCAATTAAGTTAGCCCAAAGGACACCGAGCATAAGGGGGAAGTAATAGGTAGTAGAAATTATTCGTAGTAGATAGTAGAACAATAGGGATGACGAAACATTTTTCTCTTACATAATGTGGGCACACATTAACCTATTACTTACAAAAAACCTTTATTTCAGTAATAAACTAGAGTTTAACGAAAGCTAAAGTTATTTTTCTAAAATTATTTTAAATTCGTGGGAAAACAGCTCGCATTGTCATGGCGTCGATTCTGACGTCACGCCCAGGTAAACAAACTTCGTCATCAAGTAGTCACAACAAAGCACGGGTAAAGTTCGCCAATGTTAACCTAGTTTGAATTGTAACGTTCATTAAGCCGCAGTTTCTGTGCTACCTTGAAAAAAACCATTTCATTTCTTAAAAGTGTGACGTCACGCGGTGTGATTGGTGTTCCAGTCACAATGGCAGAAAGCAGTACCTATTACGAGTATAATCTTTTATTTTATTGAAAATATTGGTAATGTCTTTTTTTATAAAACTAAATCAGTGTTAGGTACAAATTCTTTTAATTGTACTTTCCCCTAATATCGTTAGTTAAATCTTTGATTATTTTACTGTCGTCACGCGTATTGCGGCTCTAGTATTAGTTCCCCTTGCTAGGACAAGAACTCCTTATATTCAGATAGATCATAACAGAACACACATCCATTTCTTTTTTTTCATTTTCGCGATTCTCTGATTGCATAAGTCTATGGCAATATTTTTTCCTTTCATTAGATAACCAGTCTACCGAGATCTCTCGTTGCACTCACCTGCCATTCAATTGGGTCTCACGCTCCTCTAGTCACGAGTTCGCCTACATGTTGGTTGCTAAGCCCAATCTTTTTCACAACCTACCCTACATCGTAATTAAATTAGGTAGCAAATATTAAATCTAGGAAGTTACTTTGTTTACTTCATAACGGAGAATCTATCACACTATGTAGAACAGTTGTATGTTTGGTTATATTAATTCTAACAAGCTTGCACCTATGTTTATGTAATAGTCTATTATTTTATTATATAAAACTTATGTAATATTTTATTATATGTAGGTTTAATTAATTTTAAATATAGTTGATTATATTTATTTATAATAGTTTTGCTGTATGCACGTTAATTTTTAATTTAATTACGGAACAATTACTTTGCTGTGATACATTTAAGTTCAACCCGAATGGAGAACTGTGCCCCAAGATACAATTTAATTTAGTTTGGGGTTCAGAGTTACTTTATACATTGTTATGTTGTATTCTGCTCAATAAACGTTTTTCATTTTCATTTTTTCAGATTTATTGTCAACTAGCTGACCCAGCGAACTTCGCACCACTTAACAGTCGATTCTTAATTTTGTTTTTGCTTTTCTCTCCGTAAGAACCATCCTCGTACTTCAAGGAATATTCTAAAAAAAGAATTAGCGAAATCGGTTCAGCTGCTCTCGAGAGTTGCGCTTACCAACACATTCAGCGATTCATTTTTATATTATAGAAGAAGACTTTTGAATTGAGACTTCGCTAAGTAAATAGTTACATGTAGTACTGTCAGGAAAGAGCGTGACAGAACAATACTTAAGTATTGTTACTTAGTAAAATTTTCAATTCAGAAACCGGCCCATGGTGTTTTTGTTACACCTTTCATTAGTGACTTAATCCGAACTATGATTGCCCATAATTAAAGCGAATTTTCCAATAACTGCGCCCAATTAGGATGCCCCCGTGTGTCCAATTAAATCGGGACATATGTCGCTAACTAGCCGTGTAATCCCCCAAAGGGTTGTTTTATTGGACACCCTACTGTTTCCTTGCAACAATGGGGGATGAATAAACGAAATTGCAGTTGTTTTTTCTAGTCGCCGAAGCTCGTTTTGGCGTGAAATTGACTGTAAAGTAAATTGTAGACACGTGCTATTGTAATACTGGGCTTACTCTTTGGATCAGTGAGATGACTGAAGATGACGTCGGTTTTTGTTTTTTTTTCTAAAGAATACGCCGATAGAATAGGATTCGTAACGAATGCATCCGACAGAGAACCAAAGTTATCGACATAGCTCAGATAATTAGCAAGCTGAAGTGGCAGTGGGCTGGCCATATCTCGCGGAGAACCCTACCGTTGGAGTAAACGTGTTCTTGAGTGGAGACCGCGACTCGCCAAACGTAGTGATAGGACGCCATCCGACCAAGTGGGAGGACGATGTGTAAAAAAATGCCGGCAGATGCTGGATGCGGCAAGCTGAAGACAGGGCTCTATGGTGCTCATTAGGGGAGGGCTATGTCCAGCAGTGGCCTACATAATATAGCCTGAAGAAGAAGAAGAAGATACGCTGATATGCCCTTTTTTCTATCGGACCACCAGAAGGTCGGCTCGAATGCACGCTTTTGTCGTCGACATTCCGCGAATCCGCACTGAGCGATTCGCGAATTCTTTTATAATAAGAACGGCAAAGTTGTGGCACACGCTGCCGTCGTCAGTCTTTCCGGAGACATATAACCTGGTAAGCACGTAACATCGTAGACCACTCTCACTGGGGTCAAGTAACCTGATATCAACCCTTTATATGACCCCACTGCTGGGGTACGGGTCTCCTCCTGCATCGCAGGAAGGTTAGGCCATACTCCACCATGGGGGCCAAGTCCGGGTTGGTGGAGGATTGTAAGACAGTGGCTGGCCTTACTGTCTGTCTCTCTGGCATGACTTAACGACTGCCATTGCATGCCAGCCGGCACCAACGGCTTAACGTGTCTTACGAAGCACGGAAAAATGCCACTAGCGGTAGTCACGGGATGATTACCCAACCAGCACCTGACCGCGCCTGTTGTTGCTTAACTTTAGTGATTGATTCCAATCACTCGGTTCCACTAGGCCACAGAACATTCTGTGCACTAGGCCACGAGCGCTTCAGGTGTAACCTATCCTATTTAAAAATAGTGCAAGTTGGCATAGTCTTACAACATTCCTCCGACTTTTTATTCTGTTTTGGGGGTTTCCAAAAAACGCCAGGACAGCGACAGTGTTCAGTATTAATTAGCCTTAAATTAACCCGCGTCTCTTAACTGCGGTTAAAGTTACCCGACAAGCGTACACCGTGGCCGCGTGACAGATTTATGAGGGCAAAAACTCAGTTCTAAAAGAAAGAGTGAGGAAAGCATGTTTTACGTAGATCATCATCGAAGCTCGAGTCGAAAAAGACAGTTTTGACATTTGAATACCATCGTGCAGATTTTAAGCGGGAATCTACAAACCTTTAACGCCAATTCTGAATGCGATTATGGGCGGCTTGATAACTTCTGACGGTAGGGCTCGCCACTGTCTTACAATCCTCCACCAACCCGGACTTAGCCCCCGAGATGGAGAATGGGCTTACCCTCCAACGATGCAGGAAGACCCGTGCCCCAGCAGTGGGGACGTACAAGGGTTGATATCGCTGAATGCGATTGCATCACGGCTGGATAATCATACTCGCGCAATATTATTCCTGAAAATACACCGCGGATTGGCAATTTTCAGCGCTGTGGTCGGTAGAGCGTTCAGCGGTTCGGTTCGGTTCAGCGAGTGGTAAGGCCACTACAATAGTGTACGTAGCTTAGAACGTACTTCTTCGTTCATTCGTTCTTTAATAATAGTCCGCAACATGAGCCCTGTGAGGGCACTGCAATTTTATACATAAGCAGATTACGTATTAGAAAAATGTACTATTACTAATTTTATGTACTAAAATATAAGAAGAAGAAAAACATTTATTATAGAAACAGTGCACACGCCACAGTAATAGATTTAAATCAGATTAGAAATAGAATAAGAGTGTCATGTATTTTTAATACAATTAGTTTAGACACTGTTACTTACACTTACCTATTTAATACTAAAAGGCTAACTTAAAAATATATAACACCAATAGAATCTTTTACATTTCTTACACCAGCTTCGTCTTCTTCTTCTTCAGGCTATATTAGTCCACTGCTGGACATAGCCCTCCCCAAATGAGCGCAAGGTTGTGCCATCATTAGGGGGTAGTGCCCATAATCCCCACGCTGGGCATGCGGGTTGGGGATCGCAGTTTGGTAGAATTGTACTGCAGGGGGCGCTGCTGCCCACCCTCCGGTTTGAGTCCCTTAGTCGCCTTTTACGACACCCGCGGGCAGAATTTGGGTTGGTGCTATTCTCTAGGCCGACACCCCACAGCAACTTCGTCTACTAAGTAATTAGATGTTGGTCTATATACCCAACGTAAAGTAATCATTCAGAAGCCATATTTCAAAAGGTGTCAGAGTCACACGTAGACCAAATGGTACAAAAAGGAGGTTTCTCTAAAACATTTTGTACCCTTCAGCCAATTAGACATGCTTCGTTGCCTGTTTTAGTGCAAACAAACGCAAAAAACGCTGTGTTTTAGAGGTGTCCTCGCAGATTGGGTGACATGTGACAGACTTTTTTGGTGATTTGTCAAATTTTTGCGTACAAAAACGTTTTATTGACATTTGGGACCTCTCTAGTTTTAACATATTAAACTTTCGCGACTTGTACACATAGAATATTTTCGGGGCCGAATTGTGCGTGAAGCGGTTGAAATTAAGAAACACAAAATTTTAATCGGGAATGTGGTTTCAAACTGTCGCAAACGTGGGATCCGGTCATCAAGAAGTGTTCGAGTGGAAAAAAGTCGCATGGCTTATCGTCCGACATTGTCAGTGTAGTGTGTCGCAACCCTAATAATAGTGCTTTGTGATGGCTGATGGAGGGTAGTCTGAAACCTCATCAGCCGAAGATGCGAACGGGTGCCAGCCATCAGTCTTCTCGTGACCACGATGACTGTAACGTCGTCGAAACGTCGAGGTAAAATAGCAATAAATTATTTACTACGCGATTAAGCCCCGAAAATAATCTCTCTAGTTTTGTTCGTCAAAACTGTATTTTTTATTTAGGTAGAGTGTACTGTAACGATACTTCTTTATATTAGCTGGCCGGCGTAGCCGTCTAGGCAGAGTTTAAATTATTAGAAGAATATCGTTACGTTTTGTTTAGGTGACAGTCGTGTTGAGACTCTCAGCTAGGCTAGGTTTTCGTAATGAAGAAGATAATAAAAAGTATTATTTCTAATCCAATGTTTTAATAAGTGCAGCGCTACAGTACGCATAAACTCACGCCTGTTTCAGAGAGGCAAACAGAGGTGATATAACATGCTGGGCAGGGGTTTAATTATGCGCACCAAACCCTGTCGAAATCCTGACATTTGATGGAATTTGACTGTTGGAATACGATTGGAGAGGAATCGTTCATGATTTCAAGCGCGTACAGTCTGTAAGCTTTTAGAGTATACCTCGGGCTCTAGAGTAGGCTTCGGGTTTCGCCGAAAACACACGAGTGTCATACTACTTCCTGCTCTGTATAAAATTAAGTTATGTAAAGTATTAGTTCCGATATTTCTATTACACGAATACATAATATATCCGATTCTATCCGATAGTACCCGAGGTATATTCTAATTTTTCTTCGCCATTTTGAAAAGTTATGTAAAGTATTAGTTCCCATATGGGAAATAATAATAGAAACATTTCTATTACACGAATACCTAATATATCCGATTCTATCCGATAGTAGCCGAGGTATATTCTAAAAGCTAACAGACTGTAAATAGGCCCCAGTAAATTTGACAAATCCCGAAGAGAAACACCGAGCATAGCACTTTCCATAGCTCGGAGCGACCATAAATGGTTGGCTATTCGAACCGTTAGACGTCTGGGCTCCCTGTGTCATGACGGTAGGACCACAGACATCTCAAAAGAATGCTCTGAGGATAGGACGCACGGATTCAAGACTTTCGGACGCACGAATAGGGAAGAGCGGGTGATCGTGCTCCTCCACTATAAAGGGAAATTTCCCGCCAGGCAGATCGTATGCCTAGGGACGGCCGGTCCAACTATTGTTAGTCGGACATTGTTTTTATGGTATGTCATTGAAGTACTTTGATTGCGTGATGCACTACAAACTCCAACGTTCCTATGTTGGAGTTTGTAGTGCGCGCGCAGACTTGACATGTGCTCGAGTGACATGTGCTCGAGACTTCGGACCGCGGTGTAGGCAACGAGAAGACTCGACGAAGTTTCCTGAATGCTTCGAACTAAAGCGATAGACATAGCTCAACGGATTAACAAATTTAATTGGTGGGCAAGTCAAAATTGTCGCAGGACCGTTAGCCGTTGGGGTAGACTGGTCCGTGAATCGGCAAACGTAGCGTAGGACGCCCCGTGATAGAGCCATAGATTCTGTTAATGGGCATCTAAACGGGCTATATTTTCACTGCAATATGTTGCCGGCATCTATTGGTGTCCCTCTCCTACTCAATTATTAGAGAAATACACCAATAGTTGTCGGCGACATATTGCAGTGAAAATATGGCCCGTTTAGAAGCCCCTTTAAGCGATTCCATTTCATTGCTGCTATACGTTTGAGCCCGCACACGTATTAAACTAGGTGCCAATGGCATAAAAAATACGTCACGTGACGCTTCCATTTATATGGCATTGTAGTGTAATGAAGTTACAGTGCTACACAAGAAATAAGTCTCGCGGATGTACCTGCGCAGATGACCAAATTTTGAATGTGCGGCAAGTTGATCGACCAATCAGACCAGACTTTTAGTCCGGATTTACTTACGGGTGTTGTTATATCGGTGTTGTTTGTTGCTATTGGTTGATTCAACGTCATCGATGCAGGTGACTATTAGTTTGGCAATATTAGCGTGAGCGAAACAGGTAGCCCTACTGCGGCAATCAATTCTGCACCTTAACCGTATCGGTTAAAGATCATGTTGAATGTACTTATAGCTTCGAGTACTTTCGTTACACTTCTTCCTAGTCTGCGCGAACGTAGATTCCCGAAGGGACTTTTATGATGCAATACTGTACAGAATTAAGGCTCACGTGGAGCGACGACATTTGCAAAGCGGTGGGCAGTGACTGGAAGAGGAGAGCCGAATATCGGGCTCAGTGTCGTGTCTTGGGAGAGGCCTATGTCCAGCAGTGGACTGACGCCGGCTGATTATGGTGATGATGGAAGTTGACATAATAGACACAGGACATATTGCAAGATCAAAACTGGTGTGTAGCATTTAACTATTCCTCAGATAAGATAAGAATATTCTTTATTGTATACCGGAAAAATAGTTACAAAAACGGCAGATACAAAAGATCAAATACAATTGGCGGCCTTATTGCTAAAAGCAATTTCTTCCAGGCAACCTCAAATTGGAGAATTTGACGAGGAGAAATAAATACGGGTAGCCGGTGCAAATACGAATATTAATAGACAAAAGTACGTATACGTACCTAATAATAAACTTACATAAATCATACTTAAATACTCTAAATAAATATCTACATATACATACATAAATAGTGTCTTATAACAAGTGTGTTATATGAACAAGAAAATGCTATATACCTACATAATATATATGTAAAGAGAAGTGAATGACTACTTACAGCAAAATTACTTAATTAGACAGAAGGAATTCCATTACTCTGGCTTTAAATATAGCCGGAGAGGGGAGCTCAGACAAAATTCAAATCAACTGAGACATTTTTTATGGACCAAATTAGTACGTGTAATTACTTATTTTAAAAACCTATTTAGAGGCTAAAATTCCACCTGCCAGGATTCGAACCAGCGACCTCTGGTTATCCGCGACAGCGCTCTTTCCGGTTCGAATCCCAGCATGGGTGGAATTTTTAGCCTCTAAATAGGTTTTCAAAATTGTCTTTAGCACAGGTTAGTGCATTAAAAATTATATAATTACTTATTTGGTCAATAAAATATAACTGACCTTAATTATCTTAAAAGATACAGACTACAATTTACGCACTCAATAAACCAAACCAAATATTAATCTAGAAATCACCCGCCCACTTCCCCGTCGACAAAAAAAAACCCTTGACATCACCAAAATAACATTGTCAACTATTGTCGCCTCGCCCCTCGATAAGCGGAGTGTTAACAATAAACATGTAATGTTAACAATCGCAGTTCAGCAGCAATTGTCATGGTTTAACACCCCCCCGGGTCGAAATAGCCAAATGCGCAACTACGATGTTGTGATGCGATTGCGGGCCGCAGTTCGAAATGTTGCAACTGGCGACTTGGAAACGTCTAATGTACGTTTGTTTGTCACACTTCATTGCTTAAGTGAGTAAGCTGTCTCTGAGTACGCGCCACCGACTGAACTTTTTTTTCCACTCCATCCGAAGGTTGTCTGGAAGAGATCGCTCTTAGCGATAACAAACAAACAAACAAAAAAGTTTTATTGTTATAAAAGTGTACAAAAATAGTGCCTGGTCCCCAAACTAGAGTACTCTGTATTATGGGTAACCAGACTTCCGCTCAGAAAGTGACAGTGTAGCTTAGACATACGTAGTTTCGATAGAAAACAAAAATAATAATAATAATAAAAGTAACAGAATTAATTTTTTTTTACTTTGAAACAAAAATTTGGTCACATTGAAGTTAGCATATGGGCCTTTACTTTGGAACATGTTTTAATCTTGGAGCTCCTTGGCCCAAGCTCCATACATTTTTGCCCATTGTCTTTACGTTTAAATTTTAGTAAGAGTGAAGAGCGATGGTAGCGGAGCGGTATAGCGACGGTTTCTCATTTGGGAGGTCCTGGGTTCGAATCCCGGTATGTAACAAAGACTTTGGTTTTATAAGTTATGTATATTTGTGTAGTTATAATAGCAATACCCCTCGCAAACGGTGAAGGAAAACAACGTGAAGAAACCTGAGTGTGTGAGGTGTTCACACACCTCAGCGCTTGAAATTTCCATTCCGCGGTGAGCAACCGTGGTGATTAAGCCCATACTTTCTCTCTAAGAGAAAGCCTCTGCCCTGCAGTGTGGCGTATTCTACCTATAGGCTACTTAAAAAAAACGAGTAAACTGGCGTAAACATGACTTTACTTTTTTTGTAAAGTCTTAATAAATTTAATGCTACTTGTTATAACAATCACGTCAAATAAATAGCATTAGGAAATTGAAAAAGTCGGCGGCACACTTTGCCACTCGTATTAGCATTTCTAGCAAATATTACCTATCATTTATCGGGGTTTTTGATGAATTATTAGCACTGATTTTGTAAAACCTGCAATGTAAACGATATTATAAACGATCTCCGAATACGCGAAATATAAATAGCAAGCTGAAATTATTGATCATGCTATTTTAATTTTGGCAATAGCAATTTGAACACATCGAGATTAAGGTAAACGGCCGTTCAATTCTTTATTTTTGTCATCAATATGTACAACAAAAAATCCTTTGATGTGACTATCGCAAATGTCTTCCATCGGCACGGATTTCTGATCAAGGTATAAGTCAGTCATTATTACCTAATCCATCGTTTCCGTTGGATAAATAAACAGATTTATTTTCTCCGTAACAAACGAGAACGAATCCGCGGACGCAGCTAGCGCACTAACATTTGCGAGTTGCAATATTCTGCCAGCTGACGTCACAGGCTCAGCGTGACATTGCGTCGCCAGGACAATGGAGCTGTTCATTTGTGTCAGATCCTTTTGTCAGAATACTCGTAACTGAGGATTAGGAGATGTCACGCCTTTTCTGAGGGATTATGCCCGGGTTGTGGTGTTGGATGGGCGCAGCGCTGGTTTTGATCTTGGGAGATGGATTTAGCCTCCTCACAAAACTTATCCATACGACTAATTCACATAGATTTCCTTGACCAATCTAATACCTACATAAAATTCTTGTATTCAGCGCTTGTCTCTTCTCTTGCGAAATGGCTTCACGGATTTTGATGAATTTGTTCTTGGATATTTGGTAGATCTGAGAATCAGCAGCATCATCAACAAATTACGTCCCCATCGAGGGGCACGGGTCTCTTCCCTAAGGAAGGTATAGAGGCCTTACTCGTTAAGCCAAGTAAGAACTTTAAAAACCTATTTAGAAGCTAAAGAGGTCCCGTGCTAAGGCACGGGTTAGTGCATTAAAAAGTAGATAACCAAGTAAGAACTCTTTGGGCGGCTTGAAAACATCTCACAGTAAGACCAGTCGCTAGTCTCAGGCCTCCACCAATCCAGACTTGCCACCTGTGGTCTGAGAATATCAAACAGAAAATGAAGCAGGTAAGTATTCCCGGTTGCAAATCAATAGTGTCTGACAATATGTCGTAGGTATATTTTCAACTAAACAACATTGGCGGGGCTATCTAGTCATTTTTATAACGCGTGACTTGTGCCACTAACACAGGCTAGAAAAACAAGCTTAAAATATATGTAGGAAGCAGGCAAAAAGCAATACCTACACACTTCTAGAGATGTTTTATTAGTAGATGCCACCTCAATTCTGCTGTGTGGTGTCGGCCTAGAGAATAGCACCAACCCAATTCTTCCCGCGGGTATCGTAAAAGGCGACTAAGGGACACACACCGGGGGGTGGAAAGCAGCGCCTCCTGCAGTACAATTCCACCGAACTGCGATCCCCAACCCGCAGCCCAGCTTGGTGGGGATTATGGGCACTTCCCCCTATGATAGCACAACGCGGCGCTCTTTAGGGGAGGACTATGTACAGCAGTGGACTAAGTAGTACCTGTAGCCTGACGACCTCAATTTTTGGACAGTCTTAAACACAGCGTTTTTTTAATTTAATGTCCCCAGGCCAGAACTTAAAAATAACATAACATTTACACACAGACACATACATTGCTTCTGGCCCCGCACTAGGATACCATGTGTCGTGGGTACCAGAAACAGTGACGTCACAAACATGTAAACATCCAAGACCTGGGGGATTATTTTTGCTCCTTGTTGGGGTTCGAACCTGGGATCCCGCAAAATAACTATCGGGCAGCTCTTATATTAAAGAAAGTAAGAAACAAACAAACAAAGACATTTATAATAACAACAAGACATTACAGAAAGAAAATAAGCAGATTTGATTAAAACCTTTTCATTTCATTCAAAATAAGCAGATAAATTGACATAATATGAGCACAACAGAAATAAACGAAATACATAATAAACGAAACAAAAAAACAGAGTTAGCCTGTGGTGTGTCTAAATTGCCACAAAAGGCAGCTGACTCAGCGTTGTGCTGAGGGAGTGAGCCCTCAGCACAACGCGATAATACGCACAGAATCCTGAACGATTGTTAAAACTACAGCTATAATTTACAGCAAAAGACTATCGCTTTAATGACATCTAGCGCTCGTAACGATGGTTGGTGCTGAACAAAAGAAACCCTTGGAAAAAGTCGGCCAAGATCGAGCAAACATCTCGCTCAATGGGGTTCAGTACGGGTATGTTTTTGGTGGTAAGAAGAAATGGAGAGATACTACACGAACAGATAGATAATTTTGGACATTAGAACTTTTTAGTAAAAAAACTGACTTCAACAAACATACACACTGGAAAGAAGAGTGTAATACTTTTCTCATGGATTCCACCAATAGATTTAAATTTGATCAAATTTATATGGCGTCACCCTTGAAGCAGCTTAACATTTTACGTGAAAAAATGTTATTATAACGTTAATGCGTTAAATACGCAATAGTAAGGCACGCGTTGAAATTTTTTACTGTGTGATTTTTACCGAGATATGGAAAATGTATAAATGTTAACGCACTTGCGAAAAAAAATAACTCCCCAACCAAATCAGTACGCGATTTATAATCCGTCAGAAAAAAATCGATATTACACGCAATGCGTACTAAGCCTGGTCGATGGTAAAATAATACTCGTAATATGCAATTTGGAGCGGGAGTACTAAGTATGACATGTGTAATTTCTTTGTCAATTCTCCTTTACATAGAAATCTCTATCTTTCCTGTGAACTAGGCCGTCTAAGCTGTTAGGATGCTATAGATGCTGGGCAAGCCTACTCCAACTGAAAAAACGATGCGCTAGGCACTTTTGGGTCCGAGTGGTCGCTTTACCTATCGAGTGTTAGCGAAGGTGCCACTGGACGCTGTATAAGTCATCTCATTGAGCTATCAATAAAATGTATGAGTTTGTATTTTATAAAATACCTTGTCGGTATACTCTTGTTGACTAACTAACCCTGATAACACGTGTATTTTCATATTTCGAATTGGACTGCGCTGCTTACCAGTCGCTTGTCACAAAACGTAATATTAACCTTAATAGCTTTGAGTTAGAATCGATTTTAAAGTTTCTTTAGAATAGCTCAAATTTTTTTTCATGAGATTATCGATTATCCAATCCATTGAGGAATTTTACGATAGATCGGATGCAAGCGATAAGTAGTTGCAGATTTTCGAAGAATTTACGATGTAATTTTGATTGGAATCGCAAAATGCTTCGTTGGTAGGTATAGCAGTAACATGTTTGATTACAAACTCAGGAGCCGTAGGTTCTATTGACACAGGGGCTTTCTATATAGGTGATCCCCTTGAACAAGGTATGCTTTTCTGTGTTGTACGGGACTCGGTATGCGGGTTCGTGTTGTATGGAATATGTTTTGTTAATCTGACAACATTTTGGTTTCATTAAAAAAAGCGTATAAATAGCATAAACATTGTTAAAAATCTATTTAGAGGCTAAATATTCCACCCATGCCAGGACTCGAACCCGTGACCTCCGGGTTCGCGACCACGAGCCAGAGGTCTAAACAGGGTTTTAAATTGTCCTTAGCACGGGTTAGTGCATTAAAAAGATTATAAGCATAAACATTACTAGACAACTTTTACGAGACATTTTATGTGCCCAGCACATGCCTTCTCTCAGAGAGAGAGAAAGAAACCGAATGGTCTTGATAGATAGATAGAATATTCTTTATTGTACACTGAAATTACAATAACAGAAATTATATAAAAAATACAGTACAAATGGCGGCCTTATTACTAAAAGAATTCATTTTAAATGCTGAGTTATGTGAACAGAACCTCCAACGCTGAGGTTTCTACACGACGATCTTCTTCACAATGGACGAGTGGTATTGCTATAATCTCACGGATGTAAAAGAAAGGTATACATCAATTCACAAATCGAAATTCTGCCAAAGCTTAAAACCGTTTCTTTCTTCAGAATCGATAATTAAACCACCTTTGATACATAAGATAGATACAGATGGAGAACCCTTTATTGTGCATAAAAATGGAAATAACACAGATATTTCTTAACCTAAGAGTACAGATGGCGGCCTTACCACTAAAAGTGATCTCTTCCAGACAACCTCCGGATGGACTGGACTAATACATTAGAGAAGGAAGTAGATGTACAAACAAAGCATAGAAAATGATAATTTCAGAGGTATAAATACTCTTACATGCCTAAATAACAGTGTGAATAAATTAAATGAGCAACAGATAAATACAAATACCTAATTAGCAAAACTTCGAAATGCTGACATTGTACATTCAGCAAACAGAATGTAAATTCTTTACCTTGAAATAAATTTCTGATTTAAATGTTTCATATATGGGTAAATTCTCTCCTCTCACTAGAGCAATGCTGACCTACAATAATCTCCAGGAAACCTCGCCAATGTCAGCCAAGCTTGACATTTTTGGAATGCCATTCTATTTATTTAGGGAATATTTGATGAGAAGTTAATTTTAAATGCCTTAGTTAACCTACCTAACAATTAATTTGCTATCTAATAATTATTTATTTAAAATACTGAATTATTTATTGACAATTTAACGTATTGCTAACCTGATTAAATTTAGGTATAATAAAATCAACAATGTAAAGCAATTTGAACGAATCTTTATCTAAAATATTAATTTATTGTAATCAAAATTCGAAATTAATTTAATTAGAATATCGATTTACTAATTCAACTTTTACTGACAACACAATTTTTTGAAAGTTATATACTCCTGTAAGGGTGTTTCACACTGAATTTTACATTAGAATAAGTAGTTTTTAAATGAATTGTGAAAATACTGTTGGAGTAACTAATAAATAATAATAATAATATAGTCCATTTGCTTAGGTACTTAAAAAAATGTAAGCAATCTTTAGTCTTTTTATCGAAACTTTTTTTTAAACGCACTTTTTAATCATAATCATGTTACCAAAATGCAATCTGATATTTAATGTTACTTCATGAAATTCAAGCAAAATGTAAATATTTTTATTAAAAATATTTACATTTAGATAAAAATCACTACATTACATTTTGATATATATCGATAAAAAGACGTATCAAGATTGCTTACATTTTGTATATCTAAACAAATGGACACCATAAAAAAACCTATTTAGAGGATAAAAACTCCGCCCATGCCGGGACTCGAACCCGCGACCTCTGGCTAACCATACCAGCGCTCTCCCAACTGAGCTCAGTTGTCCCCAGCACGGGTTAGAGCAACAAAAAGAATAAAATCAAATTGACTAACATTAATATTAATGATATAATATTTGAAATCAGCGCTGTCAAATTTCTTTCAATCAATCAGCCCGTCGCCCACAGCTGGGCATAGCCATCCCCAAAGCACGCCACTTCTTCCTATCCTCGGCTACCAACAATCTGCCTCAGATCAGAACATCCAACAACTTGTCAATATTATTAAAAAAAACTTATCAGTTTCGATTTCAATAACTCGTTGTATAACACAAGGAGGTTCTAGCCTCCATGCTGAGTTTCCGATTACCTACCTCCTTAGTTCACGAGGCAAATTAAACTAAATGACGTTATGCGAACTCTTTATCTCTGCATTGCGGTGTCCGGTTACACGCCGTGAAATGTCGAATAGTCCGTCTGTGGGAAATTATAAAGGACTTTGGTTTGAATTTTGCTGATGTTATCAAGTTGTAGGCAAATGAAGTTCAAACGACAAGGTCCAAGATTTTCTTTTGGTTCCTCTTGGAACACGGGCAAAAAAAATACCCATCTTACTACTGGTAGTAAAAAAAAGACACGGGTAGCGTAGGATTAGAAACTAGACTATGAATAGAAAGAACAGTGGAAAGATTTTGTCATCGATTTCCTGCTGATAGAGACGACTTTTTATAGATAGGGATAGATGGAGCACACTTTATTGCGCAACAAGAAAGAAAAAATTACAATTTCTTATTCGCACTACTAATTAAAGCTAAATCTGGAAACCGATTTTACTAGTATTGATAATTATTATTAAACCATTTCCACAATTATCCTGTTTTCTAAATTACATGCGTTTGTGACAGTAAGGCCCGCCACTGTCTTCCAATTCTCTACCAACCCGGAATTGGCCCCCGTGGTGGAGTATGGCCTAACCCTCCTGTGATGCAGGAGACCCGCGCCCCAGCAGTGGGGACATACCAAGGGTTGATACCATCATCATCATCAGCATCGGTTCTAAAATTATTTTAAATCTGTGGGAAAACAGCTCGTCATGACGTCGAATCTGACGTCACGGCCAGGTAAACAAACATCGTAACCACTAGAGTAGTCACAACCAAGCACGGGTGAAGTTTACCAATGTTAACCTAAGCGTGAGGTCACGCGGTGTGAGGAGTGTTTCAGTCAAAATGGCTGAAAGCAGTATTATAATCTTTTATTTTATTGAAAATACTGGTAATGTATTTTTTGTAAGAGTATCTAGTGCTTTAAATCCTTTTAATATGTACTTTGCCCTAATATCGTTAAATCTTTGATTATTTAATACTGTCGTCACGCCTATTGTGAATCTTAAAAATAAACCTACACAATAGAATAAATCATTGGACCTAACTGACCCAGTTAAAATTGTGTAGGTATGAGTCATGCATGACAAACCAAGGTACCTATTAATAGTCAAGCAAGGTGTCCGAGTACAGACGAAATTTTGACAAGTTGACAAGGATTCACGCTTGACCGCTTTTGCAGACGGCGCGTGAAATGGAGTCGAATAAGCCATCTTTCAGGAGCACTTTAGTGGATATTGATTGCATTTATAGAACTGGAAATATGTAGAGTCGGTTACAAGGAGTGGTATTTTTAACCGACATAAAAAAGGGAAACTTAAAATTTGTTATAAAAAAGGGAGTTTGTGTCGGTTAGTACATATATACCATAGTATTACTTATGGTTATATCGTTTAACAGTTGAGATCTGTTTTGTACACCAATAAATAAAGTATATAACATATTATGTCAATTTTAAAAACCTATTTAGAGGCTAAAAATTCCACCCATGCCGGGATTCGAACCGACCTCTGGCTATCCGTATAATAATATTGAATCCCGGCATGGGTGGAGTTTTTAGCCTCTAAATAGGCTTTTTAAATTGTCCTTAGCACGGGTTAGTGCATTAAAAATAGTATGAGACAAAAACAGAAACAAAAAAGTAACCAGATAAATTGACATAATTATCTGTTTATTTTTTTGTTTGTGTGATGTGTCTTGTTGGTATAATAAATGTCTTTCTTTTCCTTCTTTATTCTTTTTAAAATTGGAGATTATGCACCACAAAAAAAATGTTTTAATCTCAGAGTCCACGTCATTTGGTCACGTTATTTGTCGGGCATTATATTTAGATTTTATTCTGCCGACCAAAGCGTTTATATCTAGATTTTAGCGCATTATTGATCGGGACCTCAATTCTGTTTGTGCATTATAGTACCATGACAGATACATGGTCGAGTCACGTGGGGTGTTTTTCATACCATTGACGCCTAGAAAGTTCGATGTATTTGCGCGCGTAGACTTGAAGCAGCAACGTAATTAAATCGCTATGTTCATGCACTTGCCACTGGTACCACTATGCTTTAGCAGAATCTAGGCCCAGGGAACCAATTCTCACATCATTAGCAAATAATTCGTATACGACTCTCAAGGCTTATGACTTGAATTCCACATAAAACGGCGTGCGACAGCCAAAATCTGTACTCTGAACGCCATGCTAAATCGAATTCGAATGAGAAAATAAATGTCTAATGACTTTGTCGAGTTATCTTACTTTTGTGCGACAAATGTCTTCGAATATTTTGCGTCCACGCTTTCAATTCGCATGGCCGAGAATCGGCTCCCTAATGTGTCTTTATATAATACTTTATTGCACACGGACAGCGGTGGTAGCTCAGTGGGTAGAACCATAGACTGGCAAGCGAGAGCCCCAGGTTCGATCCCGAGTGCGGGCATGTACCAATGACTTTGTTTAATTTCAAAGTTACGTACATTTGCGAATTTGCAGTCGCAATACCACACGCTAACGGTGAAGGAAAACATCGTGAGGAAACCCGCGGCTTGGTTAGCCAACCAAGCCGCGGGTTTCCTCACGATGTTTTGAAATTACGCGTTGAAATTACGTGCGGAGCCCCGCACGTATTGACTAGTCTTTCCTGTGGGCTAGGCCGACTAAGCTGTCAGGATGGTATAGGTGCTGGGCAAGCCTACACCATCTATAAAACCATGACCCAGGCACTACAGCGTCGGAGTGGTCCCTTCACCCATCTAGTGTGAGTGAAGATACCACTGGACGCTGTATAAATCATCTCATTAAGTAGATGCAAAAATGCCAATATTATTATTGCACACGAAACGTTTAACAGGACATTACATAAGAAATAACATATACAAAGGCGAGCTTATCTCTGAATGAGATTTCTTCCAGCAAACCTTAGAGAGTCGGAGACGCATTAAAAAGCGGGTTTATATACGTGTACAAAATATACTATACAAATCTTGAATAACCTGTCTAACTATGGAAGAAATAAATAAACTACATTAACTAAAATATAGAGAAAAAAACTACATAGATATAAACATAAATATATAGGTCAATGTTATGACAGAGATAGATATAATGCTCTTTCAACCGTGTTTTTGTAGTTTAGTCAACTGTCAGTGGACTAACTACATAATATAGCCTGAAGAAGAAACTCATTTTATTAACACTGACTATGACTCTTTGTTAGATCCTTCAAAGTATTTCTTTAAAATTAAGGGACTCCTTTAAAATAATAAAAGCTACTCATGATAGCAGGTGTAGCTATTTCACTGAGCACAAAAATTCCACAAACTACGCGGATTACGCACAATCTTGATTAGAGGGATTAAATCGCACGTGGAAGTTCCCATGGGATTTGTAGTTTTTTTTTTCTTATGATAAAGCTTAATATGGTGAAACCTGGCGGTGAGATCGGATGGGATTCGATAAGAAAAATGTAGGAAACACGTTAGTCTCTTAGGACGCTAGTCGTTTTTGAGAGTTGGTCTTCTTAATCTGTGTTTGAGAGTAATTTTTGTCTCCTTTCGGGTTAAGACAGGTTGTGTCCTGAGGTTTAGGTTGGTCTTGTAAATATTCATTCACTCTCTTTGTTGTAAAGTGCCAGTAGGATTTGTATTCAATGTACAATTTTATTGCAATGTTTGCTCTTTAGGAATATTAAAATTCTTACTGGCTGGTTTTTGCGAAGACGAAAGAAAAATAAATGTTTTTTTTATTTACAAACGAAATAATAAGTCATTCATGTCTTGCCTGCCTTGCCTATGTAAGATTTAAAAAAAAAAAACTAATGCAAAAAACCAAGACAGAATCTTCAACTTTTTATCACATCCGCCTCAGCTCTACCTCTGTAACTCAACACCTTTAAGTTGCACACCTGGCATCCCAATTAACGATTTCTTCCTAAGAAAAACCGTATTTGCCGTCTCTTTTTCTCACGCTATGACAAACAAAGACCGCAACCGTGAACTCTCTAAGTTTTCACCTCATCTTTTGGCGCTGAATTGCGCGGTGTGAACGGAGCGCTTTGATTGGTTGAAATTCTTGCGAGGGTGAGTGGGAAGCGTTCTGATTGGCTGCTGCCTTCGAGGGTGGGTCTTTTAAGGTGTCATGTTTCGGCTTTATTAACTGTAGTGAAGTGATTTAGAGATTTTGATGAGGGTGTTAAATTCACAGCAAGGGGTTTATTTTGATGCTTGCTACTGAAAGTGTGCGGGAATTAGTTTGGTTTTAGTTTTTTAATTAGCCCTTGGTAGTCGCGACATAATGAGGTAGCATCGCTTTTAAACACGGTGTTACCAAAAATATTATGAAAGTTAGAGGACTGTTCATCACCATCATCAACCCATTAGGTCCCCACCGAAGGGCACGGGTCTCTTCCCTGAGGAAGGTATAGGCCATACTCCACCACGGAGGCCAAGTCCGGATTGGTGGAATTTTATGAAAGACAAAGAAGTTGACGCTTCAAAACAAATAATTATTTTACTGCAGTAGCTATCAATAAAATGTTATTGCTTTAAAAATGGGTCAATTTAAGTAGAGTATCAAAATAACATTTCTTAAATCTAATACCTTCTACGACTTGATAAAACCATCGGTAAAGCAATTGGTCTCCACGATACTGGTATAACCTAGTGCAAAGACCACAATAAGTTGCAGTAAAATCTGCCATAAAACCTGTAACACCTTTATAATATACCTTCTGCTTATATACTCAGTGTAACATAAAGAGAATGCTGTGTTTTTGTGGTTAAATTAAACATTTTGTATTTTTGTATTAAACACGCGATATCTTAAAATACATTTCAGAGAAGCCGATTTTACGCAGTCCGCTTAATAAAATATGCTGTCTTAAACATGCCATACAGCCACCCACCGACTTATCCCAAAATGTTAAGAATTCAAAAACATCGCCTAAAATCGCGTGGCGCCAACGTCTGCCCAAATCCGCCGATCAATTGAGCCAGCCTCTACCAAAACAAACTAAGCAGCTGCACATATCAATATACATACAAGCATAATTTTTAGGGTTCCGTATCTCAAAAGAAAAAAAAAACGAAACCCTCCGAAACCGTCTGTCAAGACCCTTTACCACCGTAACGCGTGGAGGTATCGAAATTAAAACGGCATACTCAGGTCTAGAGTTCCATAAAGTTGCAAAAAAATCAACCTCTATTCTAAGGCGATAAGACCGCCAATTGTATAAAATTACTTAGATTAAGAAATCAAGGTTATATTCTTTTTTCTGGTTGTGTCATAAGGTGTTCTCTATGTATCTACCTATCTACCTAAGGCCAAAGAAAGTTACGACCGTTTATGTCGCAAAAATTTTATATTTCGACACTCAAAGGAATCAACCTCCATAGGGAAATTGCCGTTGATCTAGAATTGTGAAATTTCGCAGGCAATATCGTCTTATACTACGAATATAGGGGAAAAATCTGAAAACTTTTAGTTAAATCATAAAACAATATCGTTAAAGTTCATGAGAAGCTCGGAAGAAACTGCGAGTTTCGCCTCTTAAACTATTTGTAATATGTAGATAACTACAAATATGTAAATAGCTACAAATTTCTACGGAACCTCGAGTCCAACTTGCACTTGGCTGGTTCTTTTCTAAAGCAAATCAACATTTATAGCGCGAATGTATGTAAGAATAGGTATCCAGCAGCTCTCTGGACTAAAGATCTGAGGCACACTGCTGGGGCCTGTTACATACAACTACAATTCATGGTTTACTATGACAATTCGATGGGTATTCCAAAGTCGATTAACGCACAGATTAACAAGTAGACTGCTAGGCAATGTAGGTACGTGGAGTCGTCATAATAAACTACGAATTGTAGTATTTTGTCTGGCGCGCCTTCAGTGGTCCGGCTTTTTTTTTCAGCAGTGGAGTTTGGCCAGGTTCACTGATTTATTTATTACTTGAAAAAGGAAGAAGATTTTATTAATGTAGCACTTGTGGATGTCAAAATACAACGATAATTTTTTAAGGTCCCCAAAACAAAAGCTGTAGGTACTATTATATATAAAAACTTGCTGATCCCGTAAACGTTGTTTTGCCACATTAATAAGCCTACGACATATTCCCATGTACTCTCAAAATTATATGTTTGCAACAAAGAGCATTAATCTAATGTAATTTACTACCTATTCTAAGAACTACGTAATGTAAAAACAAATATAAAAATCGGTGGGGTTTTCGGGGGGTTCGATAACAAACACTGACACGAGATTTTTGTACTCGTATATTAGAAGACTATTATTATTATTTCTTATTGATATGGCTCCAGAACCAAAATTGTCGATGTTGGAGCTGCACCCGCTAAACTGAAATGGAATTGGGCGGGACACCTAAGCCGTACGGGCCCAGAGAGGTGGGCAAAAATCGTCACTGACTGAATTCCGCGCGACGGATATCGTAAACGTGGCCGACCCAAGTGGAGATGGCGGGACGACCTCACGACCTTTCTGCCGGGCTGGCAGGAGGTGACCATGAACAGGGAGGAGGGGAAGGCAAAAGAGGGGGCCTTTGCCTAGCAGTGGGACACAATCGAGGCTAAATAAAAAAAAATTGATATCGCAACCAGCCGATTTTGACAAAGTGCATTCTGCCAAAGAATCTTTCTTAATCTTGACACGAAATGAGCAATTTTTTTAGAACTAATTATGATTGCTTTGTGAAGATTAGAAGACTAGTTGCCTCGAAGAACTTTGTACCGCCACAGAATTTGAATTTCAGATTCTTGTTACTATGGTAACGCAATAAATAAATATCTGAGATTATTCTCAGATATTTATTTCGAGAAAGAATCTGAAATTCTAATTCTGTGGCGGTACAAAGTTCTTCAAGGCAACTAGTCTTCTAATCTTCACAAAGAAATCAAAATTAGCTTTAAATAATATTTTCTTAAAATTTATTTTCTTAAATTTTTTTCAATATTTTACTTTTCTTAAAATTTTAAACTTATTTTCTTAAAATGATATTCAAGCCAATAATGGCTTGAAAATAGGTTACGGTAAATAAAATATATTCCCGCGGGGAGGCAATATCAGGATATCATGTAACAATTCAAATACGAGTATGTCTCAATTGTAACCTTCCACTGTGTCGAGTTAAGCATTTAGAAGAGCCCAACGTGTCAAAATAAGTATGCGTTTGACAGCTGGAGTAGCTTATAAAAAGTAAAAATTGACATCACACTCAACTCAGTGGATACTTAATAGAACTTCTGATCTTTGTCTATCAGTGTGCCAAGTTTCATGTAACTCCGTTCAGCTTCTATTGCATGATTGAGTAACAAATATCCAAACTTTCACATTTATAATATTAGTAGGATTTTTAAAGCATTTATTTATATTTATTGCAAGCAACAACAACGTCAGGTGCTGGATGGGTGACCATCCCGTGACTAACGCTAGTGGTATTTTTCCGAGCGCTTCCGTATTTCGCAAGGCACGTCAAGCCGGTTGACGGCTGTCATGTAATGGCAGTCGTTAAGCCATGTCAGAGGCCTTATGGGCGGCTTGATAACTTCTGACAGTATGGCCCGCCACTGTCTTACAATCCTCCGCCAACCTAGAATTGGCCCCTGAGGTAGAGTATGGTCTAACCTTCTTGCGATGCAGGAAGAGACCCGTGCCCCAGCAGTGTGGATATACAAGGGTTGATATGATTGCGACAGTACCTTTCCAAAGCCCTCCCACTGAGCTTGCGACAAATATGGCGGTTCAAAGGAGGCCGCGTGTGTTTGTTTAAAATGGTGTTATTGTAAACAAAGTAATTGATAACGCTGAGCTAACGGCTATTGTTATTGCGTTTGTAAATTGGAATAGATAAAATGAAAATGAAATGAAAACGTTACGGAATGTCTTGTTGGCTTCGGTCCGGTTTCTGACTTGAGAATTGAAATGAAATGAAAAGGTTTTATTCAAAGTAGCGCAGATACTGCGACTTAATGAACGTTACAAGTCAAACTTGACGACCTCTGTGGCGCAGCGGTAGCGCATCTGCCTACAATGCAAGAGGTCCCGGGTTCGAATCCCGGCTGGGGATAAAGAAAAAAAACTCAGGTCTTGGATGTTTACATGTTTGTGATGTCGTTGTTTCTGGTTCCCACGACACAGGGTTTCCTAGTGTGGGGCCAGAAGCAATGTATGTACGTGCCTGTATGGAAATGTGTTAACTACGAGTAGGTGTCCATTTCAAAATCTAGATCATTTTGGGGAAAAAATGGACAAAAAAAACTCCAAACTTAGTCTTTTCAAATTCCTTAATTAACAGAGTTTACACAATTTTTCACACAACCTTCCTGCGATGCAGGAAGAGACCCGTGCCCCAGCAGTGGGGACATACAAGGGTTGATAACGACGAACGAACACAATTTTTACAAAATTCATGCATTTTACATGCTTGAATTCCAGACATCTTTGTCATCTAAATAATACTTAATATTATAATAGCTCAAAATGGTAAAAATGGTACACTTTGTGCTTTGGCACAAAGTGTACCATTTTTTGAACAGCGCTTCAGTTAAACTTAATATATCTTCAGGGATTTAATTATTCTTTCTTTTACATCTGTGTACTTCACTAAGTAAATAGGTACTCAAGTAACGTTTTGACACGCTCTTTTCTGAAAATGTCCAACAGAAAGCACTTCTTCTTCTTCAGGCTATATTTGTCCACTGTTGGACATAGCTCTCCCCTAATGAGCGCCATAGCGCAAGGTTGTGCCATCATTGGGGGTAATGCCCATAATCCCCACGCTGGGCATGCGGGTTGGGGATCGCAGTTTGGTGGAATGGTACTGCAGGGGGCGCTGCTGCCCACCCCCCGGCTTGTGTCCCTTAGTCGCCTTTTACGACACCCGCGGGAAGAATTTGGGTTGGTGCTATTCTCTAGGCCGACACCACGCAACAGAAAGCACAGCAAGAGTAAATGTCGACGTTGTGTGACGTAGATTTTTACACATACTTTATAAATCCCCTGGACAAGTGTTCACCAATGCTGCGCAGCATATCGACCTTTAACAGCTGCACTCGAATCGGTAATGTTAACTTAACATTACTGATAACTAACATTGTTAAGGATGACTACGCATAAACAAGTAAAGGTTCACCTGATGTCGACGGTGCCTACTCCAAAGTAGAGGTATGAAAAGGCATTTTTGTATGTAGACTATGAACGTAGTTGTCTTACAATCCTCCGCCAACCCTCGAGTGGTATTGCTACCAACATAACAATAATTACATAACATAACGACATACCAACATAACAGCTAAAGGTACAAGGTATTATTTATGAAGGTATAATTCATGTTTGTCACGTCATGGAAAGTACCTACTTAGCGGCGTTTCTTTTTAAGTTCTTTGTTTGTTTTACAACATATTATTGGGATTATGCAATAACGAGCTACGCAATTTTTAGTTTTGTTTACGAGATTCTTGACATGCCTGCGTTCTTATGTAGGTATGTGGTCTATAGGTGATTGACTTTTCAGAGTGTAAAGACTAAGGTACATTCTTGTCTACCCGGAAGCGCTCGTGGCCAAGTCGAACCGAGTGATTGGAATCAATTCTGTAATTTAAAAATGGAATGTTTTTATACTCCGTAACAAGGCAACTAACGCGGTACATAAAATATCAAAGAGTTTTTTATTTTCAAACTGGCTTGCAATTAAATTATGTCATGCCTTAATTTATTCGCAAGCCAATTATTTTAAAGTTACGAAAATTCAGGTAATTAGGTAGTTACTAACGTATGCTTTTCCGCTGTGCCCTGAAGATGGATTTTTTCTTATAGGTATTTTATCTACTTACTATTTAGTAAGGCCCGACACTGTCTTCCAATCCTCCACCAACCCGGACTTTGGCCCTTGGAGTTCGTTCAAACCTTCCTGCGATGCAGGAAGAGTCCTGTGCCATAGCAGTGGGGTTGATATCGATATTAACTATAATGGGTTTGATTGGCGATTTCTAGTGCTGAGATACGTAAACACCTCAGCCACCCAGGTTTCCTCACGATGTACTTATTCCTTCACATAGCGAATCATGTAGGTACAAAGATAAGAAAACATAAATACTGCAAACCGTGAGAACGCGTCCTATAAAGAAAGACGCAGTCAACTCAGTTTCGCAAGATATGGAAATGCAAAGACAGCGTTTACAATATTGTTTATTATATTATGAATGAGTGACGAATCCACTTCGTTTGCAGAATAAATATGTACAGGCGATCTATTTTTTAATCACTCGTATGAAATTGTATCGTCGAATGCGACATAAGTCACACTCGTCTTCTAAGTCGCATGATCTCGTTTTTCCGTATTTTTGAATCCAAATATCCATTAAGGATTAGATATTCTTCAAAATTCATTTTCTACACTGAAGATCGCAATATTTACAATCTACAACAGTTATCAGGAGCAAATTCACATTTATCGCTAGGTAGGTATCTGTGCGCAGCACAATACAAATTAACACAGATTTTGACAATTAATCTATCGATCGACAAACGAGACGAATGGTAAGGACCATTCGTTGCAGTCGAGTGATTCAAAAATACGGAATTTCGTATGTCGAACAAAAATCAGTAGAAATCGAGCGCTCGACGCGAGATGAGTGATTCAAAAATAGAGCTCCTGGAAACTGACGGCTCATTTTGTTGCAAAGCAGAGATTTAGAAGTGAAGGCCAAAAACTACGGAGCCCCAGCTTTAGAGATTACTAGCTGTGCTCCGCGGCGTTACCCGCGGTTTATCGACTTTCCCACGGAATAAGATATTGTCCCGCAGTAAAACGTAGCCTATGTGTTAATACAGGGTGTCAGTTAACTCCATGCCAAATTGTATTAAAATCGCTCCAGCCGTTTAGACATGAAGAAGTAACAAACATACACACTCACAAACTTTCGCCTTTATAATATTAGAGTGATGATTAGCACAATGCAGACCTTTATTCTTTTCCTTGCCAAGAGATAAATAACAGAGAGAATATTAATAAGAGAATATTGAGATTTCACAGCTTACCTGCGTTAGAACTCTCCGGATGACCTCGACATTTTCTTACACTCAACTCTTTCTAAACTCGTCTCTTTTTTAACATGACACTTTACTTTGTCTCTTTTTTAAATAAACTCTTTCCTAACTCATGTCCATAGAGTGGCGGTAGTGGAGCGGTGTAGAACGCCGGCTTCTCAATTGGGAGGTCGTGGGTTCGAACCCTGGCATGTATCAATGACTTTGTTTTCTAAGTTATGTACATTTGTGAAATTATAGTAGCAATAATACTTGCTGACCGTGAAAGAAAACATCGTAAGGAAACCCTAGTGTCTGAGTTGCTAGCGTACCTCAGCGCTTGCTACATACCATGGCCCAACTATGAGGCTAAGTGCGGAAATCTCAGGTCTAACTAACTAACTAACTCATGTCCACTCTGGACGACTTCGACGTGTTTTTACCGTGGCACTTTCCCAAGTTGTCTCTTTTTTAAGTCGCCGTTTTTTGGAGCAAATAACTAGAAATGAAACAACAACAAACATCAACAAGGCTTATCAATCATTCAAGTAGGTTTCAATCGATCGTCCGGAGGGATCTCAACTGCCAAGCTTAAGGTTAAGGTTAAAACAGCGAATAAGCAAAACACCAAGTCTTACTTGAAACGAATTATTATGAAGGAGTCAAGTTAGGTAAGATACAAGTTAAAAACAGAGGACAAGTAAGAAAACGGCCAGTTAAAAAAGAGACGAGTTTGGAAAGAGTCAATTTAAAAAAAGAACTAAGTAAAAAGATGGCAAGTTAAAAAAGAGACGAGTTTGGAAAGAGTCGAGTTTAAGATAAAGTCAAAGTCATCCGGAGGGGGTGTTAGAAGAAGACAGTTAGTTGTTAGACCTGAGATTTCTGCACTCAGCCTCATAGTTGGGCCATTGTACTGTAGCGCACTACTTATTAAAACGATACGTTCTTTTAAATATCTTTTTTATAACAAAACCTAGCCTAGCTGGGAGTCTCAACACGACGGACTCCTACACAGACAAAACGTAACGATATTCTTCTAATAATTCAAACTCTGCCTAGACGGCTACGCCAGCCAGCTACTATAAAGAGGTATCGTTACATTTCCCCCCCGTTATCCTTAGTAGCAAACGCTGAAACTAAAAGTAATCACTCGTTTGTAATCTACATTTTTTGGTGTCAATGCGTCAAACATTGCACTTTATGGTTGAATCATTGAGTTTAATGATTTGTAGCTCTTTGGTCACGTCCGTTTACTATGGCCGAGGTCGTGAGTTCGATCCCCACTTGGGGCCGTCGTCAATTTGTGTGCGTGTCGTCCTTACCTGGTTAGCGTAGTACAAATACTAGTTTGGGACAAGGTTAACTGATTATGGGAGCGGTGGTTATTTTCAACGGATTTCAAAAACGGAGGAGGTAGAATTGAATTTGTAACAGAAATTGAATTATGGTATTTCTAGAACTGGCAAACACACAGTAGGACGCCAGAGGCCTTATTACGCGCACGAATCCTGAGAGCTTCCAATCGTCTCATCGTCAAATTCCATTTTAATTTGACAGTTAGACGATGGGAATTGTGCGCGTAATATAAGAACTTATGTAGATTCTTGGCAGCAGCTGGATGAGGATAGCCGAGGGCAAAAGTAGAGGAAGAAATCCAGGCCTATCGTTATCAACCCTTGTATGTCCCCACTTCTGGGCCACGGGTGTCTTCTTGCATCGCAGGAAGATCAGGCCATACTCCACCACAGGGGTCAAGTCCGGTTGTTGGAGGATTATAAGACGATATTGGGCCTTACTGTCAGAAGCCCATAAGGCCTCTGGCATGGCTTAACAACTGCCATTACATGACAGCCGGCACCAACGGTTTAACGGGCCTTGCGAAGTTGCGAAGCACGGAAGCGCTCGGAAAATGCCACTAGCGGTAGTCACGGGACGGTCACCCATCCTGCGCCTGTTGTTGCTTAACTCGAGTGATTAATTCCAATCACTCGGTTCGCCTAAGCCAAGAGCCAGGCTTAATGTGGACTGATTGATGACGACATAAGCTGTTTCTTTCAGTACCTTCAGTACCTTTAGCTCTTTGGCTATTTTTAAACAACTCTCCCAAATATTTTCAATGAAGGATCCTCACTCTCTCTCATGAATTGGCAGGTAGAATAAAATATTATTTTTGTTATATTTTTCGTGCGGTAGTTGGCATCAATTTTATAACTACTTGGCTCTCTGCGGGTCGTGGTTCGGTTCGGTCTAGTTGTTGTGGAGCGATTTTGCATATTATTCAGATATATCGTGAAACTCGGTCAGTGCTTATTAAGGGCATTAAGTTTATGTACTGTTTATTGTGTATGTGCTTGTGAAAAGTGATGAAAAGCTATTACGGATTCCTAAACACAAGGAAAAAAACTCAAGGGGCTCCTTCGGCGTTCGCCAAGTTCGGTGTGCTGGCACCTAAGGAAAAACTTCTATATTTATTTCATTATAATATATTTCGAAAACTCACAGTGGACCTCTACTGTTGCTTACTGCCGCGTCGCCATGGGCGGCCATTGGGCGTTCACATTGTACGAGAACGTAACGACACGATATTAAATTATTACTAAAATTATTTATTGCATAAAAATAAAAGTCTTGTACTGGGGACTTAAGTCATCAGATAAGTTCCATAAGACACCAATTCATATATAATTATGACAATTCAGCGTACATTGCGTAGCCGAATTGTCTAAGTAACAAACATCGAAGTGTCATAGCAATCCATGAACCAAAGAAAAATGAACCGTAGTTCTATGAAACAGAGCCAGAGGTCAGTTTCTAAATTTCGCGCAACAGATCCAGAATGATTGCAATCGTCTAACTGTCAAATTAGTATGGAATAATTAGGTAGGCCATGCGAGAGCACGGTTGGGGACAAAAAAACCAAAGGTCGTGGATGTTTACATGTTTGTGATGTCGCTGTTTCTGGTTCCCACGACTCAGGGTATCCTAGTGTGGGGCCGTAAGCAATGTATGTTATTGCATGTGCATGTATGTAGTTTTACCTGTTACGCCCACCAAATCCTGACATTTTCGATAGCAATTTGTGAGGTTTTTAAATGAAAGAAATCGTTAAGGATATAATATGGTGAGCGTAACATAGGCGTAACCCGTTAGTTTCACAATTCGTGTTGTGAGAACGTTGGGTAAACGTTGCACGAACGTTGACCCAACGATATCGTGCTACGGTTACGGTCCAATGTGAAACCGATGATTCGGTGGTGTCATTGTCGGGTGTCATGTCACATTCAATGGCCCGGTACGGAGAAGGCACCTTCACACGAACGGCCGGGATTCCGCGTAAGAACCTCAACACGACACCTCGCGGTGAAAATTCCCCAGTTATGTGTAAGTATTGTTGTTTGTACTGCGCACTAGCTGCGGCCGAGATTGTGTTCGCGTGTGATCTAAGGGGCATAAAAGAATATGAATATTTTATGTCCTAAAGTATACACCTCTTTAAGGCGCTTAGGGGCGCTATCTAGTGCCACCAATGGAATAACTAATCATATCTTTTTAAATAAATATTCATGGACATATTACACAGATCGCGTTAGCCCTATGCTAAGTACAACTTAATGACTTGAGTAATAGGTGCTAACTCGACCATAAATTTAATACAATAAATACATAGATAACATCCATGACCCGAGACAAACAAGAAAAGTTAGTTTCCTAGTTTGACCTCGCCGAGGATCGAACCCGAGACCTTCGGTTTAACAGTCAGCGTGCCAAACCGTTGCGCCACCGAGGCCGTCAAAACTAATTTTATAAAACTTTTTTTTTTCAAAAGTAAACATCAAAAATCTTAATATGTCCAAAGGTTGTCTGGAAGATATCGCTCTTAGCGATAAGACCGCCAATTGTGTAACATTAATTAGATTTAAGAAGTCATGGTTGTAATATTTTTCTGGTTGTGCAATAAAGTGTTCTCTATGTATCTATGTTATTGAAATATACGCACTTCACTTATATATTATTTACTTCTTATATGCAGCCATAGGGCAGGGCTATATATTTGTGCCTTTCGGAGTCGAGACTCTGGGGCCATGGGGTCCGGAGGCGAGACTCCTCTTTAAGGAGATCTTGTCGCGCCTAGTCGACGCTTTAGGAGACCCGAGGGCTGGTGCTTACTTTGGCCAAAGAATAAGCCTAGCCATACAGCGAGGCAATGCCGCCAGCCTTCTTGGTATTCTGCCGCCCGACAGCGATCTGGCTCAAATATTTTATTTAAATTAGAATGTTTTAGGTTTAGTTCCATTTTTATCATTAATTATTACTATTATAAATATTTAAGCTATCATAATGTTTGTATAATATATAATATAATACTTCTTATAAGTACTTATATTATTGCAATCTTTCGCTACTTGTTATCTGTATATTTTCGATTTTTCTATTTATGTACCTACCGACTATAGTCTTCATGCAATCCACTCCATCCAAAAGTTGTCTGGAAGGGAGAGCTCTAAGCGATTAGACCGTCTAAGCGAAGACTAGTCAATTCGTGCGAAGCCAACCAAGCCACGGGTTCCTCACGATGTTTTCCTTCATGACAGCGTGTGGTATTGCGACTAGAAAAGTCATTGCATGCCCTCATTGGGGGTCGAACGTGGGGCTCTCGCTTGGGAGTCCATTTTACTACCCTCAGGGCTATCACTGCTCTAGAATGAACTTGTCACCCGCGATTTTCATCGGCTCGTGTAAATGGGGTGGCGGTGATTCGGCTTGGACAGGCGATGCAAATGGTGACTAGCCGAAAACGGCCGTTTTTGGCGGACATCGATTAAAGTCTAGATTGTTGATCCTAGGCTGTAGACTGCAGGTTCTAAAATAGTTGTCACAGTTGTTAAGATTTCTCATGTTCACTTTTTGAGAGAAACTTATTGTAATAAAACTTATAATTTTTATTCTATTGGTGGCGCTGGTTAGTATCACGAACCACCTTAAAATGCGTATGAACAGGCTTCTTCTGGGCAAAATCGCTCTATACAACACCGCATATTCACCCTCGGCTTCATAGAGGTCAAGAGATTTTTTTTATTAAAAAGCATAGTAGTTTTTCGCCGAATGCACACGAGAGTACTAATACTACTTACTGCTCTGTATAAAACTTTTCTTATTAAGTTTATTAAGTGTCATATTATTTCCGATATTTATCTTACACGAATATATCCGATTCTATCCGATAGTAGCCGAGGTATATTCTAAAAGCTAACAGACTGTAATTAAATATAAAAAGATAGAGAACACTTTATTGTATATAAAAATGGAAATTACACAGATATTTCTTAACCTAAGAGTACAAACGGCGGCCTTATCACTAAAAGTGATCTCTTCCAGGCAACCTTTGGATGGACTGAACTAATATATAGAAGAAGGAAGTAGATGTACAAATATACAAGATTATTTCAAAGGTATAAATGAATACATGCCTAAACAACAGTGTACATATAGTTATCAACAGATAAATACAAATAATTTACATAAAATACCCAAAATTAAAAATATATTTTATTATATAAATAAAATTATATAATAAAATATATAAACACTTAACAGAATACACATATTGAAAGGACATAGCAAATTAATTGCAAATTATATAGGTGGTAACTTAAATTATGGTAGGCATGCTAGGGTGCGTCAGGGTGCGCTAATATTCCTTTTGTTTCACAAAGAAAAAGCCGAATTTTTAGCTAAATTAGAATCTGAAAGCGCTCGTGGCTTAGTCGAACCGAGTGATTGGAACCAATCACTTGAGTAAAGCAACAACAGGCGCGGTCAGGTGCAGTACGGGTGACCATCACGCGACTAACGCTAGTGGCATTTTTCTATCGCTTCCGTGCTTCGCAAGGCATGTTGGTGCCGGCTGTCATGTATAACAGTCGTTAAGCCATGTCAGAGACCTTATGGGCGGCTTGATAACTTCTGACAGTAAGGCCCGCCACTGTCTTACAATCCTCCACCAACCCGGACTTGGCCCCGTGGTGGATTATGGCCTAACTTTCCTGAGATGCAGGAAGAGACCCGTGTCCCAGCAGTGGGGATATACAAGGGTTGATATCGATGTACATACCTTCTTCGAGATAAATACGATTTTTCTGTGCTGGCCAGATACATGCCAGCAGCGGCTAGCAAAATTTAAAATAAAAATAATAAATAGGCATGAAAAGTGGCTAAGTTACAAACTCATATCAGGTGGGCGAGTCTCCAAAATGCATAGTTGTTCGTCGTCAGGCTATACTAGTCCACTGCTGAACATAGCCCTCCCCTAAAGAGCGCCACGTTGCTAATGCCCATAATCCCCACGCTGGGCATGCGGGTTGGGGATCGCAGTTTGGTGGAATTGTACTGCAGGGGGCGCTGCTGCCCATCCCTGGTTTGTGTCCCTTAGTCGCCTTTTACGACACCCGCGGGAAGGATTTGGTTATATTGTGTTGTGTAAGATTGTTCTTTATAGTTATCTGTGGAAACTTTTAATGACTGTCTGTTTTTTATCTCGAGTGTGTAATATTCTATATAGCTTTAGTCACTAGTTTTCCTTAATAAATAAATAAATAAATATTGGACTATCGGTAGTCTAGTAACCAATCGCTATGCAATGGTATAACCCGTGAAGTCACCTTAAAATTTGTAAATTACTTGCTTACTATTTTTTTTTGTGCTTAAGAGCGTATGATTTTATTTGGTTCATTAAACTCTTATTTACTGTTACTTTACATCGGTACATCTGTACCTGGACAAGCCTATATTCCGGGACTATATTAGATTGCGATAAGATTTATTTATTGATTTACCGAGGGCGTAGTTTACAAAACATCAAGCTTTACATGAATGCATGAATGAATCACCATGAATCCTTACTCGCTTATGTTAGAAGTAACTTTGCAAAGAAAAAAAGTGTGTCCGGAACGCTAAGAAAATCGTGTAAATAACGTCACTTCTGCTAAAAACATTACGTTTTCTTTGAGCAAAGGATTTTCGTAAAAAGAAATCGAAACATTGAAAACCGATTGTTTTGTGTGATTATTTAAAAAAATACGATCAGGAGACGCGCCTTAAAGAATTCCGCGGCCATAGCTAAAAAACCGGCCAGTGCGCAAAAGGCGTTTCGGAAAAGAACAAAACAAAACAAAAGAGTAAAAATACGAAAAACTTTTTTGAATTTCGAACACCCGGCGCGGCCGAAGCTTTTGTCGTAGGCGCGACGAAGTCCCGCCCCTTTTCGCTGTCCCGCTCGGTTGGTCCGTCCCTGTCTGGGGTAGTGCGAGCGCGATGACTGTGAACGTCTTTAAAAGTTTTATTCTGTTCGTCATCTCATTTTGTTCTTTGTTTATATACAATTAAGGATGCTATTGTACCTACACGACTCGATGTAAAGGGTGTTTAGCAGACTGCCAAACGGCAAGAGTTAGTTTGAAACTATATCTTTAACTTTTATATCAAGTCTCAGCGGTGTTAAGTTTTATGGCGGCTTAATTATCGTGCAATTCTTTCAATAAAATTATTTTTCATGAAAAAATTGCACGAAATACGGTTAACTTAAACTAATAATTTATTTATTGCTTATTGACAGTTGGCGGAGTGAAAAAAAATTTTTTTTTCTTAAATTTATTAACCTTTTTATATAATGTTATTACTGGCCGACTCCGCAGATGTTGTTTTGCCATATTAATTAGCCTTATTTTCAAACCTACTAAATGTACACAGAGAAAATCATAAAAATGAGTGAAGTCGTTTCGAAGGAATTCGACAACAAACTCTATGACACGAGATTTTTATATATTGGATTACAAAACTAATGAATACTCGTGTATTATTTTACCCTTTACTTTTACATTTACATACAGGCACATACATTGCTTCTGGCACCACACTAGGATACCCTGTGTCGTGGCAACCAGAAAAAGCGACAACACAAACATGTAAACATCCAAGACCTGGGCTTTTTTTTTGTTCCCAGCCAGGATTCGAACCCGGGACCTCTTGCATGGTAGGCAGACGCGCTACCGCTACGCCACAGAGGTCGTCATTCTTGAATTCTTGAACTGAGTTAGTTCGTATGAGAATCCTGTCCTTTGAGGCTTCTCATTAAATAGTTTCCGCCAAGTTCGCAGCAATTTCAGCTGCATCTGTACTTTGAAAACCAACACCTCATGTTATTTGACCCCCAGCCGCCGCCGCGCGAGGGTGTGCTTGTGCGTTCTAAATTTGAATTTGAAATTAATTATTTAGTTTTCTTCACGAACAATTACTCAGGTCGAATTTTAAAACCGTTTTCAGTGGGTACTTTTTACGGTGCAGAGATTTTTTTAGTCGTTAAATAATTTTATTTTGGTTTGAATGAATCTAGATTATAGAAAAATTCAGTGTTACTTCCTGTGCTGCGTGGAGGTTATTTGACAAGGTAATTTTTAATAACTTTTTTTATCTAAGCCCAATAGGTACCTACTCCTTTTATTGCAGGGATAGAGTATGGGCTTAAGCTTAGTTACCCAGCGCTAGAACCGCGGATTGGCAATTTCAAGCGCTAAGGTATTTCAACACCTCAGACACTCAGGTTTCCTCGGTTGGTGGGTAAATATGCCTCACGCTGTTTTACTTCACGGTTAGCGTGTAGTATTGCCACTATACCTTCACAAGTGTTTATAACTTAGAAAATAAAGTCATTAATACATGCACTGGGAGTCGAACCGGAGTCTCTCGCATCTGAGTCCATGGTTCTGCCCACTATGCTACGGCTGCTCTTAATAACATATATTTTTTAAATATATTTACGTATCAAAAAGCGCTAGTACAAAGAAGAAAAACTGTAAAAATACGAATATACGTGACAAAAAAAAAATATCCCGTGAATTATTATTAAGTATAAGTATGTATCAATATTCAAATTTGCACTGGCTACCCGTCTTTCTTATTTCCTTCAGCAACTTTCCATCGTAAGGTTGTCTGGAAGAAATTGCTTTTAGCAATAAGGCCGCCAATTGTACTATGTATATTTGCAATTGTTTTGTATTTGTTGTTTTTCCAGTGTACAATATATAATATTCTTATCTTATCTTATCCCTACATCGCAGAAAAGCTGTTGTAAATGGCAAACTCTAACCAAAACTATTCAGAAAGATTTTTTTTTTGAAAACTACCCTGTATAATCCACCTGAGTTTGGTCATCTTGAGGCCTCGGTGTAGTCAAAGTGCGACAGCACACCGAATTTTACATGCGTTACAGAATGAGTGACATGAAAGAGAAAAGTCAATGAAACGAAACATAGGTACACAAAATCGATCGTGGCCCAGTCGAGCCGATTGATTGGAATCAATCAGTTGAATTAAGCAACAACAGGCGCGGTCAGGTGCGGGATAGGTGACCGTCCCGTGACTACTGCTAGTGGATTTTTTCAGTAAGGCCTAACCTTCCTGCGATACAGGAAGAGACCCGTGCCCCAGCAGTGGGGACATGCAAGGGTTGATGTCGAGGCAAATCCAGGGCACAGTGGCAGTGCGAATAAATAATTATAATTCAAAAGAGGTGTGTCAATGGTAAGCGGAGCCTTTTACCCGCGATTATCCCTCTGAAATACAGGCGTGAGCTTATATTTGAGTAACATACCGCGAGTCCCTTACGCTGATTGGCAAATCCTTTCACCACGATGGCTTGCCATCGACACGTTAAGAAGAAGACAGAGGTGTCTCAAGAAAATCTTCCAGGGTCTATATGAAACGAAATGAATTCAATTTAATTGGAGTTTTTTGTCCATTTTTTCTCCAAAATGATCTAGATTTTGAAATGAACCCCTAGTTTGAATTGTAACGTTCATTAAGCCGCAGCTTCTCCGCTACTTTGAATAAAACCTTTTCGTTTCATTTTATTTATTTCAACGTAAAGGATTTACATTCTTTTAACTGAATGTCAATGTAGTATGTAAAATGTAAGCCGCTGCCGTCGGGGAAAACTATCCTCTGACCGTCTTTACTCAAGTCATATTAAATCTGCAGATGGTTATTTATTAGTAGGTATTTAGTAGGTATATCAACTCTACGACTTATTTCTAAATGCTATGCCAATAACTTATTGCAAAAACATAAACGTAACAACTTATAATAACGTCACGCCTAGTATCCCAGAGGGGTAGGCAGAGACCAGGGACTTCCACTTGCCACGATCTCGACAGACCACCTTCATTAACGTTCATTAAATAGTCGTTGCATGCACGACTATTTCGAGTGTCGGGACGCATGTTTCGGGTACTTTTTATCTTACTCTTTGCTGCTACACCCGCTATTTGGTCAAAGTATGTCCCATATTATCTATAGAGATATCTATAGATAATAGTTGATAAACCCTTGTATGCCCCCACTGCTGGGGCACGGGTCCCTTCCTGTTTCGCAGAAAGGTTAAGCCATACTCCACCACGGGGGCCAAGTCGGGGTTGGTGGAGGATTGTAAGACAGTGGCGGGCCTTAGCTATAACTTGTTGTATGTTAAGATACATAAATTTTCATACTAACGTGGATCTTCCGGTGGATTTTTTCTGAAAAAGATGGACGACAATGAAAAATACATCCACGAAAGAATTTCCCCAAAAAAATGTTGAGACGTTAATTTGAAAACAATCGGCGTGCGCGCAACGAAAGAGGTTGATTTTGTTTGCTATGTCCGGTGTCAAATGGCAAGTGTTATGGCAACACTGAGGATTTATTTATTATTTTTACGTCGACTTGACGGAAAAGTTTAAATATGCGCGAGTAAATTATTCTTCGGCGGATATCGGCCAGTACAGTAGGCAGGTAGAAATTCGATTATTTAGTTCTATGATTGAGTGTATTTATTTAATGAAACCCAATTGAAGAGCTCCTTTATCTTTAAAATAACGGAAATCACTATAAAAATTAGGACTTTAAATATATTGTAAAATAAATACGTTCGTATACGCTTCGTGAAAAAAAAACTGTTAGCACCAGTCAAAAAGTATTTAATATCTACTGAACGAAACTCCTTGCTAGGTAACCTATTAGTTTTAATCTGTCATTCGACTTTTTGTTTTCTCTCGTAAAACATTACGGCAAGCAACGCATTACAGTGCGTTCACATTAACTTGACGCGTAAGAGAATTGGTAGCACTGAGATGTTTACTGTTACCATGTTAAATAAGATATCATTCCCATTTCTTGGGGAAAATAAAAGGATTGAGGGCTTGTTTTACCATCTTCCGATTAGGTCCAAAAGCTAATTCACATGTTATGTCCTAGTTACCAATTCTCTCACGCGTCAAGTTAATGTGAACGCACTGTATGTACATAATTTTTGAATAAAAACATGAAAAAAAAATTAAGGGCACGAGGAGTGACATCTCTTCATTACCATGTTAAATAAGAAATCATTCCCATTTCTTGGGGAAAATAAAAGGATTGAGGGCTTGTTTTACCATCTTCCGATTAGGTCCAAAAGCTAATTCACATGTTATGTCCTAGTTACCAATTCTCTCACGCGTCAAGTTAATGTGAACGCACTGTATGTACATAATTTTTGAATAAAAACATGAAAAAAAAATTAAGGGCACGAGGAGTGACATCTCTTCATTACTCATAAAATAAATCCCTTGTTATAAAAATACATCTGCAAATAAAATAATTTCCGTTACTATAAATTAATAAACAGCTTTACAATTTATGGTTTTTATTGTAAATTAAAGCTTCAACGCCTATCTTTTCTAAAATCTAAATATAAATCAAAATTTGAAAAGAGAAAGTGGCACTACAATGTGTTGCTAACTTATAAAAATACCAAAAACGAATTTAAAGATGTCTAGGTTATATCACTCTATCAATTATTAAAAATACAGACCAATTCATTTATTTTAAACGCACGTGTGGAATCCTACCGTAACTGTACTGTATAAAAATCCACGTTTTCATCGCGGCCATCCAATATAGACGTGAGATTTTTAAACATACTCGTAAGTATATGAGCCGGCATAGGAATTGTACGTAGCAAGTGAATTTTCTTACACCCTGTATAATAAAATGAGAAAATGGAAAATAAAATGACTCGGAGAATTATGATCTATAGATAGATTTTTTATTTGGTACCTATGTAACATACAAAAATAAAACTTAACATCTAAACATTTAAAAACTAGGAATTGGCACCTTTAGCTTTATGCCGTGGCTGATAGCGCACATGGTAACCTTATGGTAACATTAGTGAAAATTCTCAAGATACCCTGTTTATTTGGTAACATACAAAAATAAAACTTATCATCTAAACATTTAAGAACTTGGAATTGGCACCTTTAGCTTTATGCCGTGGCTGATAGCGCACATGGTAACCTTATGGTAACATCAGAGAAAATTCTCAAGATACCCTGGGAATGGCTAATCAGTGCACTTATTATTCCGGCATTTGTTTCAGATACCAAACCGTAAACAGAAACATTGTGATGAAATCCACAAACATGGAGTCTTGCTCCGACCGCCTGAGTCCATCCAGCGACTTGACAAACGAATCAGAGTCGTCTCTACCGGCATTCCCATACGAAACCCACAACGGAAACTATTACCAAGGAGAACTTACAGAAAAACAATACTTCTCGTGCAAGCAAAAGTCGCCCGTGAAGACAGACGAGCGTAAAGACTATTTGCAGGAAAGCAACCGAATTTCCTTCGACAACTACGTAACGCCACAAAAGAATAAAAAATATTTGAATTTCGAACTGAAACTCCCGCCGAACAATGACATTTTCTTCGCGCAAATCGACGGCGACGAGCGACTGCGTTCAAATTCGAACTTTTACGAGCAAAACCTGAAAAGCTGCGTTCAGAATAACGAAAACAACCCTACTCTATCTGACGTGAAAATTAACCAGGTTTCCTTTGAAAACGTAAATGAAAGGGATAGAGTTACACAGACTTACTTCAGCGAGAGTGAGAATACAAATATGCGACGATGCCTCAACTTCAATTCGGAGCAAGTGCAGTGTGTTTGCGAAGCTTTGCAGCAGAAGGGGGATATTGAGAAGTTAGCTACATTTCTTTGGAGTCTGCCACCGAGTGAGGTACTGAGGGGAAATGAGACTGTTCTTAGGTAAGTGTGGTCTGTTTCTATGGGCTTTCTTGGTTTTAATTTCTTCTACAATATGTGTCATTGAATATTGAAAAAACGCAGCCTAAAAACAGCTTATCGATGACTACATTTTTGTAATAAGTAAGCGACTTTCTCAGCTCAAATAAAAAGAACTAGAAAAGGTTTTCAATAATGCGTTGTAGGGAATCGGACGAGAGAAAAATTTAAAGAATCGATTATTAGGCGGTACAAAGTATTCCGGGTCAGCTAGTTACACTCGTATATAGGAGTTTATTGTACACTAGATGATCCCGATGTACTTCGTATCACCTATTCTATAGACATGAAAATATATACTCCCTTCCCTATACCTGAGTCAAATTCGATAACGAATGGCGATAAACAAACCGTTGCTAGGCAACGACTTGTTTACACCTAAAAGGCAGATGTTAACAACCTTTTCTAGAAATAATTTTCATACAAATAATAATCGGTCCTCCTACTAATGTAAAATGCTTATTTATGTTTATATGTTTATGATTTTATAGGGAAAGGCTTAACCGATTTGAATATGACATATGACAACACTGAAATATGACACACAGATTTAACAAACATCTACGCGAGCCATGCCGCATGATTTTCCTAATAGAATTAAGCGCGTTTAAGCAAAAAACATACAAACTCTTCAACTTTATAATATTAATAAGTACCTATAGATGCTACTATGAAAGTGAGGAGATTGGGACCTACTGCAAATATTGCAATAAAAGAAAGTTCTTTGTATATATTTTTATTCATATGTTCACACTAATCATCACTGTCACTGGCCAAAGAGGAGGATGTATTTGTGTCTCAGGAGACTTGATTATAAATTCATCAATGACATTATCCATTTCACCATCAAATTCGGCGTTTTCTTCTCTTCTTTAATTACATACGTGTTCAACACAACGTTGTCATGCTGCTGGAGTAATTTTACTTATTGCCTCATCTAACAGGACCTTTATTTAGTTCGGTCATTTAAAAAGTTTTATTTTTGGCAGCAACATGGAATTTTACTTGCCCCCATAATAATGATTACACTATTTTTATTTTTAATGCACTAACCCGTGCTAAGGAACAAATTTAAAAACCTATTTAGAGGCTAAAAATTTCACCCATGCCGGGATTCGAACCCGCAACCTCTGGCTATCCGTACCAGCGCTCTACCAATTGAGCCAATGGGCGACTCACGGCATCAGTGAAATTTCGAACCTCTTTACAATATTCTCTGTATTACGTACAGGCAGCGACATCTGACTTAAGCAAATTGCATTACTTACAGCCCCGACTACCTACTTTGCAGTTAGGTTTTAACATCGGAACGATATCACTGTACCCACATGATTACACTATTTTTATTTTTAATGCACTAACCCGTGCTAAGGAACAAATTTGAAAACCTATTTAGAGGCTAAAAATTTCACCCATGCCGGGATTCGAACCCGCAACCTCTGGCTATCCGTACCAGCGCTCTACCAATTGAGCCAATGGGCGACTCACGGCATCAGTGAAATTTCGAACCTCTTTACAATATTCTCTGTATTACGTACAGGCAGCGACATCTGACTTAAGCAAATTGCATTACTTATCCCGGCATGGGTGAAATTTTTAGCCTCTAAATAGGTTTTTAAATTTGTTCCTTAGCACGGGTTAGTGCATTAAAAATAAAAATAGTGTAATCATGTGGGTACAGTGATATCGTTCCGATGTTAAAACCTAACTGCAAAGTAGGTAGTCGGGGCTGTAAGTAATGCAATTTGCTTAAGTCAGATGTCGCTGCCTGTACGTAATACAGAGAATATTGTAAAGAGGTTCGAAATTTCACTGATGCCGTGAGTCGCCCATTGGCTCAATTGGTAGAGCGCTGGTACGGATAGCCAGAGGTTGCGGGTTCGAATCCCGGCATGGGTGAAATTTTTAGCCTCTAAATAGGTTTTTAAACCCATAATAATGATTTCTATCGGATTTAATTCACAATGATATGGGGGCAATCTATATTTTTGTCTTGTGCCATTTTGTCACACATAATTATGCTATATACTTATGCCATATACACGTATTGACAAACGACTAAACTTCACTTGTTGGCATAAACTAAATTTCCCAAAATGTTTGTCACACCTGATTTTTTCTGTAGGGCTGTCGCGTAAAATTAATGTCGATTTTTTTATAGTTTTTCGAAATAACACGGTAATATGCATGTTATTTGAGTGATTCTAGTTAAATATGCTGCAATAGGAATTGTTAATAAATAGTTAGCAAGTATAATACTATAATCATGTAAATAATAGAAGATTTGTAAAACGTGAGTTGTGATAACCCTAAATTGGTTTGTTTACCTCTATTCTTTATCGAGTTTGGCTTACGTATAGTTATGTATTAAACGGGTCTACTCGCGATTATATTTTAGGTAAAACGTAATTACCTTATTTTCCGACGTTTTACCTAATAAATAATCACGATTAATATATAATTATGTATGAGTATCGTGAATCATTAAAAAATACTCTCCTTTGCCTTTCTTTCTTCCCTTGCCGTCCTCTTTTTTTCCTCCCGTCCCATCCCTCCCCTCGCTACATTTTGCCTCTTCTCCTATCCCCTCTTTGCCCCTCTCTTCTCCCTCCTACCCTCTCATTACCTCCCTTCCTCTCCTCTTTCCTTATGCTCACTCTACCCCTCGCCTTACGAACGACCTCTTATGTCCTGACGAACGTCAAATGTTTGACAGAAAAGAAGGTAGAACAGTTTATATGGGAGAAAGAAATTGTTTACTATCTCCCTCGCAATTTTTCTATACTTTCTCACCGTTTAAAACTTCCCTAGACCTCCACGAAAATTTCAAGACCAAGTTATGATCAATCCGTTCAGCCATTCTCCAGTTTTAGCGGGACTAACGAACAGCAATTCATTTTTATATAATAACTAGCTGACCCAGCGAACTTCGCACCGCCTAACAGTCGATTCTTTAATATTTTTTATTTTTCTCTTCGTAAGAACCATCCTCGTACTTCAAGGACTATTCTAAAAAAAAGAATTAGCGGAATCGGTTCAGCTGCTCTCGAGATTTGCGCATACCAACACATTCAGCGATTCATTTTTATATTATAGTATATATATATATATAGACTAGTAAACCAAACATGCGGCGATTATGGCCTATAATAAAGTTTGAATCTCTTCCTGTAAAACAGGGCCAGAGCACTGGTGGCGTACCACCGAGGCGTGTTCCAAGAGCTGTACGCGATCCTGGAAGCGCACTCCTTCCCGCCGCGCCACCACACGGCGCTCCAGAGCCTTTGGTTCAAGGCGCATTACAAGGAGGCCGAGAAAGTGCGCGGGAGGCCGCTAGGTAGGTGACTTTTACAGGTGACTTTTTTTAAATAATGAAAAGAGTGCGACTTTATATTCAACAGGAGGGGACTCATTTTGAGCAATTGATTAATTTTTGTGTTAAAAATGTTAAAATTTATGGTCTTCCTTTTATTTCTGATAGTATGTTATTTAGCAAAAATAATCCTTATGATGAAGCCTTCCGATCGGTTTGATAAAGCTACTGGGTAATTTTTTTTCTCGTGTAGCGCTGAGAATGCTTTTTGTAGCCATACGTTATCAACCCTTGAATGTCCCGACTGCTGGGGCACGGGTCTCTTCCTGCATAGCAGGAAGGTTAGGCCATACTCCACCACGGGGGCCAAGTCCGGATTGGCTTTGTAGCCATGTTAATTTAGTAGCCATATTACATGCTAAATTATAAGTATATTTTATTTGTTTTCTCTGATGTGTTTCGTTTTCTTTCTATTCATGTTAAATCTATTTTCTATTTAAGTTCATGTTATATCACTTTTTTCTTCAAGTAGCCTAAAAACATCCCACTGCAGGGCACAGGCCTTCTCTCAGAGAGAGAGTATGGGCTTAAATATCATGCGTGCCCACAGCGAATTGGAAATTTCAAGTGTTGAGTTATTTGAACACCTCAGACATTCAGGGTCCCTCACAATGTATTCCTTCACAGTTAGCGAGTGTTATTGCTGCTATAAGTTAACAAATGTTGGTACGTAATTTAGAAAACATGCTCATTGGTTCATGCCCCCACGGGGAATCGAACCTGGGTCTCTCTCCCCCACTGGGCTAACGCCGGTTTCACTCATTATCATTATGAAATTACTTTGAGTAATAAGGCCGCCACTTGTACTGTACTGTTATTTTTTAAGTCTCTTTGTAATCTCTGGTGTAGGTACATGCAATAAAGAATATTCTATCTATCTATCTCATCATCACTTATCTGTTCATTTTGTTTCTGCGATGTATCTTGTTATAAGATCGTGTCCTTTCTATCTTTCATTAAAAATACGCAAATAGTGGCAACTTAGGTATCATAAACATTTAACCCAAAAAGTGGTACCAGTTAATCTATCCTTCCTCTGTCCAGGAGCCGTGGATAAGTACAGGTTACGGAAGAAGTATCCACTGCCCAAGACGATATGGGACGGCGAGGAGACCGTCTACTGCTTCAAGGAGAAGAGTCGGAATGCCCTCAAAGACTGCTATTACAGGAATCGGTGAGTCCTTGCGTACGTTTGATCAGTGTCCATTGAAATAAGTTCCGTTACAGAAATAGCAGAGGTCTGGTCCTTCATAAAATAAGCCGACTCTATTTCTAAGTCACTACAAGGTACACGCTGCTCTAACATAGAGAGAGAGAGAGAGAGAGAGAGAGAGAGAGAGAGAGAGAGAGAAAGAGAGAGAGAGAGATATAAAAAGAGGAAGACAATAGTTATATTTAAACAAATATTTTGAATTTACCGTTTTTTTCGAATATCTCTAGTGTTAGTGACGAGCAGTCTACGTACTAAGTAAGCATTTTTATCTCTGTCTCATACTAAAGTTAAAATGAAATTATTAAAATATAGGACAAATACGCAGGAATAATGACGGCCTCTGTGGCGCAGCTGTAGCGTATCTGCCTACCATGCTCCCGGGTTCGATCCCCGGCTGGGGACAAAAAAAAAACCCCAGGTCTTGGATGTTTACATGTGTGTGATATCGTTGTTTACGGTTCTCACGACACAGGGTATCCTAGTGTGGGGCCAGAAGCAATGAATGTGCCTATAATATATATAGACAAATAAATATATTCTATTCTATTCTATGTAAATGTTTTCTTACGTTATAAAAATCTCAGAAATTTTGTACGTTTAATGCTTTTTAATGATATAATTAAAATACCTGCCTCAGAGGTGTAATGACTTACTATGAAAATTGAGTTAAGTATTCTTCTTTCGGTTATACTCGTATACTCAACATAAAATTCCGAGGCCTCCTACCTGTGTAGCATGAAGACGCCATTCACGCATTTTAAATGCCAATAGTGGCGACTTTCCAGTTCATATATTGTCAAAATTTGATATTTTACCGCCACAGAGCGCATGACTCGTGCCATCATACTGGCCAGTGGTGTATCTGTTGGTTTAATATGGCAAAGAAATGAATAGGTAGATAGATAGGCAGATAGATACAAACTTAATAACTCGCGCCGCGCCTGCTGCGGCTGAACTCCCTGCTCAGCGCGGTGCCGCAATGCGATATATTTACCACAGGGATTGGGAAAATGATTGAAGAATGCAAGGGAATGCTTGAAGAGGGATGATTCTGTTTGCTTTTTAGTATTTAAGTGATTAAATAACTAAGTTTGTAGCGATTTGGCATTAGCTTTCAGTTACAAATGTAAAGAAAGAAATAAATAAAATAACACAAAGTTACAGTAACAGACAGGTGCTCGTAACCTAGTCGAACCGAGTGATTGGAACCAATCATGCCAGTTGAGCAACAACATGCGCGGTCAGGTGATGGATGGGTGACCGTCCCATACTACTACTAGTGGCATTTTTTCCGAGCGCTTCTGAGCTTCGCAAGGCAAAGTGCAGAATGGGTGACCGTCCCGTGACTACCGCTAAAGGCATTTTTCTGAGCGCTTCCGTGCTTCGCAAGGCACTCTAAGCCGTTGGTGCCGGCTGTCATGTAGTGGTAGTCGTTAAGTCATGTCAGGCTTGATAACTTCTTAGTAAGGCCCGTCACTGTCTTACGCTCTTCCACCAACGTGGACTTTGCCCCCGTTGTGGAGTAGGTATGGTCCCTAACCTAACTTTTCTGCAATGCAGGAAGAGACCTGTGCCCCAGCAGTGGGGGACATACAAAGGATGATATCAAGCCACTAACAGAAATCATATGTGAATGTGAATGATTTGATTTGATCTTTTTCCTCCCCCCAAAGCTACCCGACGCCGGACGAGAAGCGCGCGCTGGCGCGGAAGACCGGCTTGACGCTTACGCAGGTCTCCAACTGGTTCAAGAACCGACGCCAGCGCGACCGGACCCCTCAACAGCCTAATAGACCGTGAGTCTTTTTAGTAGACGCAATTAATTAAATAATTCTGTATTCATCCATTTCTGGAAACAGGCCGCCCTTATTCAGGTCACCGACACACACTGACAATGTCGGACGATAACCCCTGCGACTTCTTTCCACTCTCGAATGCTTCTTGATGACCGGATCCCACGTTGTCGCAACCCTAATACAGTTTAAAATATGTTACAATACATTCTCAGAGAAAAAAAGCACTTAGGCATAGGCTTGTCGTATTATGCATGTAAAACTCAACAAACTGTTTTAGTATATGGTATAAAATATATGGAGTAATAATGACAGCATAACTAAAAAAAACTATTTAATTAGACATGATTTTTTTAAATAGTTACCATAGGTTGATGAAACGAAGGTGATCAGTTAGAACAAGTGGCAGTTCCAGACTATTAATTTTTAGAATATACCTCGGGCTCTAGAGTAGGCTACGGTTTTCGCCTACTTCCTGCTCAGTATAAAACTTTTCTTCAGTATTTGGAAAAGTTACGTAAATTAAGTGTCATATTAGTTCCGAATACACGAATATATCCGATTCTATCCGATAGTAGCCGAGGTATTATTTAGTAGTTTACGTACGTTATGTTTGTAAGAATAAGATTTTATGTTGTCTTAAGCTATATTAATAAGTTTATCTTAGCAATGCCTTGACCAGGGCCCATAATGTGAGACTTAAAACATGTCTAACATCATTGTATTATACCATTATGATCGCTAATAAATGAATATGAATATATTCTAAAAGCTAACTGACTGTATGTTTGTAGGTACCTTTGGCGGTGCATCTCGACCAATTCTCCCTAATCTGAAACAATAACCACATTATCGGCAAAGTTTACTTTAACGCGATCGACCTTGGGGCGTGTTTAGACTTAACAATAAAAGTCTCCAGTGTGCACGCCGCCTAACAAAGGCTCCGTTCATACCACAGTGAAACAATAAACGTCCGGACTTCAATAAATTTGTATTTGTCACGGCATGTGTGGTACAGTCGACAACAAGTTTAGTTGTGCTTATTAGACGCGGATTTGGCAAGAAAAATGTAAAGAAGAATTGACCCAGGTTCGATTCCCGGTGTGGGTATGTACCAATGACTTTATTTTCTATGTTATGTACGTTAGCAATGCCAATCGATAAATGCGAAGGAAAACATCCAGAGGAAACCTGAGTGTCTGAGTTGTTCAAATACCTTGGCGCTTGATATTGCTAATCTGCGGCGGGCACGCATGGAAATTAAGCCCATCTCTGTCCCTGAGAAAAGGCCTGTGCCCCGCAGAGGGACGTATATAGGCTACTTAAAAAACATTATGCGATTATGTACATGATATAAATAGCTATAAAAAAGTTTAGATGTGATCAAAAAATTGTTTTTAAATACTCAGTACGAGTATGTGTACAACGCAATCTTTTGTGTTCCAGCTATTAAATAAATCTTATATAACAGCTGCTGCCCCGCGGTATTACCCTCGCTTATTAGGGAAAATAAATTGTGTATTAACATGATGTACATTGCGTTGCAAAGCCTTCCCATTTGATAATTTGTAGGTAAATCTTTGTACTTTGCAATGTACATCGAATTGACAACATTTCATATTTTGCAACGCGCAATACTAAAAATACCGTTTCTTAATTTTGCTATCTTGGTTACGAAAAAAATATTTAGAATTTTTATTATTGCTTAATTTTAGAGAAAATATTAATAAAAACCAAAAATTGTGTGATACTGATGACGTCACACATACGGTGGAATAAGGAGGTACCGTTGCCTAATATTAAAAATGATATGATAATTACAATGGTTTTTAAAAAGGCGGCAAGGGTGTTAAGTATTAGCCGTATGAGTGACGTCATTTGGTGGTTACGTCCTTTTAGAATAAGACTAAAGTCAAACAGAAAATTATGAATGAAAATCAACGAATTTCCGAAAATAAAAATATATGGGTCGTTTTATTTTGTATCTAGTTTCTTTTAAGGCAGTAAAATACGTATGCTTAAAATTTTAATATTGTCACTGTCGACTGTACAGGCATCGCGATCAAAAATATTACCTACGTACGCAATAAGTTTGGCACGTAATATAAATGACTATGCATACAGTACATGGAGTAAAGGTTGACGTGATGTCTACTGTAGGTACAGTGTTTAGGGTTTAATGTGGCACTCTGTTCCCCTTCGAAATTCGCACTGATTTCATCTACGTAATGAGATGATTTATACAGGCAGCGCCCAGTCCAGAGGCATCTTGACTCACACTAGATGGGTGAAGAGGACACTCGGAGGCTGCAGTGACTGGGACATCGTATTTTAAATGGAGTAGGCTTGCCGAGCTCCTCCATCATCCTGACAGCTTCGGCAATCTCAGAGAAGTCCAATTCCCAGTGCGGCCAAAGACTGTGTTTTTTACCAAGTCGAATTTGTAGTCACAACACCATACACTAAACGTGAAGGATAACATCGTGAAGAAACCCGCGGATAGATTGGCTCTGCACGTACCTATTGATTTTTCTTTCCTGTGGGCCAGGCCAACTACGCTGTCAGGATAGTATAGGTGCTGGGCAAGCCTACTGCATCGAAAATCCATGTCCCAGGCACTGCGGCGCGTCCAAGTGATCCCTTCACCAATCTAGCGTGAGTGAAGATGCCACCGGAAGATGTATAAATCATCTCATTACATAGACGCAAAGGCCAATGCAAAACTATAATATATTTGTCCAAAAAGTGTAGAAATTAAAGAGTAAGGTTTTGCTCAGACTTTTGTCTGTGAAAAGGCCTGCGCAGACGAGGTGCTATCCCTCGGCTACTTTTTTGTCTGTCGATATATGTAGATCTTAGTTAATTTCCCTTTAGTTAATTTCTCGCACTTAAAAGTAAAAAGATGTATTGTGCTTAATCAAAGGTAGTAAATGGTCTTAATTTTCACTAATACCACTAATAAAGTTTCACTTCCGGTTTCTTGAGTTTTTGGACAAACTGTTATTGCTCTATTGATTGTTTGAAACAGCTGATATTTTTCGAGATATCCGGCTTAATTTCGTTAATTCAGTATTTTCTAAGGTTAACATGAGCACTAGACATAATTAAAACTGTTTTTATACGGATTTCACTCGTTTATTACATTTTTACAATTTTCCGACGTTCCGACACTTTTTCAGGTGCCGTGGTCTCGTATGACCACGAGACCATGTCATCCGAGACCACGGCACCTGAAAAAGTGTCGAAACGTCAGAAAATTGTAAAAATGTAATAAACGAGTGAAATCCGCATAAAAACACTTTTAATTCGTTAATGCATTTCTTACGTAGATGCACGGGTCAAAGATTTTTGACTGACGGTTGGAATCCTTCAGAATTTAGTGCGCGTTATGTAAGTAGGAGCTGAATAAAATGAAAATTATACACGCACAAATTCATAACGTACATCATAACTAGATACTTTATGGATGACTCGAAAACGTAAAACGTAAACGTTGATATTTTGCTGAACCCTACAAACTAATCGCGCGCGCTCGAGGCCTAGTCGAACCGAGTGATTGGTAAAAATCACTTGAGTTAAGCAACAACATGCGCGGTCAGGTACTGGATGGGTGACCGTCCCATTACTGCTACTAGTGGCATTTTTTCCGAGCGCTTCTGTGCTTCGCTAGGCACGCTAAGCCGTTGGTGCCGGATGTCATGTAATGGCAGTCGTTAAGCCATGTCAGAGGCCTTATGGGCGGCTTGATAACTTCTGACAGTATGACAGTAAGGCCCGCCACTGTCTTACAATCCTCCACCAAACCGGACTTGGCCCCCGTGGTCGAGTATGGCCTAACCCTACTGCGATGCAGGAAGAGACCCGTGCCCCAGCAGTGAGGACTCTGAGAGTAAGGCCCACTGTCTTGGTCCTCCACCAACCCGGACTTGGCCCCCGTGGTGGAGTATGGCCTAACCCTACTGCGATGCAGGAAGAGACCCGTGCCCCAGCAGTGGGGATTCTGAGAGTAAGTCCCACTGTCTTAATCCTCCACCAATCCAGACTTGGCCCCCGTGGTGGAGTATGGCCTAACCCTACTGCGATGCAGGAAGAGCCCCGTGCGCCAGCAATGGGGACATACATAAGGGTTGATATCGAAAAAATATTTTTTTTTTAAAGTACCCGCAGTTCGGCTGAAACAAAGGTGAAGTTTTTTCCCTTGAAATATTGGATTAACCAGACAGATGGTGTAACTTGCTACTGTCCATTGTCCTCAGGGATTTTCTCCCAGTCAATGGACATTAATCAGTTAAGTTTGACCATGTGTATCAGTCAAGTTGGGCAAAAAAATCTCGCTTTGACGCTCCTTTGGCGGCCTAACCGAATGATTAATTTTTAGTTAATCACTCTAAAACTATATTATTTTTAATGCACTAACCCGTGCTAAGGACAATTTTTAAAACCTATTTAGAGGCATCCGGCATGAGTGGAATTTTTAGCCTCTAAATAGGTTTTTAAAACACTCTAAAACTATTCACCATCCTCTAAATACTTGCCAAGTTTGGATTCTAAATAAAAAAATCACACTTTTTTTCTTATTTAAAAAACCTCACATGACACGTATTTTTTGGGACGAGAATTTGCCCAGTTTTTTAACATTAATTTATATGATTTGGTGGGATATAAACGTATATTATTCTTCATCAATTCTTGAAATAGGTTCGATATGTCTTACGCCTTTGAAAATAAAGGAGTGCGCGCCATTGCAATTTGGCCATTGATCTTTCTGTCTGTCTGGTCGCGGCCTAGCTCAGAGAGTATGTAGGTACCAGAAAGCTGAAATTGGGCAGAGACATAAATTGTAGACTTTTAGTCCGGATCTACTTACGGTTGTTATATCGGAAGAGTCCGACCAGGTTTTAGTTCCAAAGAGACATATAAATTATTAATCACTCCAATAAAACAGTAGAAAAATATGCGCTTGACTAAGAAGAGGTCGCGGGGTGTCCCGCTAACGGCTGACCGTACATGATTTTTTGGTACATACTGATTATTGAATCCTGTTATAGGTATAAGTATAGGTAGGAACTGATGTTTAAGTTTTAAGCTGATTTGAGAAAAGATGGTCAGTGTTTTTTTTTCCCGCTGCCTTTTCTCCACTACACTACGACCCGAAGGCAGTGGCTTACAATTTACATTAACAATCAGCAAACAGTATTTAAATTTTTTTCGTTGTTTTTTTTCTGACCTGATTTTATTTTCCCATTTAGAATACCTCAGTGCCTGGTTACGATAGCACAGGGTATCCTAGATTTTATAATAGTATCCTAGGACTATGATTGTGGTGTGAAAGTGAAAGCTTTCGCAGACAGTGTTGTTTGCAGATGATACTTCCTTAATTTTTAAAGTAAAGAGAGGTATAAGTAATGTAGACGATGTAAACAATGCTTTATCTACAATTCTAAACTGGTTCACTACAAACAATCTGATGCTAAATGCAAAAAAGACAAAATGTATCAAATTCTCACTACCCAATGTTAAAAATGTTGACACGAGTTTAAAAATATCTGGTGAAAGGCTAGAGCTGGTAGAGTCCACGCTTTTTTAAGGCATAACGATAGACTCAAAACTGCAATGGGGTCAGCATATTGGAAAACTGTCGGGTCGGTTGAGTTCAGCAGCGTTTGCAGTCAGAAAAATTAGACAACTTACAGACGTGTCGACGGCGAGGCTGGTCTATTTTAGTTATTTTCACAGTGTCATGTCGTATGGTTTGTTATTATGGGGACGGGCAGCAGAGAAACCACATGTGTCTTGCAAAAAAGAGCAATAAGAGCTATTTACTACTTAAACAGTAGAGAATCGCTAAGGGAGCGTTTTAAAGAAATAGGCATTCTTACACTGGCTTGCCAATATATATTCTATAATATAATGCATGTCCGAAAAAATATAACAATGTTTAAATTAAATAGGGACGTTCATAACGTAAACACAAGGAATAAAAACAAGGTTGCTTTTACTAAATCCCGATTAGCCAAGGTAGGCATATCATTTGTAGGTTACTGCGTTCGTTTTTACAACAAAATTCCAGAACGTGTTCTATGCTTGTCTGAAAATAAATTTAAAACTTTCATTAAAAATTCGCTATGTAAAAAGGCATATTATAGAATAGACGACTATATAAACGATTCTAATCCGTGGTAGTAAACCAATTCCATCGCGATTATATTGCTAAGTATAACATATTTTATAATACAAGTGTGTGCAGACGACGTGATTGCATATTAATAACTATATGATACAATATATAACAGACAAAAACTTAACTGCAAGTTTGCTAAAGGTCATTCGAATGGTAGCGTGGTGTTCGGGTCATCTATCTCCCTCCAAAATGGTTGAGACTGATGATGGCTGAGCACTGCGTTATGCTCGTGAACGAGTGCTGTTCGTGTGTTTGGCCGCAGCACTTCTGTTTGCCCCTATTATTGTAAGACATTTGACAAATGCTTTGGCATTTAGGGTTGTTAATGGCAATCATGAAATCTTATTAGGTTTACATATGGCAACTGATGTATTTGGTTTTAAGACGATTTGAGAAAAGATGGTCAGAGTGGAGTTTTTTTTTCCGCTGCCTTTTTCTCCACTACAATACGGCCCGAAGGCGGCGGCTTACATTTTACATTGTACATTGACATTCAGCAAACAGAATGTAAATTCTTTACGTTGAAATAAAATGATTTGAATTGAATTGAATTATGATTATTACCTTAGAGTACATACTTTCCATGATTTTTAAATTTTTTATTACCTACCTATCTATTCAAAAGATTTTTACTTATTTCGCTCGGAATCGAAAGTACAATTCGTTTTACCGTTGAAATTCTGTACAAACGGGCACGGCAGCCATCATGAGGGAAAAACCCTAAAAGCATTGTTTTTTTATAGGCCATTGTTTAAAACGCCTCTCCTCCAGTTGGCGGGAACTCTTGTTTTTTTTTTGGCGAGCCACTTGGGTGGGAGGGTCATGGAATTACGTTTTCGGCCAGCGTTCGTATCACCGAGACTATAAAAAAAGTAAACCAAAGAGAAAAAAATATGTTACCTCTACACTGTCGATTGCTGAAGAAATAATCAGAAATTAGGAACTTAAGTTAGTCGCTCGCAAATATGTAAATAAAGTAGGTCTACCTACCAAGTGAAAAAAAAAACTGCGTAATTTCACTTCCCAATTCACACTAATGGGAAGTAATTTGACTCATATTGTAAGTGCATCAAAGAATCGCTTGTAGCACAGGCTGCCTGAGTGATCTTAAACGATCACGAAGATTAAGCAAAATGGGGCGCGTCCAGTGCATGTATGGGTGACCGTCTATAATTAACGCCAGTGGCGTTTTTCCAACCGGTTCCGTGCTTCGCAAGGTACGCTTAACAGTTGCTGCCGGCTGCCGTCGATAGATGGCAGTCGTTAAGCCAATTCAGAGGCCTTAAAAACTTCTACCGGGGCGGCTTGAAAACTTCTACCAGCCACTTGTCTTGCAAGCCTCCACCAATCCGGACTTGGCCCCCGTGGTGGAGTATGGCCTATACCTTCCTTAGGGAAGACACCCGTGCCCCTCGGTGGGGACATAATGAGTTGATGATGATTGTAAGTGAATGGCCATCTCACTCAACACATTGGCTCACTCCAGAATCTATTCAACATTGTTTTCACCGATACCTACATAAGATAAATTTCAACTCAATCATGTTCGTTTTGTTTCAGGGAAATGCTCGTGCCTGCTCAATACGCCGGGCCTCAAGGTGGTCTAGCCCAGACTTTACTGCCCAACGCCTATTATCACCAGCTACAAGACCCTTCGCATTACCTGCATAGTGGCGGTGCACCTTAAGCTCCCAATGTTGCCATAAGTAAATTACCCTGTGAATTTAGTAGAAATATATTGCACGCAGTTGCTACATGTATAAAAGTATGAATGAAGGAGAGCCCAGTCAAAATCTTAATTTTTTACGTGTTTTTAAGTTAGTTCCATAAGCAGCAGCAATTTAAATGTAAAAAAGACGAAACCTATTAATTTTAGATCTTCGATGGAAGTGAAAATTATTTAGTTTAGATACTACATTAAGTGAGTTTAAAGAGGTAAATAAAATGAATGCCTATTATTTTATCAAAGCCTGTTATAACTAGTTGTTTATGTACTTCCATGTTAGGTAATTTTGAATATGCTAAAACATGTTATTATGTTTACTACCTATATTTAACAGAAATAATTCATTTTGTGATTTTAAAATAAGACCATATGACAGTTTGGTCATTATTGGTAATTTCAGGTAATTAAAACTAACATTTACATCAATGTAAATTCTGGTGCTAATTATTTTTGCCGTTTATTCTATTCTAGTCCACAAAAATGCCAATTAAAGTTCTATGTAAAAAAATGCCTATATATTATTATTTTCACTTATACCCCATAATGCTTATCCTTAATCGAGTAATAAAGACAGAAGCTTAAATTTTATCTCACCTTCGATATTATAAGTATTATAAAGTATAAATAATAAATATTACTTATTATAAGATATCGAGTCAATTATATTAAACATAGTTTCCTATACACTTTTTCAATCTGTGGTTGATAGCAGCTCAACCTTTACGTTTATGTTGCAAAATCATCAGTGAACAAAACCATCAAATCCTAATGAAATAAACTGAATAAAGCTAAGTAAAATGGAATTATTTGCTTATTTGCGTGCATATATGTGTGTGTGTGTGTGTGTGTGTGTGGTTTTGGGGTTGGCCTTTCTCTGCACAATGTACCACCGGAGTCGTAGGCTTGTGCAGAGTTAAGATATATTTATAATTTTATATAATATAGTAGGATACAGTGCTGTGGTAGAAATTGTAATTTGTAGGCTTGTAGCATTATAACTGTCAGCAGTGTTATTAATTATTGATACGGCAATTGCCGTAATATACGGTAATTCATGGATGTTTTTTCTAATATACGGTATATGGCAGGATTTCGACTAATACGGCAATTCAAGTCCAACATGCTCGTAAGCTTAAAAAAAATACTACAAACGAAACGTAATAAAACTGTCCGATTTTCGGGATTTCCCAAAGAACATTTTCCTGCTGACATAAATTGAACTAGATGTCTCATGCAACCTCTTTTATATGTCCCACTCTTAACTAAACAAGCTATTCGAAATCAAGGCGGTTGCACAAAATTTCAGGTGTCAGGAGATATGCTTATCAAAATGAAAAGCAAAAAAAAAAATTCATTGCACAAGCAGTGTATTAGAAACATATAGGATGAAGAAAATATAGAAAGTTGAAAATGTACTTATTATTTTTGTGTTTCAATAACTAATTATTTAATTTAAAGATAATACGGCAGATCTGAGATTTTGTTTCATAAACACGGCAATTTGAAGGTTTAGATACGGCAACCCAGATTTTGACGATAATAAATAACACTGACTGTCAGTGAATTAGTGCAGTGCTGCCAGATGAGGGCAGTTCCCTCCAAATCTTTTGAAAGAGCTGTTCTTGATTTGTCACCGCACTATTTTTTCCAAAATTGAGAGATATTATGTAAAATATATGTAAGTGCACGTGAAAAAAAATATAATGCGAAAATAGTTCTCTAACGAAATTAATTACATAGTTATATATAAAACGGGTGTTATTGCACTTATTTATTAGGTAAATCGTATTACCTCATTTCCCGACGTTTCAGCAGCGTTACAGTTGCCATGGTCTCGGGTAGACTAAAGTGGCGAGACTGAGATTGTAATTAAAATTATAGAGCACAGTTTCAAGCCTTCAAGTAAGAAGAATCCTGTGCTAAGTAAATACAAATCACGCACCTTATCACCGGACCTGTCCGCGGGCGTAGTGAGTATTTTGTATCGGCCAGCTGCAAAAAAAAACCCACAATAATTGACTGTACTCGCCATTTCAGTCTACCCGAGACCACGACAACTGTAATGCTGCCGAAACGTCGGTAAATAAGGTAATAACGTTTTACCTAATAAATACCCGTTTAATATATGAGTATCATGAATCATTAAGAAATTAATTACATTTCAAATCCGTCAGAAATAAAAATCGAGGCGATTTTATTTGCAATGCGTGCTAAGCGTTTTGTGGTCATTATTCCATATTATACGCAATGTGTGCTAAGCCTTAGGGGATAATTTAGGAAAAAAATAAAGTTTGCACTACTGGTACTAAAATGTAATTATAAAAAAAACGGAATTGAAATTGACACAGAGAATATGTTGAAAACTATAGCGGAAATATATTTTTTCTTAGTTAAGTTTATATTTTATTTTACCTACTTATTTTTTTATTTTTCTTTTTTTAATTTTACTGATTAAATTCAGTAAAATAAAATACAATATTTGGTGGTTTTTCTTTCGAAAATCTTTTGGGAAGATTTTGTTTAGATTGGGGGACAATTTGGAAGGATCCTCTGGCAACACTGATCAGCTGTCAAATCAGAATCAATCAACAAAAATACACGGAGCTGAGCGAGAGCTAGTCTTTTAGAATTTTGTAGACAAAGCAAAGAAACGGTTATGAAATATGTTTCAAATCAGTGATCGAGCTTGGTAACCAATTTTACGACCATTTGATCGCAAATAGCAAGAGATTCAACCGACCCGCTTCGTATGACGCAGTATTTGGCGACCCACTATGACGGACTCAAAATCGTACGTAAACTTTTCCTGCCAGCGTTGTCTTCAGCCCCTAAAGCTTGACGAGTCTTTGAACAACCTCGGAGAACACACCATAGCCGACTTAACCCTCCAAATACACCGGAACAACGAAGCTGACCTGGAACTGCAATCTTCGAGCCTAGAACATTACGTGCCACCGTTCCGACTGTCAGAGTCGGGAAATGGAGCCAATGGATTCATGGTCATCTCAGACGGATGGGAAACAACATCCTTGGGGCATCAGTTGCATGTTAAAGCGACTTTATTTGACTGTTTGTCGAATAATTCGGATGTGGACCACCCACTTTGTGATGAGTGCACAGACACACTGTTAGAACTCATGGACAATCAACTCAGAGTGACCGAGGCTGAATGGAAGGATTACAGTGACTATTTAAAAAAGTTGGAGGATGATAAGGAGGATTTGAATTTGGAAGGCCTTGAAAAGGAATTGGAAGACTGGAACCAGGAACAAAGTAGGCTGCTTCAGGAGTTGTCTGCACTCCAGAAGGAAGAGAAAGCTATGAAAGATGAAATAGCCATACAAGAGAAAGAGAAAGAGAGATTAGACAAAGAGCAGGACACATATTGGAAAGAATACATGCGTTACCGCAAAGACTTGATGACAACGGAAGATCAAACAAAGTTCTATGAATGTCAATTGGCCTACACACAGACCCAGCTTGAGAGGCTCAAGAAAACGAACATCTTCAAAGCGACTTTCCATATTTCTGACTCTGGACAGTTCGGCATCATAAACAACTTCCGTTTGGGCCGTTTACCGACCGCTCCTGTAGATTGGTCTGAAATCAACGCAGCCTGGGGTCAAACCGTCTTACTTCTATACTCATTAGCTCGTAAAATAGATTTCTCATTCCAACGTTACAGATTGGTACCATATGGCAACCATTCATACATAGAGATGTTAGAGGACCAAAAAGTGTTGCCGTTGTATGGTTCGGGAGGCTTTAGATTCCTCTGGGACACAAAATTTGACGCTGCCATGGTAGCGTTTTTGGATTGCCTCCAGCAGTTCAAGGATCAAGTGGAGAAGGGCAACACAGGGTTTTGTTTACCGTACAGAATAGACAAAGGAAAGATTGAAGATACTGCATCACCCCCACATGCATATTCTATCAAAATACAGTTCAATTCAGAGGAACATTGGACTAAGGCTCTGAAGTACATGCTGACTAATCTGAAATGGGCTTTGACTTGGATTTCTTCGCAATTTAATGAGGAGAAGACCGACAATTAGTTTGGTGTTCATCTTTAACGACCCCGGCAATGGATGTTTCACAACAATAGGAAAAAGAATTGATTACGTCAGTGACGGTCATGCCGTTCTTAAAACGAAATCCACAACAGCCCACCCTTTGGTCTAGCACTACAGATGAGGCATAATTTTTAATTTTGGCTTGTTTATTTAATTTTCACAGGCAGTGACTGTAGATTGAGGGTGAGGTTAAGTTACTCATAGCACTTCAATGTTTCAGTCTAATGTCATCAGTTTCCTTAAAAATACATTCTATTACAAATACATGTTTCGTTTCATTAAGCTTTGTTCTCAGTTTAAAAACATTTATTTTCAAATAGACATCATGAAATTTATAGTAGGGCCTGGTATTTCTTGAAGTTATGACTTAGGGAGCTTTCTCTAAGTGCCTAACAACTTGAAACTATTGCTTCTTAGACATCATTGCTACCCATTATATTAATAATACCTTTTAATAATGTTCGTTTCCTTGTTTGACCCGGCCAGGTCAAATTAGGAAATGAACTTTTCTAGTTTTTCTCGGGTCTTGGATGTTATCTATGTATTTATTGTATTAAATCTATCGTCGAGTTAGCACCTATATAACACAAGTCATTTAGTTGTACTTAGTGTAGGGCTAACGAGATCAGTGTAATATGTCCATGAATATTTATTTAAAAAAAAAAAACTGTATGGAAGCCTATTATAAAACAAGTAATGATATTTTTCCATTGGTGGCGCTAGGTAGTTAGCGCCCTGAAACGCCGTAATGGGTTGATGATGATATTTTAATGGGTTGTTAGCCAGTGGTTTCAACAGAGTTTGATTTCCTTGTTTGTATTGGCAACCTCGAAAAGCAAGACAGCCGAATGAGTTGCCAACCTCCTCTAGGAGACGGCACATGAAGAATAATGGGTTGTTTACATTTAGACCAAGCTGATTGAAATAAAATGTTTCTATTTATTAAAGTATTCAAAGGTGAAGTATACCATCACTACCTAAGTCTTCAGTAATTTATCATAATATATTATAAGTAGTATTCACATGTAGACATATAAATATCGCCAGGAATTTTGTAATTTGTTCTTATATTTCACAGCTTACCTGCGTTAGAACTCTCCGGATGACCTAGACATTTTCTTACACTCAACTCTTTCTAAACTCGTCTCTTTTTTAATTAACATGACACTTTGTCTCTTTTTTTAAATAAACTCTTTCCTAACTCATGTCCATAGAGCGGCGGTAGTGGAGCGGTGTAGAACGCCGGCTTCTCAATTGGGAGGTCGTGGGTTCGAACCCCGGCATGTACCAATGACTTTGTTTTCTAAGTTATGTACATTTGTGAAATTATAGTAACAATACCCCTCGCCGACCGTGAAGGAAAACATCGTAAGGAAACCCTAGTTCCTCGTGTCTGAAGTGTTGACGTACCTCAGCGCTTGCTACGTACAATGGCCCAACTATGAGGCTAAGTGCGGAAATCTCAGGTCTAACTAACTAACAATATTTGTATGTAGATAATGTTTATGTATTTATTATATTTCATATTTATTTGTTGTTATATTACATAATATTCCCCTACTATTTTTAAGTTAATACATAAAATAGATATAATTAGTAAATTTTATATTTAATATTGCACTACCTGCTAATCTTGTCTCCAAAACTTAGGTTAGCTGGTAGATAATGCTAAGTAGCATTAAGCTCGCCTATGTGCAAAATTTTTATGCAATAAAGAATTTTAATAATAATAAAGCGCTCGTGGCCTAGTCGAACCGTGTGATTGGAATGAGTTGAGTTAGGCAACAACAAGCGCAGTCAGGGGTGCAGGTCGAGTGTTTTTAATGAGTATCCTACCATTCCGTCGTTAAGGTAACACTAGTAACTGTAGAGAATAGAACATGTAGTTAATAAGAAAATAATACATAGTACTAAATAATACACATATAGTTACCTACTATTATTAAATACACACTAGCAAATCATATTTTGACTGAGCATTCAACACAATATTCTGGGCTGCCTGCTCACTGCTCATTGCAATATCCTATCCGGTTGCAGTGTACATTTTTTGTGATGTTAATTACGTATTAAAAGCTTTGATTGAACAATCTGTTTACTTTTTATCCAGTTCATATCTATTGCTGACCTGGCGGACTAATGATAGTTTGAAGACCGGTTTCTGAGTTGAGAATTTCACTAAGTATATTCTACACGTCGTATGTTGTGGGTAGTCTTACCAGGTAATACATTCCGGGGTACTTATAAATAAATCAGTTGCTTTGACGACGTTGGCCGTTTCACTGCATCTCCTCTGCTCCCTATACTACATCTGCCCTTGTAATCAAGAACGCAGCACTTGCAAAAAGGCAGTTCGGAGAAAAACGCGGTAAACATATTTTTAGTTATTTAAGTAAGAAATTTATGTTTTTTAACCATACACTTATACGAAAAAAATGGGAAAAAATTCAAGCTTTTAAATAGCATTTATTTTTTATTCCATTTAGCGATGGTTCCAACTATAGTGTGTATTACGGCGTTTTAGCTTAGCATGAGGTATAGTGAGAATTAGATTACAACTAAGCGTAAATGCAGTACTTGCGCTGATTACTGCATTTCACCCTAGCACTTGTCGATTACTGCATTATTTGTTAGTATTTATTCATTATTTTTATGTCTTGTGCCACCCTAAATTGGGGGGTTACTAGGATGATTTGTATGTATATTGTGTTTCTGTTATAGGTATATTGCAATTAAAACAAAATCGTAGCAATCAAACTTTATTTCGATTGAGAAATAACGACTTACAATATTATCACAAAATCAGCAGCGACTCTAAATAATTAGGAACAATCAGACCTCTTTAAGACAACAACCTTTGGTAGAAAATAGGTAACTATTAAAATAACATTTTAATTATTTGAGTAGGTATCTTAAACTAGGTAATTTAAATCTAGGTAATTCTTAATATTATCAACAACCAGTCTTCATTCAAAGTAGCACAGAAACAGCGACTTAATGAACGTTACAAGTTAAACTAGGTGTCCATTTCAAAATCTAGATCATTAGGTATACCTACCTATAAATTTACAGTTTTTACTTATAAAAATAACTTAAAATAGTATCTATTCTCTTTTCAAAATCAGGACGGGTTTCTAATAAAAAAACATCATTGTATTTTTTTATAGTCTAGGTCCAATCACATGCATATTTGCAAGACATTAACATAAAAATTATTAAAGTAGATCCGTATAACGCATGACATAATATAAGTTCGTACTTAGGTACTATTTACTCTTAGAAAATACAATCACTTTTAATTCAGTCTCATCAATAAGAGAGTAATTTGTTTAAAAAAGAACGTATCAAAGTTTTGAACACAAACGAATAATACTCATTATTCTTTAATTCCTAAAACTTGTTTAACAACTTTGGACAATCAACAAAAATAAAATCTATAAACTCTTAAAACGTTTAAGTAAAAAAGAATTATCAAGTAAGTTAAAACATATAAATACCTACAAGCAATAAAATTCTTCGAGAAATACTCTTCACCTACTCATCTCTTCTGACTCTCTAGCTTCTACGAGATCAATAGAATTGTCGTTTACGGGAAGATTTTCCCAAAATACCAGCCTGTTTTGAGGTAGTATGTCACCTAATTTTCTAAGTATACCAGTCTTTCTCTCCTCAGTTATTCCTCTCGGCTTCTTATTTTGTACTGCTTCCGGTATTGAATTTTGTTTCATGAGTTTAATTTTGAGAAAATCAATTTCAATTAAATCTCCATCATGGGCAGTTTTCGCATATAGTTTCATGCTGCTTCTTTGTACCTCAACGCAGACAATATCTTTTAAATAGGTTCTTTCATCATATTTCTTCAATTTATATTGAGACGAGTGGTCTTCGTATTTATAAAAATCGGCAACTTCCATAGGCTTCACAATCACCTTTCCTGAATTCGCAAGTTGTACGCAATCGATAAAATCCGAAAAATCGTATACTTTTTTTGCTTTTTGCAACTGGTTTTCCACTTGGTGATGAAAATTATCAGCAGACATAAAGGTATGACCCGGTTCCAAGTATTTAATAATGATCTTGGTAGCAGCAATCACTTGGCTGTTTATAATCTGTACCAAAAATGTGAAGAATGCCCAGTTCTTATTTTGGCTAGTACAGTTGTCTGTCCAAACGGTTATTTCACTGCAGTCGCGTTTACTCTCAAAAAAGGCTCTGTAAGTGCTTATTATATCCTCTTGTTTCCTGCCTGATATTGCTTCATGCCACAACACTGCGAAAGGCTTTTCTTGACTTGAACCTAGTGGTACGAAACTCTCATTAAAAGCTATGATACGAGGACATAACATCACAACTTTAAACATCTCCATCCTAGGCAACATGACTACTTTTTGTAAATCTGCCGAATAGTAACATTTGGAAGATTCTGTCTCACTCGTGGATTGCGCAACATCTTTTTGATAATGTGTACGTGCTGTCTGATACTTATTACGGTGGTTGTGGTATGAAATACATTCAGTACAATTCTCAGTGTCTTTGCAAGCTACTTGGTGTAGTTTGAAGCTTTCGCATTGCTCGCACTCTTCATTGCCTAGCTGAGCAAAAGATATATTCATATCATTTCTCAAGAATTTTCTGTACAGTTCATACGATACTTTAATATCTGGATTTTTTTCTAAAAAATCACTCCGCGTTTTAATTTAGGAACTATTCGATTGATGCTAGATCAAAATGCAGTAATTGTAGCAAGTACTGCATTTTGCTCTAGTATACATTGCGAGTACTGCATTCTTTTCTAGCACATGATTATTACCCCACTTATCTTTAGTACAATAACTTTTTTCATGCAATTACTGCAAAAAACTTTAGCAAAAAAACATATTTCCATTAAAAAAATGATGAAAATATATTTTTCCCGTGTAGATAAAACCTTTAGGATGCCATTTTTGTAAAAAAGTGAAAATCGCAAAATTGACGATTACTGCGTTCTTAATTAGCAGGGCAGACATGGTGTCAGGTGTGAGCTTACGTGCCTGTTTATACGATAAGAGTGTAAAGTCTAGAAGTGCTAACTGTGACAAGTTAATGTCGACCGAAAAACCGGATCAAAGTGCTACATTATCTTTACAACAACCCGCCGCTATGCAGCGAGAGGGCAATATGGCGCTCAATTAGAAGGAGTGGAAATCGTCATTTGATTTCTTCTTATCAGCGTCAGGACGGGATGATGCAGTGGACAAACAAAAATGTGCGTTATTTCTACATGTGATAGGAAAATTTGGCCGTGAATTGTATGAAGAATTCGAATTTCGAACAAGTGAAATTAATAACTACGCAGTATTATGTAACAAATTTCAAAGCCGGTGTGACCCGGAGAGGAATGTGAATTTCGAGAGACATGTATTTTTCGAAACCATGCAAACATCAGAACCATTTGAAAAATATCTATCTAAGCTTAAAATGAGTAGCAAAACGTGTGAGTTCGGTGACCTCCGTGATAGCCTGGTGCTTACACAATTAATTCGAGGCGTAAAAGATGTGCATTTACGCGAACAACTGCTACGAAATAAAAATGTGAAATTGGAAGACGCTGTTAGCTGGTGTCGGGCGGCTGAGGTCGCCAGCGCGCAGGCCATGCAAGTGCGGGCCGATCCGGGCCTGGGAGCCCCCTCTGCCAGCGTGGAAGCAATGCGCGCGCGTCCCGTCTCCGCCGCCGCCGCCCGGGGCGCCCCGCCCCTGCGCCGCCGCCCGCCGGGACAGCGATGCACACGGTGTGATCGTTTTCATGCAAGAAACCGGTGTCCGGATTGGGATGTGCAGTGCTACCATTGTAATAGAAAAGGTCATTTCGAAAAGTGTTGTGTTGTGAAAAATAAAAGCGTAAGAGAAGTGGGCTTCGAGCCAGAATACGACGGGAACGCCGAGGATTACGAAGAATGTGAGGAGATTGTCGACGCCCTTGCCAGCGAGGGCTCCGCGGAGGGCGCCTGGTATGAGACAATTTCAGTAAACGGTATGTCTATCACTTTCAAACTTGATTGTGGCGCCGATGCATCAGTGATGTCGTATGAGAACTCTAAGTCAGCCGGTTTTAAGGATGAAATTCTATTGAAAGGCAAATTTGTATTGCGTGAAGTGAGCTGCAGAACCCTACCAGTAGTTGGTTACTTTGTCGCGTCACTAGGTAAAGGTGAATATATGATTAAACAAAAAATATTTGTTTTAAATATAAAATGTAATAACTTACTGGGACGAAACGCGTGAAGTAAGCTCAAATTGATCAAACGATTGGACTGTAATAATATTGATTATGTAAAAAAACGTTTCTGGTTGATTTTAAAGATTTATTTGAGGGTATCGGTTGTCTGCCTGGCGAGTACAATATCGCTGTTGATAAATCTATTCAGCCAGCTGTAAACGCGACTCGAAAAGTACCTATTAAACTTCAGCCCCAATTTCAAGAGGAGCTGGAGCGTATGCAAAAGTTAGGTATTATAGTGCGTGAGGAAGGGCCCACCGACTGGGTGTCGAGCGTGGTGCTGGTGGCGCGGCCGGACGGCAAGCTGCGGGTGTGTTTAGACCCTCAACAGTTAAACAAGGCGGTTAAAAGGTGCCATTTTCAATTTCCCACTTTGGATGAAATTGCTACTAATTTATCAGGTGCAAAATACTTCACAAAATTAGATGCTAACAAGGGTTTTTGGATGTTGAAATTAGATGAACCTAGCTCGAAGTTATGCACTTTTTCAACACCATTTGGCAGGTTTAGGTATTTAAGACTGCCTTTCGGCATATCGAGTGCGCCAGAAGTATTTCATAACGAGATGCTAAAAATATTCAGAAGTCAAGGTGTAGAAGTTTTTGCCGACGACATACTAGTTTATGGTAAGAGTAAGCTAGAACATGATCGATTTTGAAGAAAAGTTTTAGAGAAAGCAAAAGAATTCGGAGTGAAGTTTAATAAAGATAAATGTGAGTTTTATAAAACCAGTATTACATATTTAGGACATATATTTGATAGCAATGGTAAGAGACCTGATGAAAGGAAAACTACGGCCATAAATAAAATGCCAGCACCAGAATCCCGTAAGGAACTGGAAAGATTTTTAGGGCTAGTAAACTATTTAGCCAGGTTTATACCGAACTTCGCAGAAGTGTCGGCTCCCCTACGCGATCTGATGAAAAAAGACCGGGAATGGGTGTGGTACAGTACACACCAGAGCGCGTTTGATAAACTAAAACGGTGCGTAGTAGACGCGCCTGTGCTGCGATACTTCTCAGCAGACGAGCCGGTGACGCTGTCGGTGGACGCGAGCTCGCGCGGACTGGGCGCCTGTCTGCTGCAGGGCGGCCGGCCCGTGGCCTACGCCGCGCGCACACTCACGCCGGCAGAGTCACGCTGGGCTCAGATCGAGAAGGAACTATTGGCAGTGGTGTTTGGTTGCACAAGGTTCCACCAGTTTGTCTATGGACACGATCGCGTGACGGTAGAAAGTGATCATAAGCCACTTGAGGCTATATTAAAGAAATGTTTAAATGAGACTCCAGCAAGGTTACAAAGAATGTTATTATTACTACAAAAGTACACCATAAAATTAACTTACGTACCCGGTAAGTATATGTTCATTGCTGACGCTCTGTCACGTGCCGCGACAGAAGCGGGCGATGACTCACAAGTACATAATAAAGTGGAGGTGCATGTAAACGTTTTATGTGAAAGTGTTAATTTCTCGAATAATAAACTCGTGTTAATACGGGAGGAGACAAAAAAAGATGAGTCACTGGTTGCTGTTGTAGGTTACTATTTAAACGGATGGCCACAAACAAAGCATTTAGTAAGAGGAGTAGCGAAGCCATACTGGCCAGTTAAAGATGAGCTGTATGAAAAAGAAGGAATAGTGTTTAGAAATGAAAGGGTCGTAATACCGATTTCTTTAAGAAAGGAAATTCTGAACAGAATTCATGAAGGACATTTAGGCATGGAGAAATGTAAAAGGCGAGCCAAAGAGGCGGTGTACTGGCCGGGCATGTCCACCGACATCGAAAACGTGGTAAGTGGCTGCGAGTGCTGCCTGCGCCGGCGCGCCGCCCAGCGCCGCGAGCCGCTCGCGCCGCCCGCCGCGCCGCCGCGTCCCTGGCACACGCTGGCCACCGATATATTTGAGTTGCGGAATCGGTACTACCTACTCGTTGTTGATTATTTTACTAAATTTGTTGAGGTGGTTCAATTGGCCAATATGCATAGTGGAACTGTAATAGAACACATGAAAAGTATGTTTGCGAGGTTAGGTATACCTAGCAAGTTAATTTCAGATAATGCCGGTACCTATACATCTGCCGAGTTCAGGCATTTTACGCAGACTTGGGAGATTGAACATATCACTAGCTCCCCACTGTACCCCAGATCGAACGGTTTAGCAGAGAGAAACGTCCAAACTATAAAGCGCCTTTTAAGTAAAGCGTACGACGACGATCAAGATCCCTATTTGGCGCTTCTAAATTTTCGAAATACACCTATCACAGGCGAAACTTATTCGCCTGCGCAACTGCTCATGGGTAGGCGACTCAACGATAAGTTACCAGTGAGCGATAGTAAACTCGAGCCACAAAAGTGCGACCCCAAGTTAGTCAGTCAGGAACGCAACAGGCGCACCAACGAAATGAAAAAACAATACGATATAGGCACTCGCTCCCTGCCGCCGCTGGAGGCGGGCGAGCGCGTGAACATACGCTGCGGCCGCGGCTGGCAGCCGGCGCGGGTGCTGCGGGCCGCCGCAGAGCCGCGCTCCTACTGGGTGCGTACCGACTCCGGCGGTCTGTTCCGGCGCAACAGGCAGCACCTGATGCGAGTACGCGGTACACCTACACCGAGTTATAGCTTTGTCGATGACAGGCCACGCGACACTGAACAAACGCTAGAGCCCCAGGTAGGTATTACTGCTAGTGCGTCCCCGGCCGCGCTCCCACCACCACAATCCGGCACGTCTGGTTACATAACTAAGTCGGGTAGACGAGTCATACCCCCTAAAAAAATTCAGTGCACATAAAATTACATGATTAAACCGTGTATGATATTATCTATGTGTAGATAAGTATAATATAAGCATTGAATTTGAAGTAAGCATAGAAACCCATTCCCATACAAGCAAATCGGATCCCAAAAAACCGCGCCGGGCCCAGAGGCCGCCACTGAAAATGCGCGCAAAGCCGAAAAATACGTGTAGAGCGCTTTGTCTAAAACCGCTAGATGGCATTGTTAATAGTTTTCACGAGTTTACTATTGACATCTGGCGGTGACTAGCAAAACGTAAAACATTTTAGCAGTGTACTCTAGTAGCCAGTAGCGAGCAGAGAATTGACAGTTCAATTCTAGACACAGAGTACCTACGTTTGGTTCTTGTATGGTTTAATTGTTCTGTGTTCTTGTAAGTCCTTAGGGAAAATCTAATCTGCCATAAAATTGACAACCCACGGATGGGATAAATATAGGAAAAACATTGTTTGTTTGAGAGATAATTCAGAAAATACAATACCTATGTGAAAAAATCACACATTTCAAATCTGTGGAAAAAGTATATTGCGGAATTAGTGCATTGGGTCTATAAAACAGAATTTTAAAGCAAGCAGCAAGAAATGTAACCCACCTTTACCCACCAACAACTTCTAGTGAATGATATCAGTGCTTTCAACATGCAACAGTAACCCAGACTTCGTCATCCTCCGTGTATAGACCTGCCCTGTGGTCGCTGATTGTGATCTTATCAAGCCAATACTTAGACAACTCCCTCAAAGGTACCTTAGTCCATTTGGGTACCACACACACCGACCTACCTGCATAGTGCAGTCGACAGCACATCAACTTTGCATGTTCGCACTCTCCTCAGTATTATTATGGGCGACTTCGCAACAAAATGGTCGAACTTCTACCGAAGTCTTATCAATAGACCATTTAACAATCATAACATGCCGCCGCCTACCCCACAAGCACGAACCTTCACATTTACCTATTTTATTATGAAAAAAGTATATTTTTTGACTGTACTACAGTAAATGTTTCGAAATATATTGCTGCTTCTATTATTAAGGAGGTCCTTAAAATTGTGCTTGGTGGCAAAAACCATAAGAGATGCTTGTACAAAAAAGAGTAAGAAACGCTGGTTTAAACAATTATTAATAATAATTAGACGACCTCTGTGGCGTAACGGTAGTGCATCTACCTGCCATGCAGGAGGTCCCGGGTTCGAATCCCGGCTGGGAACAAAAAAAAACCCCAGGTCTTGGATGTTTACATGTTTGTGATGTCGTTGTTTCTGGTTCCCACGACACAGGGTATCCTAGTGTGGGGCCAGAAGCAATGTATGTGCCTGTATGTAAATGTTATGTTATTGAAAAACCTTTACTAGTCCATCGCAAACACTTCCCAACGCTGCGAGATTTTGTTTAAGTTATTTTCGGGTAGGGTAAGGGTCTGTTTCACAATCTGCAGATAAAGTTCCGGATATGCTATCCGCAACCAGGGCTGCTGTTTGTTCTAAATTTGAAGCCATAAACGAACACACACAATATAGAAAAAAAATATTTAAATTTAGAATAAACGGCAGCCCTGGTTGCGGATAGCTTATCTGGAACTTGCCTGTAAACTAGCCTAACTTTACATGTATACCGATGTCTGTGACCCAATAAATATCTTTATCTTTATTTGAACATTGTGAAATAGGGCCTAAGACCAGTATCCTATCGAGAGGTAGGTAGGTACTGCTACAAACTATTCCAATCAATTTAGTATTCCATTAAAAATCATATCTGTCCATCCATATGGGAGCTGGCTGATATTTTTACCAATTTCTGCTGTGATTATGGCCCATGATATTAATATGCGCCGTTGCCAGCTAACTCTGCATAGAAGCAAACGCACGCATCAGCTACACCTTCATTGGACTGTGATATATGTGGAGAGGATGAAGGAAGAAATATTGATGAAACAAATATACATGGCGAATGTGGGTGGAAGGGCCGGTAAGGGACGTCCCACATACTTCGACCAGATAAGGAATGTATTAGCAAATGGAAGATAAAAAGTAACCGGAACTGACGTGAGTGCATGTAACGACTAATGAATGTTGATGAAGCGAAGGTAATCTGTCAGGATCGTGGCAAGTGGCAGTCCTTGGTGCCTGTCTACCCCATTGGAATGCAGGTGTGAGGTTAATATTATGGTATGGGTTATTTATAAATTTATAAGTTATTGAATATGAGATTTTCTATTTTATTAATTGTTGTAAGTGAAGCTCAGAATATCCGGTTGACACGTTCCCTGATTGATACTACCCATAAGTTCAACACACTTTATGTTTTAAGTTTAGGTAATGTGTACTTTCCCTGTAATTATATTCCCCATAAAACTTACTGATTTTTCATTTATGCTACCCTCGATGTAGTAAAGTTATTAAATTGTTTAAAGTAAGATTACGAAACGATTTACGCTGAGCAGAAATTGAGATAATTACACCATAGACTTTCTTTAAAATTTGATGAAGAACGAGGTAGCCGCCTGCCTTAGACGTTATAGTGCAGCAGCTAGCGACCTGCTGCTCGAGCCGCGCCGGGAGCCGTCGTCGTCGTCGTCACGCCGGCATCGGCATTGGGCGTGTTTCGACTCATCGGCCCGGACCGGCACGGCACACCGGCATGGCCGTTGCACAGGCATCAGGCACCGGTGCCGGGTTTCGTTTTTCCATTGTGCCGGTGTCGATGCCGGGTTACGCCCGGTGAGTGGTACAGTGCTGACACGGACTTCAACACGACGACACGTAAAGTAAAACGCGTAGATATAACAATGGTATCGTCCAAGCCGTCGACTATATTTGTTATATCTTTTACACCTACGACGCCGATACGAAATACGAGTCTCACCCTCCGCACGGTGGGCTGAAAATCGCTCCCCATAGACTTAGAGATCGAATTTTGAATTGTTATTTTTTTTTCACAGGAATCCACTTAGGAAGGCTAATCTATCAACATATTCGAAGTGCAGTATGTTTACCTTTGTGCAAGTACTTTTTTTCCACTTGGTTAAAAAAAATGTATGGAAGTTACTATAAAATTGGCCATAACTTGATTATCGCACACTTGCCCGTTATTTCCTTCAGCACGATTATTGCCTGCATTTTTATGGATTTTTTGACATACTGCACTATGGGCGCACTCGTGCGACTTTGGTCGAAAAAAAATTAAATGCATTTAAAATATTTTTTTAAGGTATTTAAGCGTATATTTTGTGTTTGTCAAATTATGTACCTTCCTTAATTAAGGATTCTTTATAATTATAAAAAATCATACAGTATAACTACTTAAATACTGTTCTAAAACATTGTCATATGCGAACAAATTATACACATGAAAATCAAATAAGATATGAATATTCTTTATTGTACACGAGGAAAAACACAAGCATAAAATATTTACAAAGATACATGAAATAAGTCCAAGTTACATTTTAAAACACACATACATTTTAAAAATGTTAAATCATGTAAACATAAAAAATAAGCCTTTAAAACTACATGAATAAAATACTAGCTATGAATCCTTTACATTAAAATAGGTACATAAAAGACAAGTAAAGAAACCAATGTATAAAAAATATAAATAAAAGAATTACAATAACATATTGCAAACAAAAATCATATAAATTATTCATATAAATCAGTTTCTTTCTCGGAATCTGTGTCACTTTCAATATTTTCGACGTTACAGAACTCAATATGATGTCGTTGTAATACCTAAAGATCCACTGCTTCTTGACTCATTTTTTTCTTTAAAGCTATCCTCATAACTGGTCGCATTGAAGAAATAAAAGGATCAGAAGTGAGAAGCATCCTTTTGATGACATCTTCGTTTGAATTCTTCCTGGTGTTCTTTCGCGAGTGAAATTCTCGTTAACATCGAAAATCTTTGTTGCGAGCTTTGGATGCTTCTTCAGATAAGATCCCAGTAGGAACCAAGGAGTTCCTTATAATTTCAGCACCATGGATTAGCAACTTGTGCACTGTAGCTGGCATATAGTACCAGCTGTATTGGTCCAGGTACCTTTCTGCAGTACTTCGGCCATATTCTTTGTACTTGTCGACGTTTATTTCTTCACCAGATGTAATGGCTTGAAGTATGACTGCAAATCTTCTAATCAATTCTTCATCCACTCCTGTTATCTCGGCTGTCTGTTTTGGGTCATCGAAGAATTTTCGTGCGTTATTTCCATCGTTCGTTATTCCAGAGCTCTGTTTGACCACGTCCACAAGAAGACCAAGCTTCTGTTGGAATCGTTCTTGCAGCAACTGCTTTTTGGTCAGCATGACAGCCTTATCTTTATCTCCTCTTACTGCCCAAGTCTTCAACTCCAGTCTGTATGCTATATGTAGCAAACATTCCATGCAGTTAATTTGGGCATGTAACGGAGATAAGCCGAATTTTAACATGTTGTTGGCTACTTCTTTTCGTATTACTGCATCAATATTGTTCATCTCGCTCGGTTTTGCTAGACATAAATAGCAAACTGCACTGGAAAGAGCTTCGGATAAATAACTGCAAACTTTTCCGTCGATCATAGTCATGACTAGATCATGATTTATTTTTATATTTCTGCTTTCTGAGGGCACCAATGCAGCTATTTCCTCTTCCATTTTCTTCATTTCTTCTTTTACGAGAGACTCGCTTTCTTTTGCGAAAAGAAACTGTACAGGTCTACAGTAGAAAACTGAGCATGGCTTCGGGTTTTTCCATATAACTTCAGTCCCGTTAGATAACTGCAGCGGAACAAGTGTTGTCATAAACAGAGATTCATCTGTTTCACCTCCTTCAATGCTTTGATTATCTGCTTTGGTTTGATGAACCGTCGAAACCCCACTTGGATAACAAAACCAGTGTTTTACCCATGTAAGCAGACAGTTCTGGTAAGGTTTTCAAAATTTGTTGTATGGTTATATTCAACAGAGCTTGCAGATCTAGTTTCGCCATGGTGTCATTTATAATGAAAGCCTGATCGGGAAGATAACAGCTTGACTTGGCTTGCTGAATCTTGTAATACGATGGGTGAAAGTCTGTTAAGCCCTCACGCATTGTCATCTCTCTCAGTGTAATATATTTCCACTTTGATAATCCCAGAGAAAATAAAAGGCCTAGCGCTTTTTCTGGCGTAACTGTAGTTTTCTTTAATTTCTTCATTTCTATATCGTTATAGATTGTTACTGCTTCTTCAGGATTCTTCTTAAATTACTTTGCCTAAACATTCGTTTCCTTCTTTCTTCAAATTTTCTATTGTAACACAGATTGATTCATCGGTGTCTTCATGACTTTCATGTTGTAGCCTCCTTTTCCTTTGTTTTGCTCCCAAAGATCCAAATGGTACTTCAGTGCAAGAACTTATGCCTTCTTGGCATACCGAAGCTGTTCCATCTGGTATAATATGTGAAACAACACAACATGGCCAGTCAATACTCATTACGAGCCAGTTTTCATATTTTTTTCTGAAAATATCCTGGTTTCTATTTGCTGTCTTCCATCTCTTGGTAACTTGTTGACTGAATCTTCGACAGAATTCTCGAAGTATATCAAGATCTTCATCGGACAGATGATGAAGGTTCAATAGCGATACAACTTTTTCCAACAAAGTAGAGTAGTTGCTTAGCTTTCCACACTGCTTCAAAACCACGAACAAGTCAAGTTTAGTTGTCAGACTTGCGATTCCATATTTTTCTCTTTATGATTTGGGTAAGTATGTTTTTTTAGCAGGACAAAATGTCAATGAGCACATAAAATATTTTACCTTCCATTTATACGCAACTACAATACCCCTAATGGTAATCAAACTCCAATTCCTAGTATACCTCAGGTGTTATTAACTAATTCGGTGATTTAGTCATCATACATGATGTTATTGTTAATATTAATTGTGAAAATATGAAGATAGACGCTTAAATAACTTGAAAAAATATTGCTTGCTACCCCCGGTGACGGCACCGGCGGGACTCTAGGAACTTGAGTTTTCAAGTGTCACTTTTTTCTCTCGAAATAGGTTTTATTACTCATTACTACACTAAACAATGTGATGAGAGACAATTTATAGAGCAAACGGACGCGTAAGAATTTTTCGAAGAAAAATCTGTATGAAGCTGACATGAAAAGTGGCTATAACTCTAGAATCGCAAGTTTGGCCGTAATATCCTTGCAGATGTAGTGCTACTTATTTGTGATTTTTCAGCATACTTTTTATAGCGGTACCTTTTGCGATTTTTAAAAATATAATTATAATGTGTACTTTGTACTAAAATGAGTAGTTCTAATGCTTTTGTGTCCTGATTATGCGTAGTTAGATATTCCTGTACCCTAGTCTATGAAATTAAAACTGAGCATATACATTATGTGTTTAATTAATAAGACTTGTTTTACGAATTATTAAAGTGATATTAACGTTTTTGGGAATTCATGATGAAGAAACGGTCTTTATATTTAATGTGCAATCAATCAGCCTGTATTTGTCCACTGCTGCATATAGGCCTCTCCCAGGGCAAGCCACATTACTCTATCCTCAGCAATCCTCACCCAGCCACCACCAGCGATATTTTTGGGATCATCGGTCGAGCGAACTGGTAGGTGTCCTACTTGGCGTCTGCCAGTTCGTGGTCAGTGAATGTGCAATTAGTAAAAATATATTTTGAAAAATTGGTATATTATTAAAACCTTTCTTACTTTGGTGAATCGTCTAATGTACATATTATCCCTTTACAAAATAAAGGGATAATATGTACATTATATATAACACGCCTAATTTTAATTTCATAGGCTAGGGCATATGGAATTGGGTATATCTAAAGTTGGTCTAACTAGTCATTTAAGTATAAAATACACATTATTAATTTTAAAAAAATCGCAAAGGGCACTGCTATAAAAAGTATGCCGAAAAATCACAAATAAATAGCACTTTTTACATCTCCAAGGATATTACGGCCAAACTTGCGATTCCAGAGCTATAGCCACTTTTCATGTCAGCTCCATACAAATTTTTCTTCGAAAAATTCTTACACATCCGTTTGCTCTCTAAATAGTCTCTCATCACATTGTTTAGTATAGTAATGATAATGAGTAATAAAACCTATTTCGAGAGAAAAAAGTGACACTTGAAAACTCAAGTTCATATGTCTTTGAAACGTGATTCTCAGCCCACCGTGCGGCGCCGACCGGCCCCGGAGTCGCGAGCCGGTGCCGGGCCGGTGAGACAACACAAAGACAGACAATAGCCCTCGCCGTTTTAGCTAGTGTGCTAATGTGTCGCGCGGGCTCCTAGATTATTTACTATCTATATTAATTTTAACTAAGGCAGATACCCAGAGCATAGGTAGCTTACTCACATATCACGTGCTTACAATCAGAGTATATAACCACTACCTACGTTTACAATCTTACGCAGAACATACCTACTCTCAAAAGTAAAACACGCTCCCACACACGGCGATGGATGCAGAGATGTTGCTAGGGCAACTTGGCAACGACGCGTCGCCTAGGTACTCACCCCGCACTACTTGGCAACGTCGCCTGGCACCCCGAGCGCAATCGTTCGTTGGACGAAAAATGATTGCGTTTGTTTTAACTTTCTACCAACAGAAATCTGATCTACCTATTTAGAAGAGCTGATGTAAATGTAAAAAGATACAAATTACTAGTGTTGAATCTACAACAAACTACATTTGTAGAAGATCTAAAATAATTAGTTCTTCGTTATAATAGTTTTATAGCACCCATGCGATGAATGAACCAAGTGTGTGAGCAGGCATGAATATGTTTAATTTGTATAATTATGGATTAGGTACCAAATCGGTATCTAGCAAGCAAGCATAGTAAGTAAAAAAATCAACTGGCCAAGTCCGAGTCTGACTTGCGCACGAAGGGTTCCGTAGGTACTATTATTAATTAAATTATTTATTTTTGAAGTGAATACAACGAAATATTCTGTAAATATTGTAAACGTCGGCGAGACATCGTGAGACACGCAACATTAGCCTATAATGAAGCCTCTTTTTGAAGACCACGACTGCTCAGTAGAGCGTAGGTACAGACTAAGAAGAATTTATAGTAACAAGTAATATAGAAATTAACAAGTAATTAGGCTTAGTGGTATATCTGAAATCAAAAGTTGTGAACCGGGTAATTTCAACAACTAAGAAAATGGGAACTTGAATGCTGTGCTGCATATCTATATATTTTATCAATGTCACATTCATTTTTAATGTTTCTATTGCTTCCTAAGGTACTAATTAAAGATCACTTTCGTAAAATTGTTTTTCATTCACAATACCTACTTCGAATCTCTAGTTTTCTGACCGCGTCCTTAAAATGTTGCATTGAAATGTTCCTTACCCTCAAATTGCCTTAAATGTAGACTTCACACCTCATACTAACGGAAAATCCGCAAAATGAAAAAAGTATAATTTTGAATTCATGCAAATATAGTCTTAGATAATAACTGAATTTGAAAGTTGAGTTGTCTATACCAGGCCACTCAGAAAGTTTTGAAAAATAGTTTTTATGTATAAGACATTGGCCACTAGTAGTTGTTATGAAAACGTCATTTATTTATACTACTGTTCTATTTTCAAATTTCCCTCCGCATTTTTTGAGAGCCAAAATGGATCGGCATTCAGAACATTTTCGTGCTATGATTTTATATTATTTCAAAAGTGGCTTAAGACCTGATGAGTCATGTGATCGACTTCGAATTGCTTTTATGAATGAAGGACATTCAAAAACAACCATCTACCGCTGGTATAGCGAGTTCAAACGCGGTCATCTTACTTTGAGGGAATGAACAAAGGAGTGGTCGTCCTATCACGGCTGTCACCGAAGAAAGTTTGCTGGCAGTAAAAAAAATAATTCAAGAAAACAGACGAATTAAGTACGAAAAGATTCAGCATACACTGCAGATTGGTTCAGGAAGTGTTCACAAGATTTTGCACAAGCACCTTCCCGTAAGGAGAATAATTTTCCGCTGGGTGCCGCACAACCTCACCGAAGCTCAGAAGCAGGCCCGTGTGGATTGGTGCCGTGATTTGTTACAAAAATTTGATGCTGGCTCGTCACGGCGCGTTTACGACACTGTGACAGGTGAAGAATCCTGGATTTCTCAATATGATCCAGAAACAAAGCATCAGTCGACAGTTTGGTTGTTTCAAAATGAACCAACGCCTACGAAAGTGAAGCGATCGAGGAGCGCAGGATTTTTTTTATAGTTTCTTCACTTTGACGGGGTACCTAACTTCAATTCCACTTTGAGACCAAAGCAGCATCAACGCTGAATAATAATAATATTGGCCTTTTTGCATCTACTTAATGAGATGATTTATACAGCGTCCAGTGGTATCTTCACTCACACTAGATGGGTGAAGGGCCCACTCCGACGCTGTAGTGCCTGGGACATGGTTTTATAGATGGTGTAGGCTTGCCCAGCACCTATACCATCCTGACAGCTTAGTCGGCCTAGCCCACAGGAAAGACTAGTCAATACGTGCGGAGCCAACCAGGCCGCGGGTTTCCTTACGATGTTTTCCTTCACAGTTAGCGAGTGGTATTTCAACTACAAATTCTCAAATGTACGTAACTTTGAAATTAAACAAAGTCATTAAACGCTGAATGGTATAACACAAAATGCCTGCCAGAAGTTTTTTTCTGAATTGAGCAACAAGCGATTGAACAACGGGCTCCGCGGGGTCCTTCTTCACCACGACAACGCGCCCGCGCACACTGCGATCAAAACGAGGGACTTCCTGGACTCCACACAGATCAGAGTCTTAGGAGACCCTCCTTACAGTCCTGATTAGGTTCCGTGTGACTTCTTTTTACTGCCTAAAATAAAAAATCTGCTTAAAGGGATACAGTTTTCATCGCCGGAAGACGCGCTAGCAGCGTTTGAGAAGGCCGTGGAAGAGGTGTCTGCGGAGGACTGGAATAAATGTTTTGAAAATTGGTTCAGACGCATGATACGTGGTATAGAGGCTGGTGGAGAGTGCTCTGAAAAGATTAAATAAAAATTCTGGTTCACAACTTTTGATTTCGGCTATACCAATAAATCGAATTTAAAGTTTTAGACAATCATGCTGTGTGGTTTCGGCTTAAAGAATAGCACCAACCCAAATTCTTCCCGCGGGTGTCGTAAAAGGTGACTAAGGGACACAAACTGGGGGGTGGGCAGCAGCGCCCCCTGCAGTACAATGCCACCAATCTGCGATCCTCAACCCGCATGCCCAGCGTGGGGATTATGGGCATTAACCCCCAATGATGGTATAAGACAGGCCGCTCTGGTCATCACTAGGGGAGGGCTATGTCCAGCAGTGGACTCCATAATATAGCCTGAAGAAGAAGACAATCATACAACGCAAAATTTAACTCTCTTTAATATTGCAATAACGAAGATTCCAGTCCAAAGTACCGTTTCCGAGCTAGAAGCACAAAACTGAAAGAAAGTGTGATAAGTTCGCGGTTTTTTGGCCCCCACAAGTTGAGCTCACCTCCTGGGACCGTGCGAATTCGCATTACACGCATTTAAGATCAAATGATGGTATAAAATGATATCCAGCTTTCTGGAAATTAATTCCTGGATTTTTTTTAATTTGATTGACCTATTATATTAACATCAAGAATTTAAAATGTCAAGAACATAAAAAAAAAAACATTCCATGCGATAATAAGTAAAAATATCAAACAAGAGAGGTCACGGGGATAATATCAAAAAGTATATCATTGTTATACTTATTTTAATCAATATAGTTATCAGTCAGAAATTCGATTATTGTATGATAGCAGTTTTTAAATAATATATTTTTTTATTTGTGCTTGAACAAGCCTAAGTCCAGTTCTCTTAATGCACTAGACAGCTTATTATAAATTACAGGGCCCATGCAAAATACACTTTTGTGCACCAGCGCTGTATTTGTCCTCTGCGTAAACATATTTTCGTTTTATACCGTTTTAATCACTGACTGACTTGTGAAACTCGTATGAAACTAAATAGATATTGTGACTTTTATAACTACGCATGCCTATAGTATATTTTTGACTAAGGAACTAATAACCACGAAAGTAAAATTATATTTTGACTTAAATTCTGGTTAACTGAAAACGGCATATTTTTATCTAGATTAGAAACTTAAAACCTCTCAAGAACTACATTTGAGCTGATGAACTTCGTAACAATGTCCACCAGATAATGTGCTACTTAATGAAAGTATTTGATGAACAAAGTGATTTTTTTTACTTAAATTTGAAGTTCTAAATTCCCATCTCTGAAAGTCTTCATCAGAACATCACCAAATTACCCTGGGACAGCTTTTATATTATATTTTATGAAACATATGCATATTATTTATGAATGGGCCTCATTAGGCCTTATTTGCTGCTGTCCATTGAAAAGTTCTTTTCTCCATCTCTCAAAGTCTTCATGACATCTTCACCAAATTAAAATGGGACCAATGGGACGCTATACCTAGTAGAACAAAAAAAAAATATCGAGATAGGTTAAGATTTGACGAAGATAATGCGAAAACATAGTGAAAAATAATTAACATACGCGTCGATGTGATAACCTCTTTTGAAGTCAGTTAAAATGGAAATGACTTTCATTAAATAAATATGTACATCATCTATAAAAATATCAACTGTAGCTACACGGTTCATGAGAGTTTACGTTCAGCTTGGGGACAGACGGACATACCATCTTAGCAATTGGGTCCCGTTGTTACCCTCTGGTACGGAACCCTAAAATCTATGTTTTATTTGGAAGTTATACTTAAAGGGCTATAGTTAATTATTGTTTATGTAGTTAATTATTCCAAGACATTATAAAATGTAAAGGTGATATGCTGTCGACTGTTCCTCAACAGCAAGTTGCGAATTCAAAAACTAGGGGGTACAAACTGCGACCACGAGTTCTTATAGGAAGCTGCCATAATAATCGGTACCGTTTTTAGGAAAGTTTTAAGCAACTTATTTGTCAATAAATCACATAAAAATTAAAAGATGTACCAACATAGCTTAATCGATCTTGTACTAGAAACCTTAAAAAAAAAATTTCTTCCACCTATTTTGCAAAACGTGAAATATCTGTGAACCATCCATGAGGTATATTTTCGTGTATCGTTTTCGAAAATTTCTATACATTTACCACGGATACCTATCCGTGACATTTACTATCTGCGAACGGTTTAATCAGTGATGTCTGCGCGCGCCCCAGTCCCTTCTGTGTGGCCCAATTATTTCTATTAGCGCCATCTAACGTGGAGTAGCATAGACTAGTGAGATTGGGCACAAGCAACTCATTATCAAGTACGGTAGCTGACTGGGTTACGAAAGATTGATTAAAATAATTAAGTTATCTCGATCTTAATAACTTATTGATTAAATCATTGGATTTTTTAATATTAATTTATAAAAAAATAAACTATTAGGGAAATGTGGTTCAATTTCGTTATTATACAGAAAATGTAATAAGTTAGTCACAAATTTTACCGACAAGCGACGTCAGCGCCAGGATCCGAAAAAAGCTATTGAATGATCTTCTATCCTTACTTCAAATTCAATGATATAAGGTAGCATAATTTAAGATTAGGTATTTTGGTGGAGAGTAAATAAGGTAATCAATGTAGGGTGCTTAATATTAGAAACGTACAATAGATAATTTGGTTTAAGAATGATAGTGATAAATTATGTATTCAGTTGCTATTTGTCCTAAAGCATTATTTAGAATTTGCTCATTTCAGGCCAAAGGCCGCAGTGTTTATTTACTTTCAATGTTTACAAATAGAACTTATCCTTGATAAGGAAGATGTTGTGGGTAGTCTTACCAGGTAATACATTCCGGGGTACTTATAAATAAATCAGTTGCTTTGACGACGTTGGCCGTTTCACTGCATCTCCTCTGCTCCCTATACTACAACGTACTTAGGTCACGTTCTGTCACGCTCTCTGCTGAGAAATTTAAAGAGAAAGCAATACAGTGAAGTATTTACCTGAAGTGAAGTAAAGGCCTGCGCAGACGAGGGACTATCTCCCGGGTACTTTTTTGTCCGTCGATATAGATGTCTTATAAATTGTATCGAATAACACACACAAAGGACTAAAAGTACCTACTCCGTACAAAATGTCCCTCAGTTACCGAGGACATCAAGAGACCGGACCGGACCGGACAAAAGTTCGGTGTTTTCGGTGTTGTAATTTCATGTACCTAAATTACAACACAATGTAATCTCAGAATATTTCCACTCAATTTCCGGTGAGCAAAATGAGCGCACACCGTAGGCGTTGAGTCCGCGACAAGTACTCGGAGGACATTTTTTACGATTCAGGGACTTTTGTCCCTCGGGGACAAAAGTCACTCATCTGCGCAGGACTTTAAACTTGAGATAATCATTTAAGCCTTTACTATTTTTTATTGTAAATAACAATCAATACAATATATATATATATATCCCTCTCCAGGACATGCTTGGCCTCCCACAAGCCTTGTGGTTTGTGGGGTGTGGTCTAATCACCCTGGCTGACCAGGCTTCGTTGGGATAGGCGCCTGAGACAGACATAGTTAAATCTGAGATTTGATAGGTATAGTTCGCTCGTAGGAAGCAGTTCATGTAAACACCTCACTTGGTTTATTTGTTCTCAGCCATAGATATTGAGCATCGGCCACTCAAGTTTCCTCACTTTACAATGGCGCGGAATGTTGACCGAACATACACCTCACGCCATCTGTTGGCGGAATCTCGAGACAAGTGTTCGTAAAGTTACTTCCTCTGTGGCCGACGGACATTTTGGCCGAGCCACGATGTTTCGTAGCTTTCGATTCCATCTGCTGCCAGTAGATGGCGCAACTGGTTTGCAATACTAGTTCTTTCTCACATTGTGTCTATGTTGCACCTCCTGCTGCTAAAACATTTTGCTTTCTTGGGAAAGGTAAAAAGAATGTTTTAAACGTATTGGCAAAGTGTCATTGCGAGCCGGCGTGTCGTAAATAAAAACCAATCGACATTTATATGGAAATTATTCCATAAATAGCCGCCAACAGAGTGGACCGTTACGCAATAGGGGGTTGGAGGGGGAAGGGAGCATCCCATCATGAGACGGTCTTCTCTGCCTTCTCTCAAGGGGAGTGGCAGGTCGCGGTTAGGCCGCAGCTTTCTTGCCTGTAAACGCGATAAACACCAGCTGTAACAAATCTGTAATTCGATCGATCGATATCAACCCTTGTATGTCCCCACTGCATCGCAGGAAGGTTAGGCCATACTCCACGGGGGCCAAGTCCGGGTTGGTGGAGGGCTGTAAGACAGTGGCGGGTCTTACAGTCAGAAGTTATCAAGCTGCCCATGAGGCCTCTCACATGGCTTAACGACTGCCATTACATGACATCCGGCACCAACGGCTTAACGTGCCTTGCGAAGTATGGAAGCGCTCCGAAATATCCCACTAGCGGTAGTCACAGGGCGGTCACCCATCCTGCACCTTACCGCGCCTGTTGTTGCTTAACTCAAGTGATTGATTCCAATCACTCGGTGCGACTAGGCCACGAGCGCTCCGTGTAATACCCGTGGACTATAATACCACATAAGTAAAATGGACTACACTCACAAATGTTCCAGGCGCCACTGTAACTAAAACGCAAAGGACGATGCTCTGTCGACCGTACACTCCGGAACGGATTGTAGAGTATTTCCCTCGGGAGAACTTCGGGGCAATTTTTCATACGCGAGTGCGGAAAAAGTTTTTATTATGTAGTCAAGAAACTTAAATCTAAGTTATGATAGATATTCTGAGTCAATCAGCGTCTAGTGGGCACGCCTATCTAGATAGAGGAAAGGTACCTACCTATTTTTTAAAGTAGTTTATTTTTTTGCTAAATAACATACCTACTATCAGAAATAAAAGGAAGACCATGAATTTTAACTTTTCTTTTTTCTTTTTTTTAATGGACATATTACACAGATCTCGTTAGTCCTATACTAAGTACAACTAAATGACTTGTGTTATAGGTGCTAACTAGATGATAGATTTAATACAATAATATACATAGATAACATCCAAGACCCGAGACAAACTAGAAAAGTTCGTTTCCTAGTTTGACCCGGCCGGGGATCGAACCCCAGACCTTCCGTTTTACAGTCAGCGTGCTAAACCGCTGCGCCACCGAGGCCGTCTTCAACATTATTTCTGATAGTATTTTATTTAGCAAAAAATAATCCTTATGTCGAAGCCTTCCGGTCGGTGTGATAAAGCTACAGGGTAATTCCGTGTGGCATAGCCGTGGGACGCCCTGTATATATGGATATGTAAAAACATGGGCAGCTTACCTCTTTTCATTTTTAAATCAAGCATGACTCCCTTTATAATGTTAATCAGGACGAATGGCATAAGGGTGCGATTTCCCTTGACAAGTAAAGAATCTGACAAAGCCGCAAGGAATCCTTAAAATATCTCTCATCTCCTATTACGCATAGGACTTTTATTAGCCAATATTATGGAACAACACAGAACTTCATCCCCAGAAGATGCGGTCGACGTACATCAATATTGGTACCACAGTATACCCCTGGAGCTGATATATGGACACTCACGAAAGGGTCGGTCCACCAGTTAAAGGTCTTCGCACATTATAACAACTCCACGCCAACGCGGCAGCAACTCTACTCACACTCTCGATGAGTAGTCAACTAGTTGATCCACCCCATGGTCACTAGTGGGCAATGCGTTGTCAACGAGTGGACAACGCGGTGTCAACGAGTGGGTAATGCGTATTGAATTTTGTCCAAAGAAGTCGTGTTGCTTTTGAAATGTCGAACTTTTATATTCAGTGAACTGGCGATTATAGCTATTATACTCTATAATGAATATGAACGAAACAGCAGGAAAAAAAGATATTGGGTACATGATATGTTGCGACAGAGGAAATCAGAAGGGGAATATTGTAATGGCGGACGGGTGGGCTGGCAAATGGTTGCCCGTCACGGGTCAATCGCAAATGCATAGTCGTTGCGTGGACAACGTGTGGTCGTTGCGTGGACAACGTGTAGTCATTGCGTGACAAACGTGTCGGGGTTGACCTTTAGTGTACGATGCGTAGGCCACTCGTCGTACACTACTTTAATATCATTTTTTGAAATTAAACCTTTAACATATTACACAGGGCTTAAATTTCAATATTTGGCATAGAGTCGAGTCGCCGTTGAGTCGTTTTAATGTGCGAAGACCTTAAAGTCGCTCAGCGGGCTATGGAGAGAGCTATGCTCGGAGTTTCTATGAAGGATAGGATTCGTAACGATTACATCCGACAGAGAACGTTATGTAAACAGAAAAGTTATTGACATAGCTCAGAGAATCAGCAGGCTGAAGTGGCAGTGGGCTGGTAATATCTCGCGAAGAACCGACAACCGTTGGAGTCTTGGAGTAAATGTGTTCTTGAGTGGAGACCGCGACTCGGCAAACGTAGTGTGGGACGCCTTCCGTCTAGGTTGGATGACAATCTGCGAAAATCTGCAGGCAGATGCTGGATGCGGCAAGCTGTAGACAGGGCGCTATGGCGCTCATTAGGGGAGGGCTATGTCCAGCAGTGGACTAGTATAGCCTGACGAAGACGACCTCAATATTTACACTGGCGTTACGTTACTGGCCAGTTGGCAATAAAAGTATCAGACTATCGATAGCGAGTCAACCTTTACGCTCGCCTGTGCAAACTTACCCCAAGTTTATCCTACACGGAAAATTTGTTCATCAACAATTAAATTTATCTTCATCAATGAGTCGCTCGTAGCCCCGGATGCCTGAGTGATCTTAAACGATCGCACAGGTTAAGCATTACAGGGCGCGTTCAGTGCATGGATGGGTAAACCGTCTATGGCTAACGCTAGTGGCTTTTTCCGAGCGGTTCCGTGGTTTGAAAGGCACGTTAAGCAGTTGGTGCCGGCTGCCGTCGATAGATGGCAGTCGTTAATTCAAGTCAGAGCCTTAGGGTGGCTTGAATACTTTTGACAGTAAGACCAGCCATTAAAATATGTTACCAGCCACCAGTCTGTAATCCTCCACCAATCCGGACTTGGCCCCCATGGTACGGCCTTTACCTTCCTGAGGGAAGAGACCCGTGCCCTTCGTTGGGGGACATAATGGGTTGATGATGGTGACAATGAATATTAATCTTTATTATTATTAAAATCTTTATTGCATAAAAATTTTGCGCATAGGCGAGCTTACTCCTACTTAGCTTTATCTACCAGCTAACCTAAGTTTTGGAGACAAGATTAGCAGGTAGTGCAATAATAAACAATATAAAATTTACTAATTGTATCTATTTTATGTATTAACTTTAATATAGTGGGGGAATATTGTATAACATAACAATAAATAAATATGAAATAATATTTATCTTTAACTTCTGGTAGTTAATCTATATCTATCTATAATCAGCCCACATCAACCCACTGCTGGGCATAGGCCTCCTTTTTATTGCGCCATTCCTCACGGTCCTGTGCTAACCTGGTCCATCTCTGGCCCGCAACCCTCACGATGTCGTCTGACCATCGTGTCGGTGGTCTGCCTACCAACCTCCTTCCCTCCCTTGGCCACCACTCCGGTACTGCCCTGGTCCACCGGCCGTCTTCCCTTCTAGCCAAGTGTCCCGCCCATCTCCACTTTAAGTCTGTGATCCGCTCACCAACGTCTTCGACCTTGGTTCTTCGACGAATTTCTACGTTGGATACGCGGTCCACAATGCGCGGTCTGGTAGTTAAAGATAAAGATTAATATATTTCGTTTCCTTGCATGCAATTTGGTGAATAGACAGCTGTTAAAAGGAATCAAGGAGCCATCGAGGAGCAATTTCCGTACAAACGTGTTGGGTTTTTTACTCACAAAGGACAAACACCGAGCCCCAGCAGTGGGGACATATCAAGGGTTCATATCATCAGGCAGAGGTCGTCATAACGCGGGTTCAACGCCTTCGACAGCCTCGGTGGCGCAGCGGTTTGGCACGCTGACTGTAAAGCCGGAGGTCTCGGGTTCGATCCCCGACCGGGTCAAACTACGAAATGAACTTTTCTAGTTTGTCTCGGGTCTTGGATGTTATGTATTTATTTATTGTATTAAATCTATCGTCGAGTTAGCACCTGTAAAACAAGTCATTTAGTTGTACTTAGTATAGGGCTAACGAGATCTGTGTAATATGTCCATGATTTTTTTTTAGTAAGGGTGTTCTACCGTTCTGTGCCTTAATGTTTGTTTTGTGATAACCCCGTATTGTATGTAAGCATTCTATGTCGTATTATATTGATATCGCGGATGAATGAGCGGACAATTCGACAATTTTCAGTGCTTTGGACCGATTTACGTACAGCTGTCAGGGTGCGTTTTATGTAACCACAATATCGATAACAACCCTTGTATGCCCCACTGCTGGGGCACCACGATGCAGGAAGGGGGGGGGGGGGCACCACCACCTTCCTGCGATGCAGGAAGAGACCCGTGCATGGTTAGGCCATACTCCACCACGTGGTGGAAGTCCGGATTGCTGGAGGATTGTAAGACAGTGGCGGGCCTTACTGTCAGAAGTTATCAAGCTGCCCATAAGGCCTCCGACATGGCTTAACGATTGCCATTACATGACAGCCGGCACGAACAGCTTAAAGTGCCCTGCGAAGTCACGGGACGGTCACCCATCCTGCACCTGACCGCGCCTGTTGTTGCTTAACTCAAGTGATTGTATCCAGTCACTTGGTTCGACTGGCGCTTCCTCAACATAAAACATACAGTTAAATAAGTAACACACACACATACATGCCCGCAAACACACACAAATATGCTCACTATTACGTTGTGTACTTTTAGTTTCTCTTTCCTACTTGGCACTGTCATTAGCTTTACTAATAAAATATTATTTATATAATATGTGATGGGAGGCCTGGAAACCTAAAATACACATCACTGATCTACTTTGGGCTGCACTTTTTCCACAAACAGTACTATAGTATTTTCCATTTATGACCGCCTGCTGTACCTACAAGATTTGTGGATGGAGAAAAATAAACATATATCTATTGGGTATATTGATGAGTAACGATATTATATTATTTTTAATTACTTCAGCCAGATGTCGCTGCCTGTACGTAATACAGAGAGTCTTGTAAAGGGGTTCGAAATTTCACAAATGCTGCTGAGTCGCCCATTAGCTCAGTTGGGAGAGCGCTGGCACGGTTAGCCAGAGGTCGCGGGTTCGAGTCCCGGCATGGGTGGAATTTTTAGCCTCTAAATAGGTTTTTAAAGAAATGTGTTGTGTAGTGTTCTGTTATATTACCTATGTCATGTTATATCACCTGCAATAAATGTTACACTAGCTCAGCCCTTAAAAGGGTTAAGAAATAAACCCTGTAAACTTGTCTTTTAATCGACTCCGGAAATGAACGGAGCTTACATACTGAATCTCTCCCTCATGGAAAACTTCGTGTATTTCTAAAGTTGGAGCTGTTTTAGCGTGGTTACGCTTGAACTTAGTTTTATTTCCTATTATTTCTACAGAAAGATAAAGAGGAAGGTTGAATACTTCAACGTTTTGTTCGTTTCAAGGCGCATGCGGTGTTAACTAGCCCCACCAATGGGAAAAACATAAACAGGGTGTCCCAAAAAATAGTGTCAAGCGGAAGTCCGGAGATACAACACCCCTTGGAGCATCCGAAACACCCCCATGTATGTCCCGCGATTTTTTGTACTTTTCGAGTTATGAATTTCTTACTTGAATTTTGAGAATTATTGAAGAAAGAAGAAAAAACAACAGAATAGCTTTTATTCGATTAAAAGATAATTTCAAAAGGATTTTCTCTGAAGGTGCAGAATTTGAATTGAGCAGGAATAGAGGCATTTTGAGAACTTTTTGTGATAAATAATAAATAACAGTTACTTTCAGTTTTATTTTAACTTTCCCTTTTTAAAGATTTTATTTTTATAACTTAATTTTTAAGTATCACACAATACAGCAAGTTCAAAGAATCTTCTGAAAAATTTCCTTTAAATGGCAAAATCTTAACTTTTTTATAATTATTTAACAATCTAAATAACTCTCGGAATGATAAAATGCAAAAAAAAAACTTCTTTACCAAATGGCAAATAATACGAGTTAACCGCCTCTGTTTTAATTTTTATAGGTCAATAATTCTCAATATTTAAGCGAAAATTCATAACTCGAAAACTACAAAAAATCGCGGAACATCCATGGGGGTGTTTCGGATGCTCCAAGGGGTGTTCTATCTACTTCCGCTTGACACTATTTTTTGGGACACCCTGTATTTATTTATAATATAATAGATTAAAAAGAAAAAGTTGGTCACTTTGATCGGCCGCGACCCGTCCACCCACCAGCAATGTACTTGGTAGCTATTGGAAGAGTGCATGGACAGTTCATCAACCCTTACATTTCTACTGCACAGTGACTGGTAATGTAACAAAACAGACTGCACATGTGTAGGGGTTGATGTGCTGTTGGATCTACTCCACTAATCTCATCCTTGAGTGGTGTTAGCAGAAGATGACAGTTTTTATTTTTCATATTATTGTCTTTATATAAATCTACAGAAAACGCCAGTGTCTGTACAATTACATACATAGGTATGCACGTAAGAATTATCTGACCTGAAACTCTATTGTACAATTGTTTGTTTTCTTTCAATAAATAAAAATAAAATAATAAAAATAACCACCTCTTTAGATAAAGTGAACATCATAAATCTTAATAAATATAGTGGTTGAAGCGCTTGTGGCCTAGGCGAACCGAGTGGTTGGAATCAATCACTTAAGTTAAGCAACAACAGGCGCGGTCAGGTGCAGGATGGGTGACCGTCCCGTGACTACCGCTAGTGGATTTTTTCCGAGCGCTTCCGTACTTCGCAAGGCACGCTAAGCAGTTGGTGCCGGCTGTCATATAATGGCAGTCGTTGAGCCATATCAGAGGCCTTATGGGCGGCTTGATAACTTCTGACAGTAAGGCCCGCCACTGTCTTACAATCCTCCACCAACCCGGACTTGGCCGCCGTGGTGGAGTATGGCCTAACCTTCCTGCGATGCAGGAAGAGACCCGTGCCCCAACAGTGGGGCAACATAAAAGGGTTGATAAGGATAGTGGTTCTTTTTAGAACCTAACTACAAGTCTAGCTGCAAGAACTTTAAAGCAGTTTTGCCGAAGTCGGCCACTGTTAGCGGAAATCGATCAAAGTCCTAATTTCTATTTAAATTCATACAAACTGTCATTTTTTGCCCGATATTTTGTGTATTTTATCTCCGGTCTTGACAATGCTTATCGGAAAATTTACTAAAATTTCACGTTTTCCCCAAAATAGGTTGAAAAATGTCACGTTTTCATTATTCACTGGATATATCCAATTTGATGTTTCACAGTTATGTTAATATTACTCAATTAAGGAATTGCTTAAAATACTTCGTATGTATGAATTATAGTAATTAGAGAGTAGAGTAACCCGTGCTAAAGACAATTTAAAAAAACGTACGTAATACAGAATGTTGTAAAGAGGTTCGAAATTTCACTGATGCCGGTGAGTCGCCCATTAGCGAGGTTGCGGGTTCGAATCCCGGCATGGGTGGAATTTTTAGCCTCTAAATATAAATATGTATGAATTGTTTAATGCGATGGTTTTCACTGTAATGTTATGAAATAAAATAAATAATAATAAGTTCAGAGAACCAAAGTTATCGACATAGCTCAGAGAATTAACGAGCTGAAGTGGCAGTGGGCTGGCCATATCTCGCGAAGAACCGACAACCGTTGGAGTAAACGTGTTCTTGAGTGGAGACCGCGACTCGGCAAACGTAGTGTAGGACGCCCTCCGACCAGGTGGGATGACGATCTGCGAAAAACTACCGGCAGAAGCTGGATGCGGCAACCTGAAGAACGGGCGCTATGGCTCTCATTAGGGGAGGGCTATGTCCGGCAGTGGTCTACATATTATATCCTGAAGAAGAAGACTAAGTTCTGACGCGGCGCCCACGGACCGGGCGATGCAGCGTGGGCAGGTTCTCCACCAGATGGTCTGACGACCTGGTTACGGTGGCGGAGAGTCGCTGGATGCGGGCGGTACAAGATCGTGAAGCTTGGAAAACCATGGCCTATGTCCTGCAGTGGGCGTCGAATGGCTGATGATGAAGATGTATTAGTTTAATGTATTCATCCAGTTCATCCAAAGGTTGTCTGTACTCTTAGGTTAAGAAATAACATAACATTTACATACAGGCACATTCTGAGCCCACACTAGGATACCTTGTGTCGTGGGAACTAGGAACAACGACATCACAAACATGTAAACATCCAAGACCTGCGTTTTTTTTTTGTTTCCAGCCTGGTTTCGAACTCGGAACCTCTTGTATAATATAATATTGTGTGTAATTTCCTTTTCACACCTCCTGCTCGACAATGCCTTATTACGTACCGTCAAATATCATCGTAAAGCATAGCCTTGTCTCTCGAGGGCAATAATAATGAAGAATTTCCCTAGGGAATAAAGTGATTTGAATTTAGAATGTCAAAATTCGCATGAAAACTATGAAGAAGCCCCGCATTGCAATTCGAAATTCGAATTGTTGTTCGAAACTCACCCCTTTTTTCTTTTTTTTCTGAACTACTGTGTCGTGTGACCGCGCGAAACACCAATAAAAAAAAAAGAAAAATTTTATTGTCTCCCAGATGGTGTGAAAAGTAGAGTATTCACCTCTGGAATAAAACATGTCTTAGTCTTGGGCGGTATGAACCCCTGGCTTCACTCAGGACTCTACATAACTCCCTCGCTTCGCTCAGGAGTTAAAATTTAACTCCCTCGCTGCGCTCGGGAGTTAACTCGGAGTCCTTCGCTCCGCTCAGGGTTCAATATACCGCCCATGACGTAATACATGGTTCTATTCCCTTAATGCATAATCTACTATTATGCCACACCTGGCAATAAAGTGGCTTTTTCCGCACGCTGCGCGTACGAAAAAAGCCGCTTTCTGGCCAAGTGTAGACACAAAAAGATGTACACAACACGGGAGGTAATAAAGAAAGTTCTCGGTTGCATATTTCTTATGATAACTTCTGCGATCTCGGCCTTTCTTTGTATTACCACCCTAGTTGTGTAATGTACTATTTTAATACAATTGCTCAAAAAGTGGCGTATTACAGGGACGTATAGCGTGCGGGATGTGGGCTAATACACACTCGTGCTTTTTTTTACCTTTCCCGCACTCGTGCGTTTTCTTTCCCAACTGTCAAAATAATGTCTATTAAAAAGAAAAAACAACCATGAAGTTTTTACTAAATAAAATCATAGAAGTTTTTATGAGCTACTAATTTGTTTCGATATCAGATTTAATGATTTGATTGAATGATTTGTTGAGTTAGGTTTCATTTAATTTCATCTCATTAAATTTCATTTTCATTTTATATCAATAAAAAAAATCTACTGAAGACTTGGCTGTATGGGCATAGTTCCCTTTGCCTACTAGAATGGGTGAAGAAAAAAAATCTCTGCTTATATATTTTTACGTTGGCGCCATTTTCCAAATATTTTCCTTTATTAAATTGCTTATTTTTTTCGCAACTGTATTAAAAATAGTCGTTCAGTACACGTGCGGAACCGTCATTGCAACTTGTTCCCGGGTAGACATTTGTCGGTACTCTTTGCAATGACAGCCTTTCCGCACTTGTAATGAAATATCGTTGAAATATACTATTTTTATGTACAGTAAAGTGTCTTCTATCTATCTATCTATCTTTGATGATGGTGATGATAGTGAGACTAGTTTGTAACAATGCAAGCCTCTTTAGACCATTTTTTTATATTTCTTTAATTCTATCCGACATTTTCAAAAAATTAAAATCATGTCACACACTTTCGAAATTTCACTCATTTTCATTATTCCTACTTTACATCTTGACTGGACCTGACTATTTTTACCTGCTTATTCCGTTTTATCCAGTTTTCTGTTAATATATTATAAATAAAATATACAAACACCTTAAATAAAGCAAAAAGTTGAAGTCGTTCCAGTTTTATCTATAATATGAAAATGAATCGCTGAATGTGTTGGTAAGCGCAAATATCGAGAGCAGCTGAACCAATTTTGATAATTCTTTTTTTTTAATATTCCCTGAAGTACCAGGATGGTTCTTAAGAAGAGAAAAATAAAAAAAAATAAAGAATCGACTGTTGGGCGGTACGAAGTTCACTGGATCAGCTAGTTACTTATAAAAGTTTTACAACTCTACAATTTTAATATATAACGTATGGTTACGAGTGAAATTTCAACGAATAATGCGGCGACTGATCTACGGTCGCAAGAACGGTGGCAGCGAATCAGTACAGCTCTGGCCTGAAATTTGTGAGGTTGCGGGTTCGAATCCCGACTTTGTTTTCTCAGCTACGTACTTTTGTGAATACCACTCGTGAACCGTGAATGAAACTCGAGTGTCTTAGTGGTCACATACTTTGAGATCGCCAATGCGCGGTGGGCACGCTAAGTCGATGAACCCAACGATTGACAAGTACTCGTAGGAACACTCGGCTACGCAACGTACGTCGAATTTTCATAATATACTATGAATTAGTTTTATGAAGCGTGGCCCCGACATCTGACATCTATAATTTCAAACAGGTTGCTTAGGAGATTTGCCGGCGACTGTGCACGACTCTTTGAAACTTGCAACTGCATTTATTGTATGAAGCGCCACGAAAGCATAGGTTCCTCTATACTCTGTATCAAATGAGAGTTCTCTAGTTAGATGTTGATAATGATAAGATAAAATAAGAATATTCTTTATTGTACACTAGACCACATATTGTAAAATATGTAAAGATACAGAGTACAATTGGAGGCCTTTTTGCTACAAGCAATATCTTCCAGACAACCTTATGACGGAAAGTTACTGAAGGAAATGATAGGCGGTTTTTCGGTGCAATTATGAATATATTAACACAACTTATATACAATTTTCATTTTTAATGCACTAACCCGTGCTAAGGACAATTTTAAAAACCTATTTAGAGGCTAAAAATTCCACTAAGAATCAATTCCATTAAGAATTCAATTAAGAATCCCGGCATGGGTGGAATTTTTAGCCTCTAAATAGGTTTTTACAACTTATATAAATAACAATATACCTACACAAACAGTTACACACATAGTTATGATAAATATACTCAAATAAGTTCTAATAACAAACTACGCAAGGAGGAAATAAACACAGTACATCTTACCTAAATGGAATATAAACGAATATTTGAATGATTTAAAATTCTCCTTATCACGGGTTAGTGCATTAAAAATAAAAATAGTATAATGAATGATATGTTCCTGTACAGTGATTTTAACCTACCAAGACTATTAGGCCCACTTGCGTCAGCCCGGGTTAGCTTATTTAACTCGAGTTAACCGATTAAATCGATCATTTCGTATGGAAAATAATCGATCGATCGAGAGCTAAATGAGCTAACCCGGCCTGACGCAAGTGGGCATAATTTAAAATGGAAATATGGACTGATAATTATTTAACTTATCCTATCTTGAATTTATGGGGTAAAAATAAAAAATAAATCACTGACATTACACTTGCAGCGACAGATAAATTTGTATTAGGCTTGATAATTTTGTATCTTTAGCAATTTTATCGAAAACGGCCAGGATTGGTCGAATTTATAATAACGTCACAGGGCAGTAAATGTAGCAATCCGAACGCGACAATTGACTTGACGTTTGTTTGTTTACTGGCCAGTGACGTCATTCCCGTGCGACGCCATATTGCTCAAGATAGCGTCTTGAAGGCTTATTATAAAAGTGAATTTTTGTTTGCTGTTTTTTAGAAATAAAATACACGATAGATTTAAAAATTATCACTTCCTGAGCAGTTATCACCAACGAACAATCTGAGTTGGTTTTCAGAAGCCTGTCGCTCGTAAAGCGCTCGTAGCCTAGCCGAATCGAGTGAGTAGAATCAATCACTTGAGTTAAGCAACAAAAGGTGCGGTAAAGTGCAGGATGCGTGACCGTCCTGTGACTACCGCTAGTGGCATTTTTCCGAGCGCTTCCATGCTTTGCGAGGCACGTTAAGCCGTTGGTACCGGCTGTCATGTGATGGCAGTTGTTAAGTCATGTCAGAGGGCTTACGAGCGGCTTGATAACTTCTGACAGTAAGGCCCGCTACTGTCTTACAATCCTCCACCAACCCGGACTTGGCCCCCGTGGTGGAGTATGGCCCAACCTGCCTGCGATGTAGGAAGAGACCCGTGCTCCAACGGTGGAGTCATACAAGGGTTGATTGATTTCACAAACCTGTCAAATAGCTCAAGTCAAGTCTGCGCGCGCTCTACAAACTCCATCATTCCTGCATCGCGCAATCAAAATGTCATGCCATAAATATAACTTCCGACTAAAAATAGTTGGACCGGCCGTTCCCAGACATACGATCTGCCTGGCGGGAAATTTCCCTTTATAGTGGAAGAGCACGATCCTTCCCTATAAGCTTATGGTATACAGTACCCCATCATTTGGTACGCAGTATACCTACCTACATATCGGCGCGCATCCACAAAAGAACAAAGGTAGAGTTGGAAAAAGCGCTCTCTGCATTTCTTTTGTGCGCCGAGAGCTGGCTTTAGCGCTTTTCCTGATTTTCACCGCACTGCAACTGTGAATTACATTTGAGACTCGCTGATTCGAAGGGCGCCCACCAACCCGGACTTGGTCCCCCTAGTGGAGTACGGCCGAACCTTCATGCGATGCAGGAAGAGACCCGTGCCTCAGCAGAGGACACATACAATGGTTGATACCGATTCGAAGGGCCGTGAAGGAACTCATCGTGAGAAATTCTGAGCACAATGCCGGACAGATAGTTTGAACAAAAATCAGCGTCGTGATGGGCGGGCACTCGTTCTCTCTGAGAGATCCAAAATGGAGTCTTATTTTATCATCATCATCTGCCCGGTAAACCCCACTGCTGGGTATAGGCCTCTTCGTTTCCACGCCAACCAGCAGGGTCTCGCGCTAGTCTCATCCACTGTTTGCCGGCTACTTTACTTAGGTCATCTGACCATCTGACCATCTTTATTTATATTGAGTTTTACCTAACCATTTTTAAAACTATGGTAAAAGAATACTATCTCGCTAGTGTGGTGTGAATCTTTTGCTGTTATTTGTAGTACTGTTCTGCTATTGTTGGTATGTTATTCATGTCCTGACCATATATTGTTGCCTATAAATGTATGTATTTATATAAAATATATATGTTTATATACCTTTCTGTTTAAATATATTATTTGTATGTATCTATTTAGGGTTAATTATTTTCTTAATAAAGCATGATTCCGGAGGCGTTCCATTAACCAATGACTAGGTTTTCTAAGGTATATGTGATTTTTTTATTTTGGTAACGCTCAACGCCACCAGCTTTGGTCGGTGCCTTTATTTACTATTAATATATTCTTATAGAATTAGTTCTTTCATAAGTTATGTGCATTTGTGAAGTTTTAGTAGCGATACAACTCGCTTACAGTGAAGTAAATCATGGTGAGGAAACCCGGGTGTCCGAGGAGATAAAATGTCTCGGCGCTAGAAATAGCCAATCCGTGGCGGGCATGCGTACGCGGTGAGAACACGTAGCAATAAGCTCCAGCCCATACTCTATCTCTAAGACAAGGCCTGAACAGTGGGACGTTTATAGAACCTGTCCACCACCCTACTCTACCCTATCCTCCCCTACCAGCCACAATACTCAACACGAAACAAAAAACACATACACAAAACCATTACAAAAAAAAATACACAGAAAGCAAAAAAAAACACAGTTAAAAAATAAATAAACTGTACAACACGAAAAGAAAATAATGAAATACATAGGTTTTAAGTACCTATTGAGCCCCCAAAATAGGCCCGACTCAGCATAATTTTGCAACAGAGTTATCCGTTGCAACGCCAACGTTGCAATGTCTCTAAGCCTTCGAATATTTTGCGTCTACGCTTTTAATTCGCATGGGCGAGAATCGGCTCCCCAGATAGAGACAAGTGTTAACTTCTTGTGTCGGAGGCCAAGACCCACTTCGGGTCCCTGAGCCAGCGGAGCAAGTAAGTAAACTTGCATCAAAATTTACAAATAACTAAAGCGCGAATATTGAGAACTCTTCTTCTTGTAAATCCCCTCTACGTGCCTTCTCGCCTCTATCGGCAGATTATTATGATAAGCTCGACCCTAATGCACCAATATCAGGCGCGCGCGCTCTTGCCACGATGGCAGCGGAGTGAATAGTTTCCGAACCAACTTCACATAGATTTTCCTTAATGTAAGTTTGTTATTTTTATTCGTGAAATCCCTTTCTGGTATTATATAGGTATATTTTTCGTTCATGTCCAATGTTTCTTTTTTTTGTGTATGTTTATTTATTTCATATTTATATTACGTTTATGTGTAAATAATTTTCATATTTATGTACCGTTTATCCTGTGTGGTGTCGGCCTAGAGAATAGCACCAACCCAAATTCTTCCCGCGGGTGTCGTAACCGGGTCATAAACCGGGGGGTGGGCAGCAGCACCCCCTGCAGTACAATTCCACCAAACTGCGATCCCCAACCCGAATGCCCAGCGTGGGGATTTTGGGCATTGTAGATGATGATGTGTATCATCATCTACAATGCCCAAAAGATGTATGTGTATCAACTATAAAATATTATTGTCTAATATTGTTTAGTTGCGCTGACTACCCGTCAATCAGTTTCCGTTCGTCTTTTCCGTCTATGGTTGTGGAAGAAATTACTTTTAGTAATAAGGCCGCCACTTGTACTGTACTGTTATTTTTATACTCTTATGTAATCCTTGGTGTACAGTGCATGCAATAAATACTATTCTATCTATCTAGCGAGAAAAGAATCGGGTCACAGCGGGTGCGGGCTTACCATGTCCGGGCAAAGTTGTAAGCACTAACTGTGTTTTAAAAAACCTATTTAGAGGTTAAAAAGTCCACCCATATTGCGGGATATAATTGCCGGGATTCGAACCCGTGACCTCTGGCTATCCGTGCCTTCGCTCTTACCAACTGAGCTAATGGGCGACTCACCGGCATCAGTGAAATTTCGAACCTCTTTACAACATTCTCTGTATTACGTACAGGCAGTAACATCTGGCTGAAGTAATTTGCATCACTTGCAGCCCCGAAAAAAACCTATTTAGAGGTTTAAAAAACCTCTAAATAGGTTTTTTAAAATGGTCCCGTGCTTAGGACCATTTTAAAAAACCTATTTAGAGGTTAAAAATTCCATCCATGCCGGGATTCAAACCCGCAACCTCTGGCTATCCGTGCCAGCGCTCTATCCAACTGAGCCAATGGGCGACTCACCGGCATCAGTGAAATTTGAAGTGTGTAAGTGACACAATCTACTTCAGCCAGATGTCGCTGCCTGTACGTAATACAGAGAATAGTGTAAAGAGGTTCGAAATTTCATTGATGATTGATTACTGATTAGCCTCTAAATAGGTTTTTAAATAACTATCTACAAATAAAACAACACCTGAAGTCGTTCCAGTTTCTATTATATTTATCAAAGATGGGTTCTTCCACGTAGTCAAACTGTTTTGTCAAACTGATTGACCACGTGGAAAATTCGTTCCTCGTGGTCAAATTAAAGTAATGATCCTTCCTGTATACTATCCTGTATAATACTGTATAGACTACGTGGAAGAACCCTCAAAGATCTGCTACATTTCAGTAGTATCGGGATATACTACTTTCCCACCAAATGCAGTGAGCAGCGGTGGGCTACTGACGATGATGGTGTAGGACAAACGAAATAAACACATGGGACACACAGGGGCTAGTTTACCACAACACAGGGAATCCTATTGTGGTAACTAGGGCTTGATCCAATGTCTGTAAAATTGTTTATATACTTCATCTAATAAATATTTTCAAAACTTGAAATCTACTTTTTTTCGCTTGGTGTCGGCTTGGTTTGAAAGCGGCGGTTACATAATTTAATTTTATACTTATAAACTTAGAATAGTTTTGAGTTTTTCTCAAAATAATAGGGGTTAAAGTATGAAATTGCCGTTTTATTGCAATAGGTTCTTTGAACTGACATAGAATCTTCATGGTTTGAGGTTTTCGAATGAAACTTTTTTCAAATGGTTTCTATGATGTTCTTTTTTTAAAAAATGTGAAACATCTGAATATAGACTTTTAATTGTTTTTGTTATTCAATTTAGACAAGAAAGATGGATACTGCGAAAATTCGAGTGATTTTTAGGGTTCCGTACCTCAAAAGGAAAAAACGGAACCCTTATAGGATCACTTTGTTGTCCGTCTGTCCGTCCGTCCGTCTGTCAAGACCCTTTTTCTCAGGAACGCGTGGAGGTATGAAGCTGAAATTTATATCAATTACTCAAGTCTACTGTCCCTTGAAGCTGTGAAAAAATCAAACTTCTAAGCCAACGCAATCAAAAGATACAGCCGTTTATGCCGCAAATTTTCGACACTTGCAAGGGAATCAAAACCTACAGGGTGCTTCCCGTGAACTCAGAATCTTGAAATTTGGTACAAAGCAACGTCTTATAGCATAGATAAAGGAAAAATTACGAAAACCATAAATTTTTAGTTACATCACATAATATATATTTTTTTAATAATTTTAAACTTACTACCCATTTCCTCATAAACGCGTAGAGGTATTAAATTGAAATTCATACCAAATACTCAGGTCTATAATACCTTTAAGCTGTAACATGTCGTAATGAACGAACTTTGTAAACCTTGCAGGTTTGTACGGAACCCTCGGTGCGCGAGTCTGACTCGCACTTGGCCGGTTTTTGAATACGAGTTCCGACGCGGAACTAACGCGGCAGAAACATCCCGCAATATCAATGCTGCGTTTGGAGAGGGGTCTACTAATGAACGCAAATGGTTTTCGATTGTTATTTTCATGGTAACAGAGTTTAATATTATCAAGTCGCCAGTAAGTCAACCTTCGGAGGTTGCTTGAATGGTGTATTGGTTAAGACAATTAGTTTTATGGGTGTAAAATGTGTGTGATCTTTGAGGTGAAGATAGTTTGTCCCAGGGGGAAAGGCTAACTTAAATGGCATTTGAGGAGTGTTTTAAGTGATCGTATTTTTGTAAATAAGATTGTTAGCCATTCGTATATTATCACAATTCCGTTTTCCTTAATAGAGTCGCATCGCAGTATGGCCTAACCTTCCTGCGATGCAGGAAGAGACCCATGCCCCAGTAGTGGGAATATGTAAGGGTTGACAACGATACGATACGAAAGATGCCTGAAGAGGTGAATTGTGAAGAAACTTATATCTTAGCAGCTGTTAACTATGTACCTACTACTTTTCGTGTAAATAAACAATTTCAATTAATTTAATTTAGATGTTGGTGGTATCACTCTAATACGAGTATTATAAAAGCGAACTCAGCGTTTGTGAGTGTGTATGTTTGTTACTCCTTCACGTCTAAACGGATGGAGCGATTTTAATAAAATTTGGTATGGATTACCACATAGACTACGTTTTACAGCGGAAACATGTCTTTTACTGTGTATACATAATTTATTTTCCCTTATAAACCGCCGGTAACACCGCGGGACGCAGCAAGTATAACATCGATTTCAACCCTGTAAGTCCCCACTGCTGGGGCACGGGTATCTCCCTGCGTAGCAGGAAGGTTAGGCCATACTCCACTATGGGGGCCAAGTCCGGGTTGGTGGAGGGTTGTAAGACAGTGGCGGGCCTTACTGTCAGATGTTATCAAGCCGCCCATAAGGCCCCTGACATGGCTTAACGACTGCCATTACATGACAGCCGGCACCCACGGCTTAACGTGCCTTGCGAAGCACGGAAGCGCTCGGAAAAATGCCACTAGCGGTAGTAACGGGACGGTCACCCGTCCCGCACCTGACCGCGCCCGTTGTTGCTAAATTCGAGTGATTGATTACAATCACTCGGTTCGACTAGGCCACGAGCGCTAGTACCTATAACATAACATAAAACTAAGTATAACATAAACCTAGGTTTTTCTCTACTCAAAATGGTGCACAGAGGACCTCACTAGGATAATAATATGCAGCTTGTTTTTCGTTCCCAACTTTTCACTTTAATTACCATAATAATTTACCGCCTGAGACGAGTACGTAGTTAACACTCCTTGGTGAACAATTAATAAAGGAGCAAAATTATATTTTATATATTACTACGAGTAGCTGTGCCCCGCGGTGGTGGGATGACGATCTGCGAAAAACTGCCGGCAGATGATGTATGCGGCAAGCTGAAGACAGGGCGCTATGGCGCTCATTAGGGGAGGGCTATGCCCAGCAGTGGACTACATAATATAGCCTGAAGAAGAACAAGAATATTGAAAGAATTTACTAATTGGAAGTTACTGAAAGGGACATCAAAATTGCGCAAACAGGAAAACCCTAGGAGTCCCTGATAATAGCACACGACAAAAAAAAACAGACACATACTGATGTCATTTGTGCAAATCAAAGTACGGTACCCCCAAGCGGGAATCGAACTCACGACTTCAGGCATAGAAGTCAAACCTGTTACCGCTAGACCAAATAAGACAGCCAAAAAAGCTACGGATGGCACAACATAGCAGTAATACCATCATACAAGTGACGGGTACACCCATAATAAAGCCGCCATATTGTTTCGCCACCGGCTGTTTACGACGTCCAGTTATTGACTTCGAAACGGTGTTGGCGGCTATTCTGGCAATTCCTTGGCAGTTTTTTTAATCTTTGTTGAAGGTTTAGTCACATAGCAATCGAGTTACCCTTATAGAAAACATTATAGAAAAGCGCGGGAACCTTGGATGAGTAAAGGCGGCGAAATTTGAACAATTTTCAATAAATTGATAACTTTTATATTTCTCTGTAAATACAAAGTGAATTGTACATATAGTTGGTAGACAAGTTTGTACATATTGTAATTAGAAGATGGGGGCGGGAAAGAAGCGGAAAAAAACTGATCCCCCTGACGAGCGATCATCACCAGCTATGGACACTTCGGACTCGGATGATGACTCCTCCAGGAAGTACAATGTTTTTAAGGTTCCAGGGTACTCTAGGAGGTATCCTGAAAACAGTAAAAAATCGGAATACATAGTGTTCGTGTCACACGAAAATGAAAAACCGTTTTCCGACAAAGACAGGCTAGCTCTCTCCCATGCCATACGCAAATTCTGCGTCACTGGCATTCTACATCTGAAGTCAGTAAATAAATTCAAGATTGGCATTACGTTCGATTTGTCAAACAACGCAAATGTGTTTATGCAGAATAAAAAATTACTCGACGAACTAGACCTGAAGGCCACTATACCGGCTAGCGACACTGAAGCGACTGGGGTTCTTACCTCAGTCCCTACTGACCTTTCCAACAAACAAATCTTCTCGTTGATTGGCAGCTCTCGAAATGTAATTCAAGTGAGACGTTTCATGCGTCGGGTGCGGAGTGACGACGGCGACGTGTCACATCTTCCCACTCAGACAGTCGCGGTAACTTTTGCATCCACTGAATTGCCTCAGTACGTCTATCTCGATTCTTGGAGACACGAGGTAAGCGCTTATATACCACCAGTAAAGCAATGTCTTCAGTGCATGAAGTTTGGCCACATTGCCAAATACTGCCGAAATTCGGTTGTGTGCTCGATCTGCACAGAAAATCACCATTTTAAAACATGTAAAGAGGATCCTAAAAACGCGAAATGCTGCAACTGCGGAGGCAATCACATAGCTATCTCTAACACATGTCCACAAAAAAAATTGAAAATAGAGGAAAACAAAATTAAGTCAAGGGCCGTCACATACTCAGATTTATTCAGTGAAAACTCCTTCCCCCAATTAACAAAATCGAACATCGAAACACAAATTCAAAATTTAACGAAATCAGATTTTTTCATGAACATACTCATTCAAGCAATTACAAAAATAGTTACAAATCAGAAAAACACCCCAATCAACTCTACATCAATAAAAGAAATCTTAGCACAAACTGTAAGAAATACCACTTCTTCTAACAATGGATCAACTTAATATTATGCAGTGGAACTCCCAGAGTATTATTAGCAATAAATTTCTATTAACACAATTTCTTTATGAAAACGATATACATGTAGCAATAATATCAGAGACTTGGCTAACTCCTATTAAAAATTTTAACATAAAAGGATATCGAATAGAAAGAAACGATATTGGTAATAAACATAATGGTGTAGCAATTTTAATACATAATAGTTTAAATTATAAAAAAATTAATACATATTCGGACAACTCCTTACAAAACATTTGTGTAAGGATATCTGTAAATAATAAAGAAATGAGTATTGTAAGTTTTTACTGTCCTACAAACTGTGTACCATCTTTTGATAAACTTAAATTTCAGTCAATAATAGAGTCAATACCCGAACCCATGTTATTTGCAGGTGATTTTAATGCACACCATACTTTGTGGGGGTGCCATTCTATTAATCCTAGAGGAAGAGATATTTTGGAAATTATTGATGAAAAAAATTTGGTTGTTTTGAATTCCGGCGAGGTTACTACTGTGGGCTCCTTGACATGGCGTCCCAATGCTTTGGATTTATCACTGGCTTCCCCATCACTGGCTCTGTCTTGCGATTGGTCTGTACATAATGATCCTCTTGGCAGCTACCATCTTCCTGTAATTATTAAGGTTTTTGTAAATAATAGTATTAATGATGATGGTCTTGTAAACAGCAATGGTGCTAATCCTTTGCCCATCTATCCTAACTTTAAAATGATCAATTGGACATTATATGAACAATATGTAGACACACAACTGTCTGATTTTCAGGTTGAAAATTACACTCCGTTGACAGCATATAACAGTTTTTGTAACATATTGCATAATGTAGTTAATGACTCTCTTACAAATCGTAATTCTGTTTCTTCTTCTTTTGGTGCTATCAACTCTCGTCGTAGACGGATACGCAAGAAGCTCTCTCTTCCTTGGTGGAATAAAAAATGTTCAGAAGCTGTAGAAAATTCCAAACTTGCCTATATTAACTTTAAAAATAATCCTTCAGATCAATCTTACATTGAATTTAAAAAATTACAAGCACATAAAAAACTTTTGTTAAAAATGGAAAGATCTAATAGCTGGATTGAACTGTGTAGCTCCTTCAATCGATGTACACCTCTGTCAATAATCTGGAATTGTATGCGTAAATTCAACAAAACTTACTCTTTTAATAATGACAATGATAGTTGGATACAAGATTTTTTGCAAAAGTATACACCCGACCATGTAAATAATAAACCAAAATTTTCCCCGGACAGTGAAACAAATCCTGCAAATAATTTTATGATAAAATCTTTCTCAATTGAAGAATTAATATCAGCTATTCTCTCGAGAAAAGATGGCGCATTTGGTCTGGATGGTATTCCTTATATAATGTTAAAAAGGCTTAGTAAAAATAGCTTACAGATTTTGCTTGAAATATTAAATAACCTATGGTTGAGCAACGAGATTCCCCACTCATGGAAGTCCGATTGTTTAGTGCCCATATTAAAGCCAGATAAGCCTCGATCAAATCCAGATTCCTACCGTCCTATTGCTTTGACATCTTGCATAGGCAAAGTTTTTGAACAACTGATAAAATAAAGGTTGGAATTTTATGTAGAACAAAATAGTATTTTACCTTCTAATCAATTTGGCTTTCGAAGAGGAACATCAGCTCGTGAAAGCATCTGTCAGCTGCAGCTTGACATACAAAATAGTTTAAATAAAAAATATTATTTGATGTCGGTGTTTTTTGATGTGTCTGGAGCATTTAATAGTGTCAATGTCGACATTCTTTGTGTTGAGTTACTTTCCATCGGGATCCCAAATAAAATTGTTAATTGGATTCATAATTTTCTTACTGAGAGGGAAGTCTATGTAAAATATAATGGTAATCTTTATGGTCCACGATTCGCTTCTGTTGGTGTTTGTCAAGGCGGAATACTTTCTCCATTAATTTTCCTCTTATATATCCGCCGTTTAAATCTCATTTTGGGTTCTGAAGTCAAAAATCTTCAATTTGCTGACGACTTGGTTGTTTATGCATCTGGAAAAAAATTAAAAAACATCAGTGAAATTCTTAACAAATCTTTAAAAGGGTTGTCTACATACTTCACCTATCTGAATCTTGATATAAATGCATTAAAATCTAAAGTGGTTTTATTTGGTAAAGCTAGTAATAATATTCCTTCTGTATTCTACAACAAAGTCCCCATTCCTGTTTCTCAAGAGGCTAAGTTTTTAGGTATTATCTTTACTCACAATATGTCTTGGAAAAAATATGTTGAATTGCTAAGTTTAAGAGCCAATAAGGCCCATAATATTTTGAAATCTTTGTGCAGGATTTCGTGGGGAGCAGATCCGAAAATATTGTTACTTCTGTACAAATCATTGGTTCGTAGTCATTTTGAATATGGTTTTCTTTGTTTTGGTGGTGACAGTAGATTGGTGAATGCCTTGGATAAAATTCAAAATAAAAACTTGAGACTCATCACAGGAGCATTTAAAAGTACTCCTATAAATGTAATGCAGGTGGAGTGCAAACTCCCTCCATTAGCTATTAGATTTACTTATCTGAAAGAAAGATTTTTATTAAAATTCTATAGTAAGAGAAATAATTACCTATTGCTGAGCTTGATGAATTCTCCTCCAAATTCTCTTTATATCCTTCAGGGCTTTGCTCAGTACATTAATTTTCTGGAAACATTACAGATTTATAAATCCCCTCTCCTTCCTTGTTATCAGGGAAATTTTCTTAGTAAATTTCCTGCAATAAATATAATAATTGATCACAATCTATGCACCAAACAAGATGTGTACAACAAACTTTCAGAGTTCACTGATGATTGTAGATTCCTCTATACTGATGGGTCCAAAACTGATAATGCTGTCTCGTTTGCTTTCTTTGATGGCTTTTTTAATTTAGGCACTGGTCATAAAATAAATTCAAACATTAGTATATTCACAGCAGAAGCCGTGGCTATACTAGCAGCCCTAAAAAATATCAATAATAAAAGTGATGGATGTTATAAATATGTAATTGTCAGTGATAGTATGAGTGTTCTGGAAAATCTCAAAAATAATAGATTCAAAGCTAATACAAATTATTTAATTTCTTTAATCAAGCAGGAGTGGTTAGATTTGTTTCTTATTCATAACATAGATGTTTCATTTGTGTGGGTTCCTTCACATGTTGGTGTAGCAGGAAATGAAAGGGCTGATTTTTTGGCTAGAGCAATTACAAATAATGCAGATACTATTCCAGACTCCAGCTATAATCTTAATGTTTCTGTTCCCTGGACAGATGTAATCTCTCTTCTAAAGAAAAGATCTATAGATATCTGGAAAAGACACTGGAACTACACAGTTCAAGCTGAAAATAAAGGCTTATGGTATGCTACATTCAATGTTCCCATTGGTAGCATGCCCTGGTTTTGTAAAAACAATACTTACATTCATAGGAAATATTACACTACTATTTCAAGGCTTCGTTTTGGTCATTGTAATCTAAACTATCATCTGTTCCGGTTAAAAATGGTTCAGAGTCCGTTCTGTGACCATTGCAGCTCCCAAACTGAGCAATCCTTACATCATCTATTCTTCGAATGCCCATCCTTTGGCATCCAGCGCCTTGTGCTAATGGATGAGCTGATTGAAATCTATAGCAGTCCAGAGTCAGTGCCGCGCTCCATTCAGGCTCTTCTTGTAAATACTTCCACATTTTTGTCTTTGTTCAGATTCATAATTAACACTGTAGGACAGATTTAGTTTTTCTTGTATATTGATTTTGTTTAATACTCGAATACGACTTTTAGCCGTGTAAAATATTTTCTAAATGGACTTGTACATAATATTTAGAATTTGTAAGGTTATGTAATATTTTTGGTTTGTTTGTTTTGACGTTTCGATTTCGACCAAAAAAGAAAAGAGTATGTGTTGCCTTAATTGACTTAATATCACGGATTGACTAATTCGACGGACACGACGTAAAATTACACGGATTTTACTAAAATTGGATTGGACATTTTATATAATTAAAACTGAAGACGAAAATATATTACTGAAGACTTTAACCTCCCAAAAATTCATAATGAAGAACAGAAACCAAAGACGTGGCAGCATGAAAAATATATTACTGAAGACTTTAACTTCCCAAAAATTCATAATGAAGAATAGAAACCAAAGACATGGCAGCATAAAAATTTATTATACTGAAGACTAACCTCCCAAAAACTCATAATGAAGAACAAAAACCAAAGACGTGGCAGCATGGTCTAAGACCTTAGCCGGTTCCTTGCGGGATGAACTAAAAAAAAAAAAAGAAAACATTATATTGATAACTTCTGACAGTAAGCCCCGCCACTGTCTTACAATCCTCCACCAACCCGGACTTGGCCCCCGTGGTGGCCAGTACGGCCTAACCTTCCTGCGATGCAGGAAGAGACCCGTGCCCCAGCAGTGGGGACATACAAGGATTGATATCGTATCGTAAATAAATAATAATATATAAGACACGTCAAGAACGACGGTCAGTGGTCAGACCAGCAGCCCGATTGGTGCGACGACATTGTTGAGTCGGTGGAAGGTCTGTGAATGCGGATGGCACGGGACCGTGAGAGATAGCATCTGGGGGAAAAAGCCTATACCCAGCAGTGGGCAGCGGTGGGCTGATGATGATGATGAAATGAGACATGTAAATTTTATTTAGGTACATCTCTCATGTTGAGAAGTATGTGTAGTGTTACTTTGAATTACAGGATACGCAATAGTCTGATCAGAGAACGTTGTGGACTGAAAGAGGTTGTAGTGACTAGAATTGAGAAAGGAATGTTGCGTTGGTTTGGACATGTGGAGAGGATGAAGGAAGAAACAAATATATATTGCGAATGTGAGTGGAAGGATTGGTAAGGGTCGACCCAGGCGGACATACATCGACCAGATAGGGGATGTATTAGCAAATATGTATGTATGTATGTATGTATGTATGTATGTATGTATGTATGTATGTATGTATGTATGTATGTATGTATGTATGTATGTATGTATGTATGTATGTATGTATGTATGTATGTATGTATGTATGTATGTATGTATGTATGTATGTATGTATGTATGTATGTATGTATGTATGTATGTATGTATGTATGTATGTATGTATGTATGTATCTCTCATGTTCGGTAAGTTGTTATTGCCTCCAAATGGGGCTCGTAGGTGACTAATTAGCGCTCTAGGGTAATAAATAATGTAGCTAAAAAAGCCCTAGGGCGGTAAGTAATAAAAAAAAAACACTTCTTTCTTTCAAAAAGTTCGCGTACAGTGCGTTCACATTAACTTGACGCGTGAGAGAATTGGTAGCACTGATATGTTTAGTTTTACCATGTTAAATAAGAAATCATTCCCATTACTTGGGGAAAATAAAAGGATTGAGGGCTTGTTTTACCATCTTCCGATTAGGTCCAAAAGCTAATTCACATGTTATGTCCTTGTTACCAATTCTCTCACGCGTCAAGTTAATGTGAACGCACTTTACATCTAACCATCATGCTGGCAATAGACATCATGCATTCAGCCTAATGACCAAAGAGGTCGCTTTGCTATTCAGCCTTGTCTTCGTGTGAGTAAAATCGTCATTAATTTTAAATACGTATCAAAAGGCGAAGCTCAATTTCGTTCTTAAAAAAAAATTAAATGTTCTTTCCTTGATTCTTTTTAATGAAAAAAGGCGGGAATAGAAAACTTTTACTTTTAAAATGTTTCATTCTTGTAATGCCGGTTTTTTTCCACTTGCCTCACAATCGAGATGTAAAACAGAATAGTTAGCTCGGGTGTAAGCATCAATTGCATCCTCGAACTATAGGCGCCCTCGCTGCGCTCGTGTGTCTAAATATCTCGGGCTGCAATTGATGCCTAACAGCCCTTGGCTACTAATCCACTATTGTTTTTAAAGCGATTCATATTTTATACGCCCTTCATTTCAGCAATAAATTAATATAAATTTGGGGGCAGCGGTGGTAGTGGAGTTCGCATTATTCTTACTTAAAGACGCTACGTAATGCACACTAGGGCCACCATTAGAAAAAAAAACATATCTACTTTTAGTACATATGTAATCTTATTCATTTCCACATGTAAGAAGAGTCGCCCATTGGCTCAATTGGTAGAGCGCTGGTACGGATAGCCAGAGGTTGCGGGTTCGAATCCCGGCATGGGTGAAATTTTTAGCCTCTAAATAGGTTTTTAAATTTGTTCCTTAGCACGGGTTAGTGCATTAAAAATAAAAATAGTGTAATCATGTGGGTACGGTGATATCGTTCCGATGTTAAACCTAACTGCAAAGTAGGTAGTCGGGGCTGTAAGTAATGCAATTTGCTTAAGTCAGATGTCGCTGCCTGTACGTAATACAGAGAATATTGTAAAGAGGTTTGAAATTTCACTGATGCCGTGAGTCGCCCATTGGCTCAATTGGTAGAGCGCTGGTACGGATAGCCAGAGGTTGCGGGTTCGAATCCCGGCATGGGTGAAATTTTTAGCCTCTAAATAGGTTTTTAAAAATGTAAGAATATGTTTCCATGTATCTAATACTCCTGACTTTCTCTCGAAATAGTCTGGCTGAAAACCAGCATTGCAGATTTTATCTGTAGCACATGCTGAGCCCAGTCACTTTTTATATCCAGGACACACGTTGCCGCACTTAATAATTTCTACCGTTTGATTACTGAGTTCATTCCAATTTTTCATCGTATATTGCATGTTATGAAACTGGTAACACTTGCATCTTAATATTTCTAATTATGTAGTGCTTTTAAATCTGTAGACAAAGTGTTAAGTAGTTAGTTTAATAAGGTGTCCGTATGCTTCTTGTTGTATTTGTCTTGATGCAAGTGTTTTTTTTGTGTTTTAATGCTAATTTCACCCAAATGTTTTACGTAATGTGTGTTTTGTGTATGAATAACATATTTTTTTTTAACACTTACATACAAGCACATACATTGCTTCTGGCCTAAGATAAGATGAGATGAGACGAGACGAGACGAGATTAAGCATTATCTTACCTTATCTTTTATAACGCGTCTTTTGCGCCACCCTGTATATTATAGCCGTAACTAGGGTTACAGATAGCTTGAGTATTTCACGCACGTCTTGTCGAGTCTAAAACTACTCTCACTACCGGAATGACCATTAATCTAGGTACGTGTACCTTTTGACGGGGATGCTGACATCTATATTTTTCACACGTCAACGCGCTGAATGGCGCTCTCTAGCCAGATGAATGGTTAGGGTTTATTTTATCAGTGGCTTTTTCTGAATAATACTGAATAATGCCCGCACAAAGCTGGCTAATAAAATAGCTTCGCATTGCGAATAAAATAGCCGCGATTTCTTTTCAGACAGTTTTTAAAAAGCGCATTGAAGTTTTTGTGTAAACTATTTTTGCAAGGGCGTGCATCTTTATACAATGTCCGTGATCTCAACCCTTTGTATGTCCCCTCTGCTGGAGCCCGGGTCTCGTCCTACATCGCAGGAAGGTTAGAACATATTCCACCACGGGGGCCAAGTCCGAGTTGGTGGAGGATTGTAAGACAGTGGCGGGCCTTATTGTCTCTGACATGGCTTAACGACTGATATTACATGATAGCCGGCACCAATGGCTTAAAGTGTCTTGCGAAGCAAGGAGGCGCCCCCTCCCCATATCGTGTGACGTAATTTAGAGTGGTCCCTGAAGAGGGAATTATTTTATTATGTATAGCATTATCTTTATCGCCAGAGCCCGCACGTCAAAACTTACGCGAGTAACACTTACAAAATGTATCCAAAAGTTACAATTACTTTTCAAATATATTTCTAATCATGCAACCACGTAAAAGTTACTTTATATCATTTTCGAATCCTTATTTTCGATTGGACCTTGAAAAATTAAACAGTCAATTTAAAAAAAATACAAATTGAATGAGTTTTTTTGCAATCTGTTATAGACAGGCCCATACTTTACGTCACAAAAAAGTAACACATTAAGCCATGCCCCAGAGGGGTGGGCATCTTATTTTCTTTCAATGCCTACAATTTTTTCTTCCACCTCCTGGGGTCGACTGATAAAAAATGCTTAAGGCATTAAGTCCGCCGCATTGTGCACGTGTTTAAGTGCAATAAAAATATCTATAATATAAAAATAAATCGCGGAATCTGTTGATAAGTGCAAATCTCGAGAAAAGCTGAACCGATTTCGCTAATTATTTTTTTAGAATACCCCTTGAAGTACGAGGATGGTTCTTACGGAGAGAAAAATAAAAAATAATTAAAGAATCGACTGTTAGGCGGTACGAAGTTCGATGGGTCAGCTAGTTAATAATAATAATAAACCTTATTATATTAATATTAACACTAACCCGTGCTAAGGACAAATTTAAAAACCTATTTAGAGGGTAAAAATTCCACCCATGCCGGGATTCGAACCCGTGACCTCTGGCTATCCGTGCCAGCGCTCTTTCCAACTGAGCTTATGGGCGACTCACCGGCATCAGTAAAATTTCGAACCTCTTTACAATATTTCTCTGTATTACGTAAAGGCAACGACATCTGACTGAAGTAATTTGCATCACTTGCAGCCCCGAGCACTTACCTACTTTGCAGTTAGGTTTTACATCAGAATTATATCGTTGTACCCACATGATTATATTATTTTTAATGTTCGAATCCCGGCATGGGTGGAATTTTTTGCCTCTACATAGGTTTTTAAGTCTAACCTTATATTTTCTATCGATTTTGAGAAAAGCCCCCGCTTAGTCACCGTGGCAGGGTGTGTTGCATATTGAAGTGTGTGCTCGCCCACCGTATAACATCTATCACGGAAGTATAGATCCTCTGATAGATAGATAGAATTTTCAATTGTACTCTGAATGAATTTACAACAGCTGTGTTTTATGTTATCATTAAAATTATGATTGACTTTTTTCATTATATCAAAGTGTATGAATTAAAAACTTTTTATTAATTTAGGTATTTTTATTGACATGTGTATATTATTACAATTTGTGTTTGTGTGATTTTTATTGTTTTTAATTTATAACAAACTTTGTGTTTGTAATAATTTACAATTTAGTATATACAATATGTATTTTGTATTTCACTATTGCAATAGGCCACTCTGTAAGGATAGTTGTAAGTGTATTGAAATAAATAAAGAAAATAAAAAATATTCTTTTTTTATACACAGAAATTACAGTAACAGAAATTATAAAAAAATACATTACAAATAGCGGCCTCATTACTAAAAGCATTTTCTTCCAGGCAACCATAGACGGAGACAAGAAAGAAATTAGAGACGGATTGTCGATGCAATACACACACATATATATATATATATATATTAATTTAATTCTTTATAGGAAGCGAGAAGCGCTCGTACCCTAGCGGAACCAAGTGATTGGAACCAATCACTTGAGTTAAGCAACAACAGGTGCGGTCAGGTGCAGGATGGGTGACCGTCCCGTAACAACCGTTAGTGGCATTTTTCCGAGCGCTTCCGTGCTTCGCAAGGCACGTTAAGCAATTGGTTGCGGCTGCCATCAATAGATGGCAGTCGTTAAGCCAAGTAAGAGGCCTTAGAGCGGCTTGAAAACTTCTGAAAACTTGCAAGCCTCCACCTATCCGGACTTGGCCCCCGTGGTGGAGTATGGCCTATACCTTCCTCAGGGAAGAGACCCGTACCCCTCGCCAGGGACATAATGGGTTGATGATGATTGATATTTACTTTAAAATAAAGCTAATCTTAAGAGATCTCTAACATAAAAATTACTGTCATTCGGTAGCCTCGATTTTTTTTCGATTCATGCAGCAAAGATTTTTTTTGGATCCCTACTTAACTAATGCTATGGCATTTAAAGTTAGTGATAAAATCATATCTTGAACTTGACTTGAAAAAACTCTTGACTTGAAAAAAGATGGTCAAACAGTGGAATTTTTTCCCGTCGCTTTTTTCTACACTACACTACGGCTCGAAGGCAGCGGCTTACATTTTACATTCACATACAGCAAACAGAATGTGAATTCTTTACGTGAATATAAGATAAGATAAGATAAAGATTTATTCACATAAAAATTGTACAAGTTATTTTGCGAAGTCCCTGATCTCTGAGCTACGTAAATACCTGTGTTACAAAGATCAGTGCCCTCTCCCAATTTAGATGATACGTGGTATTACATAATTACAAGACACTAAAAAACAATCAGCAGAAAAAAAAGAAAAAATAATAAATTAGCCAACAAAAATAAAAATAAAAATAGATAACATAACAACATAGTTTATGTAAGGGTGTATTTGTGTGTGTGTGTGTGTGTGTGTGTGTGTGTGTGTGTGTGTGTGTGTATAGAAATTGATTTGATTTGACCCCTTGTGTTTCTTTTACGGCGAAATACAATAAACTCGATCCTTACCCTAAGATGCCGAATAGTAGCTACTCTTTCAGCAAGCTTTATATTTCATTCTTTTGTAAAGCCGGAACATTTTCTATAATGAGGTCGGCCTTAAAAGTTCGAACCTTTGTGCTAATTGTAGGCCGTTTGACGAGATGTAAGCTTTCCATTCTTTATGTCTTATTAGTTACGAGTTAGTTACTTGATTAGTTATACTTTCTGTTTGTTCCATTGGTCCATAATCACATTTTTATTTTCTTCTTTGTTTAAAAACGATTTTAAATTTTGAACCACAACTTTCGTAAGAACTACACATTAATTTAGTTCATTGTGATGCATTAAAAACAATTAAATGTTTAATAGCAAATACAGTATACCTATTTATTAAGTATTGTATTTACTATTATATATTTAATTTTTTTTTGAGTTTACTTCTCGACAACGTACCGGTAAGTACTATATAAAAGATTTTTGTTACCACGCGATCTTTTTGATCTTAATAAATATGACATTAATCTAGACACCTCCTCGGGCTAGAAATATCTCCTTTGAACCGGATCTAACCAGATAAGAAATGCTTTTAGGCTTTTATGTATTATTATCATGAATATCATGATGCAAAATACATGTATTATTTTGCGGGATCAAAATCCGGAATATAGCCTCTGTAGCCTCTGTCCTATGCCATGCCATAGTCTATTTCTCTGCCAAGTTTCATCTAGATCCGTTCAATAATTTTGGCACGATTGTCAACCATCCATCTTTCGCATTTATGTAACAGTAGGATTATTTTGCATATTTTGTGCAATAACTATCTATGCCGATGTAAAAACCTAACTGCAAAGTAGGTACTCGGGGCTGCAAGTGATGCAAATTACTTCAGCCAGATGTCGCAGCCTGTACGTAATACAGAGAATATTGTAAAGAGGTTCGAAATTTCACTGATGCCGGTGAATCGCCCATTAGCTCAGTTGGAAAGAGCGCTGGCCTGGATAGCCAGAGGTCGCGGGTTCGAATCCCGGCATGGGTGGAATTTTTAGCCTCTCAATAGGTTTTTTAAAATTGTCCTTAGCACGGGTTAGTACATTATGAAAAAAAAGAAGAAAAAACAAAAGAGTATAATCTATTCCGGTTCCGGTCCAAATGATATAAACTTTGTAGGGCAGATGGACAGACCCATGCAAAGGTCGTCGTCCCACTGCGGGGCACAGGCTGTCTCTCAGAGAGAGAGGAGAGAAAACTCAGGGTATTCTATTTTGGGACCGGGACAAGTAATTGTGTTGTGTGGGAGTCGTTTATTAATTATGGTCATAATATAGGAACAACGTAGTGTAGTGCAGTGCAGTGCAGTGTAGTGTAATATAACGTAGTGTAAGACGCCCTCCGACTAGGTGGGATGTTGATCTGCGAAAAACTGCAGGCAGATGCTGGATGCGGCAAGCTGAAGACAGGGCAATGTCCAGCATTGGACTAATAGAGCCTGAAGATGAGATGAGATGATAGGGACAAATCAGTGGTCCATTGAGAAATTTCATAAATACGAAAGTTTGTGAAGATTTTTCGATGTTTGTTACTCAATCACGCAAAAACGGGTGAAAGGGTTCACATGAAACTCGGTGTAAATACAGACAAAGATCTGACATAGGATACGTTGTATCCTGGTACTGCGTTCCCGTGGGATAATTTTTAACGATGGTGTAGCCGCGAGTGTTTTATTTTATCTTTATCTTAGAAATAAACAGTATGATGATATACGTTGTCATCATCAACCCATTATGTCCCCACCGAGGGGCACGGGTCTCTTTCCTGAGGAAAGTATAGGCTATACCCCCTCGGGGGCCAAGTCCGGATTGTTGGAGGCTTGCAAGACTTGTGGCTGGTCTTACTGCCAGAGGTTTTCAAGCCGCCTTAAGGCCTCTGACTTAACGGCTGCCATCTTTCAACGGCACCCGACACCAACAGCTCAAGGTGCGTAATTGCGAAGCATGGAGCCGCTCGGAAAAAATCCACTAGCGTTAGTCATAGAAGGTCACTCATCCACGCACTGAACGCGCCCTATGTTCTTCAACCTTCGTGATCGCTTAAGATCACTCAGGCAGCCGAGGCTACGAGCGATGCGACGAGATAGACCTAAGTAAAATAAACAATACTGACTCGGTATCATTCCATTAGCTCCCCAATTCGGTACGCCATTTTGTTGCTGTGAATAAATAGCAAAACATTAATTTATGCCACACCTGGCAATAAAGTGGCCAAGTGTAGACATAAAAAGATGTACACAATACGGGAGGTAATAACGAAAGCTCTCGATCGCATATTTACATCCCTCGCTTGCAGCTCGGGCCGCAAACTTCTGCGATCTCGGCCTTTCTTTGTATTACCATGGATGTGAAAAGGCACGCATGTCCCGCATCATAATTATCCTCTCACTCATTTCTTTATTCAGTACTGTTCAATGCAGCCTCTTCTCCTTATCTCAAAGAGCGCTTTGTTTACCTCAGCTATTCCCAAAGCCGGGCACTGCGGTCTGACCTGACTCTGATGCTGAAGACGCCAAATCACTCTACGAGGTTCTTGGGCAACTCATTTGCGGTAAGGGCCGCCCGGCTATGGAATGATCTGCCGGTCTCAATAAGGCGCTCTCCTTCCCTAGCTGTCTTTAAAAGCAGAGTTCGCGATCTTTATTTATTAGTATAGTCATTAAAATGTTGTCCTCTTGTGTATAGGTGTTATTACTTTCCTTGTCTTGTGTAGAACTTTATGATAAGATATATATGTATGTATATAATAAATTATAAGTTTATATAAGTAACGGTATGTAAGTGTATTATTATTATTAAGTATAAGTATGTATCAATATTCAAATTTGCAGTGGCGGGTACGGGTAAGACCGGTACGTCTTTCTAATTTCCTTCAGCAACTTTCCATTGTAAGGTTGTCTGGAATTGTACATGTATATTTGCAATTATTTTGTATTTGTTATTTTTCCAGTGTCCATAAAAGAATATTCTTATCTTATCATTACCAAACCAAACGAACTTAAGTGAAAAATCAGCAAGCATTAATTATCCGTAATTGAGATTTACACGTTACATAAAATCCGATTAGCGTAATTGCGAGTTATTCGCCGAGAACCATCCGATTCCCTTTCTACGCACGCTTTCAGCGGCAATTTGCTTAATTAGCAGTTTAGCTGTTTAGCACCACGATACGGAAGATACGAGGGCTGCTACTTATGTATGCGGAATAGAAAAAATAAACAAATGTATATGGCTAAATATGCTTTTATTGTTTTTCAAAGTATTCTCCACTATGACCGATGCACTTTTGCATTCGATGAAACCAATTTGTAAAACACTTTTTCCACTCTGATTGAGGTATCTCCAAAACGTGCTGTTTGAACGCATCTACGGCATCTTCACGGGTCAAAAATCGTTGACCACGTTATTTATTCTTAATAGAATAGAATATAAATCTTTTATTACCAAAACACATAATAATTAACAAAACTAGTATCAACAGACAATCAACATTGTTTTGATTAGACTGCGTCTATCCATTTTGGTAAAAGGAGAGAGCTCAGCTAACATGTCGGTTACCACGAAGTAGTTACCAACGCTGGTTTTCAGCACTCTTTACACTTGGGAATAAATAGAAATCATTGGGAGCCAAATCAGGGCTGTACGGTGGATGACCCATCAATTCTATTTTTGACCATCCAAAAATGTAGTTGTTTCCTGAGATGTATGACAGCTGGCTTTGTCATGGGGAAGTATGATTCTGCGTCGCTGGTTGTTTTGGCGTATTTCTTCAAATACTTCCGGCGAACAAATGGTCGTGTACCACTCCGAATTAACCGTTCTGCGATTCTCCACTGGTGTTTTAGCCACAAGGCCATTAATACCAAAAAAGCAGGCCACCATTTGCTTTACAGTGCTTTTTGCACGAGCCACTTTCGTAGGGTTCGGCTCATTTTGAAACACCCAAACTGTTGATTGTTGTTTAGTTTCGGGATCGTACGCGTAGATCCAGGATTCGTCACCTGTGTAGATATTATAAACAGATTTTGAGTCGCCTCCGTTTAATTTTTTTAAGGTTTTCTTGCACCATTCGACGCGAGCATCTTTTTGATCCTGAGTTAAGTTGTGCGGGATCCAACGCGAACAAATTTTTTTTACAGACAAGTGTTCATGTAATATCCTATGAATGTTCGTCATACATATGCCCAGAATAGCATCTATCTCGCGATACGTAACATGGCGTGGCGGTCTTGCATTATTAGTTTTCGCACAGCTTCAATATTTTGTGGCACAACCACCGATTTCGGGCGACCTTCTTTAACTTTGTCCGTGAGCTTACTGCGCACGCGATTAAACTCACTAAACCAGTGATACACAGTCGGTTTTGATGGAGCTTCACCACCAAAAGTCGAAGTTAATTGATCTACGCACTGTTGTTGCGTTAAACCACGTCGAAAATCGTAATAAATCATAGCACGAATATTTTCACGAGTGAGTTATATTTTTTCAGCGATATGACATTTTAAACCCAACAAAAACAAAACACTAACGTATATAAGAGAAAAATATTAGCGGCCAGTATTTAAAAAAGAACGAATTTGACCATGGAGGTCAGACATTGTGTTTAAAATTATAGGAATCCCAGATTCCGCATACATAAGTAGCAGCCTATGTACAGCCTATATAAAATAAATACAGGATTAGATCTCAAACGAGCGTCATTGTTGGAATAAAGAAGAGAAGAAGTCTTCAATTATGAAAAGTTTTGTGGTGCCTCTTGTAAAATTTAAAACACAATTCATTTTAAACACAATCCTCCACAAACCCGTACTTGGCCCCGTGGTGGAGTATGGCCTAGCCTTCCTGCGACGCAGGAAGAGACCCGTGCCCCTGCAGTGGGGACATACAAAGAGTTGAGATCAGGGACAATGTATGGAGGTGCACGCACTCGCGAAAATAGTTTCCCCAAATAAATCAATGCGCGATTTAAAATCTGTCAGAAAATAAATCGCGGCCATTTTATTTGCAATGCGAAGCCTTAGGCATCGCGGCGCTGGGCCACGGTAGAACAAAGGACTCTACAAAAACTTTCATATGACGAAACTGAAAATGTTATAGTTATCCTGAAATAACATATATTGAATGGGTTTTTTCATATTAACGCATATATTTACACCCTTGATGTATAAATAGTATGTCAGTTTCCAATAAATTAAAATTCTACTATACTACACATTTTACTCACCCTCTCACACACACTCACTCACATTCATAAAACACAGAGAGGACTGAACCCTATAGTTGCTTTTATATTATTTTCAACAATTACTGTTTATTGTCAATGATACCTAACAAAATTTTTGAATTAGGTACGCCAGTGGTTTAAGTAAAAAAAATAACAAGAGAGGCGCTGTATGCTGCAATACAGGCTATTGACCTAGTTCAGCAGCAGATGCTACAAAAGACATATTATTATGTAAATCTAACTTTTAGTACTAGATATTAAGCTCCTGTTTCACAATGTTCAAATAAAGTTCCAGATAAGCTATCCGCAACCAGGGCTGCCGTCTGTTCTAAATTTAAATAATTTTTCGTATATTGCGTGTGTTCGTTCATGGCTTCAAATTTAGAACAAACGGCAGCCCTGGTTGCGGATAGCTTATCCGGAACTTTATCTGCAGATTGTGAAACAGACCCTAAATAAGCCAAATTTTGTTTTGTTAACATGTTCACACCTTTTTCTGGTTCAATAAACGTTATCTTATCTTATAATCAACTTTTTGTAAAAGATCATCACAAATTCGATTTATTAACTCTTAAGCGAGAGACAGAGGTTCGATTCCCAGTGCAAGTATATACCAGTGAATTCGTTTTCTAAGGTGTAATAAGGTAAGTTAGATTTTTAAAAACCTATTTAGAGGCTAAAAATTCCACCCATGCTGGTATTCAAACCCGCGATCTCTACTGAGCTAATGGGCGATTCGCCGGCATCAGTAAAATTTCGAACTTCTTTACAATACTCTCCGTATTTTATCCGACAATTGTACGTAATACAGAGATGTATTACGTACGATTTTCCTTAGCACGGGTTAGTGCATTAAAAAGAATATAATTAAGTTATATTTGTTACATTTGAGTAGCAGTACCACTCGCTTAGGGGGAAGGAAAACATCGCGAGGAAACCTGAATGCCTGAGGTGTTCAAATATGTCAGCGCTCGAAATCGCCAATAAGCGGTGACCACGCGTGTTTAAGCCCATATAAAGATGCCTGTGCAGTGGCACAGGCATCTTTATATGTCTGTGTTCAAGCTAAAATTGATTTATGTTTAGGTTGAGGGGTGATTTCGTTGCCAAACAAACCATAAAAATGCGTTTTTTCACTTGACGAGCAAATTATCGCACTTTACGTCCAATTTGTTGGTGTACCGCAGTGCACCAACAATCGGTTGAACTTGGTTTTCCTTTTGTTTTTAAGTGAGGGCTACGGCGTTCGTGCAGTCACTAATGAATGTTGATAAAGTGAAAGAGGTTTGTCAGAATGGTAGAAAGAGATAAGATAAGATAAAAAAACGTTTATTGCCATATAAAAAAGTTCATCATATAGGTTCCGACCTCCACACTAGGCTGTGCCTGTCCCGTGGGGGATGGAAGTAATAATTAACCATTTATATATGTACGGCTACAGAGTTTTATGACAAAATCAGACAAACCCTGGTCTCTGTCTCCGCAATAAAGACGTGTGTGCGTTTGTGTGTGAGGGTGTGTATGTGTGTGTGTGTGTGTGTGTGTGTGTGTGTGTGTATGTGTATGTGTGTGTGTGTTTGTATGTTGTAGAACTAAATAATAACAGTAACATTTACATACTGGCACATACCATGCTTCTGGCCCCACACTAATCCCGTGTCGTAGGAACCGGAAACAGCGACATTACAAACATGTAAACATCCAAGACCTGGTTTTTTTTTTGTCCCCAGCCAGAGTTTGTGCCCGGGACCTTTCGTATGGTAGGCAGATGCCATACCGCTGCGCCATAGAGGTCGTCATATCGTATGTATGAAGAGTTGTCAATAATTGTGAAAAAGTAGTGAAAAATTGAGTTGGTAAAATAAGGTTTATTTTTTTCGATTCTTGTATATTTCAGTTTTTTTTTGTTAATATGGTTTTGTGATTAAATGAAGTAATTTGAATAGTTTAAAGTATTTTTATAACCACATTGTCACCATGTAAAATCTTAAAGACGGCGAAATTTTACTCTCGGAATTTAACTGACAAACACTGGCACTTGGAAAATTTTCTTCTTTATTGAAATTATTGTATAACTTTTCCCGATTAAACGCCTTAACATCGTTAAGCCATCCAGGCCTTTAAACACAATACCTACTTGCAACTGAGTCCCTAAACCCGAGTTTAGCGAGCTTACTCCAGCGCATTGGGGCCTGATTTCACAAAACCGTCCCTAGGGTCGCCGCAGCTAATTTGTCCGAGATTGCTTCGTCACGACACTTGCCGCTGGCTGTCACTTGGGACTCTATACAGCACCTGTGCCCTATATAGCTACAGTCTGAGACACCCGGTATGTTTTTGACCGACTGCGACTGAGACCAAAAGAAGGGTAATGGTTTTGACTCTAATGGTAATGTATGTATGTATGTATGTATGTATGTATGTATGTATGTATGTATGTATGTATGTATGTATGTATGTATGTATGTATGTATGTATGTATGTATGTATGTATGTATGTATGTATGTATGTATGTATGTATGTATGTATGTATGTATGTATGTATGTATGTATGTATGTATGTATGTATGTATGTATGTATGTATGTATGTATGTATGTATGTATGTATGTATGTATGTATGTATTAACTAACCCCTTGTATATCCTCAGTAAATGTATGTCTATTTTGTTAAGTATTTATATATAATATTTTTTTAAGCATGTAAATTATTTGTATGTATCTTATCTGCCGCAGGATCGATAACCGTTGGGTAGACTGGTTGCTGAGTGGAGACCGCGAATTGGCAAATGTAGCGTGGAGCGACCGCATTCGCAAAGCAGTGGGCAGTGTGTTAGTCCAATCGATCCAAAGGTTGTCTGTTTGAGATCGCTTTTAGTGATAAGAAAAGAAAGAAAACATTTATTGCAACAACAGTTACACACAAATAAATTAATTACAAAGACAAAGAAAGTATTGACCGTAAAAATAACTAAAAAACACATTACAAACTTTGTCGCGGTGTGTCTCTGCTGCTGCAAATGGCAACTGACTCAGCATAGTGCTGGGGGCGTGAACCCTCAGCGCTGATTTTCAGTCAGTACCGAAAGCCCTAAGTGCTCTAGAGCGCGGCGTGGCCTGCTGCAAAGTAATAAATAAAACAATATAATAAATACGTTCAACATAACAGTAAAGACAGTCGACATAATAATAAACGTGTGTAAACAAAATAAAAATATTGCTTTATAGTTCGGCCAACTTAGCGAAATATGTCAATTAACAAATAATACATATCTGTGCATATTCATATAAAAGAAAATAAACGTGTATATTATAATGTACTTGATAAGGCCGCCATCTGTACTCTTAGGTTAAGAAATGTCTGTGTAATTTCCATTTTTACGTACCATAAAGTCTTCTTTATCTATATATCGTAACCAATGGTCAGATCTTAACAAATAAAATCTCAGTAGATTTTTGACCCACTGCTGGATATCTAGTACTTTGTCTTGCCTGCTTAGCAGTAAAAGTAGAATAGAAAAACATTTATTCAAATACCAGTATAGTATCCAGATCTACTATTTTAATACAACTTATATTTACTTATAGTATTTTCTAAGGTTAACACGAGCAGTAGACATAATTAAAATTTAAAAACCTATTTAGAGGCTAAAAATTTCACCCATGCCGGGATTCCAACCCGCAACCTTAGGCTATCCGTGCCAGCGCGCTACCAATTGAGCCAATGCGCGACTCACCGGTATCAGTGAAATTTAGAACCTCTTTACACTATTCTCTGTATTACGTACAGGCAACGACACCTGGCTTAAGCAAATTGCATCACTTACAGCCCCGTAAGAGGAGACTCTACGGAGTTTCTTGAATGCTGCCCTGTCCACCCGAAGTTGGACCGCAGGACCGACAATCCGCTATTTGACTCTCTTTTCAAGTAAGTCTTAAACGGTAAATAACTCTTCCATTAGACCAAAAAATAATTTAGTATATTTTTTGAGGACCTAAAAGCAACATAAAAATATATTTTAAAACTTCATTTTCCTAAACAGCCAAAAACGTGGTCAGCCATTTTAGTCTATGGTTTGAAGTCCGAAAAATTGTAAACAAAGTTTGACATTCAATTTTCTGTAAGTGATCTCTGAGCATAGTGAAATAACAACAACGCAAACATGATTTCATCGAATTTACATCCAAAATATACCAATTATCACTATTGCAGTGTTCGAGAATGAAAAAAGACGTCGATAAAGACCCCCGGGAAGTTGTGGATTCGTGTACCCAGTGAAATTAACATTCGAAAACCTTGGCTCAAACTTGCCAAAAGAGACCCCGACTCTTTATCAATTGAAACTCGGATGTATTTATGTGAAGATCACTTTGATGTAAGTCCTATAATAATCAATGTCCACTGGCTCTGGCTGGAAGATGTTTGTTTACATACTTTAGATGGTTTCAAGATGTCGGATAGCGTTTTCGCCGTTAAGAATTTTAAACGAGAAAAAGCAGCCATCCTGCATACTTAGCAAAATCAATATATTTCGGTTTTTTACCTTAAATACTATAGGAAATATTCATTTATCGCGTCAAATTTGATACATGTCAATTAGCGGATTGTTAGGGTAGATTGTTTCTAGAGTGGAGACCGTGAATCAGCAAACGTAGCGTAGGGCACCCAGTGACCAAGTGGAGCGACGGAAAGGAAAAGTCAAAAATTGGGCTGAGTGGTGTGTCTTGGAAGAGGCTTATGTCCAGTTGTGGACTGACACCAGCTCAGTTCATGGTTATGAAGATAATGATCGAGTTGCTTTGTTTATCATTGTTTGTTATTTACGTTTTTTCTTATTTACGGTTTCCAGGCGGACGTACATCGCCCAGATAGGGGATGTATTAGCAAATGGAAAGATAAAAAGTACCCGGAACCGGTTTGCGTGCATGCAAAGACTTATGAACGTTGATGAAGCGAAGGTGATCTGTCAGGGTCGTGGCAAGTGGCAGTTCCTGGTCTCTGCCTACCCCTCTGGGATACAGGCGTGAGGTTATGTATGTATGTTTTTTCTTATTTCGGCGATGGAAAACTTTAGGAGGAAACCTGGTTGGGAGGTGTTTACATTCCTTGCACTTAAAATCCCCAATAAAGTATCTTTAAGGTATCTTTACAAAGTCATGTATAGACTTAAGCTTATAACACCCCCCGCTTACATTTCTTAGCACTTGAAATCCCCAATAAGCTGTGGGCATGCGTAGGTACTGATTGACGCGGCGGCGATGGCGATTGTGGTACCGGTAGCTGTCCATACGACAAAAAATCAAAATGTTCTGTGGTCCATACGGCCATAAGACCGCCAATCATACATTTGTAATTATATACATCTTTGTAATTCTTTTGTATTTGTTGTTTTTTCCTGTGTACAATAAGGAATATTGTTATTTTCTTAATGTATCCATATAAATACCTACTAACAATCTTTGTACTGACATGTGGAACCCCCTTATCGGGTAAGAAAAGGATTTTGTCACACCATGTATAGATGTAGATTACTTGTCTAACAACATAGAAATGATTGGTTGAATTCCCGCAAGGATTCTGCTCTAGTCCGAAAATTTCTTTTAAAAGTAAAAGTTTTTTAAAATAAAGCCTTTTCTTAGCTCGTCTCTGAGAGCGTCGTGACTCAACGCTGCAAATGATGTCAAATTAGACACATTTCTCCCACCGGAGACAACAATTTGCGTGCGCCGTTTTCTTTTCGCCGGGTCAGTCCAAAACCGTTCATTTCTCTTCTTCCTCAGGCTATATTAGTCCACTGCTGGACATAGCCTTCCTCTAATGATCGCAAGGTTGTGCCATCATTAGGGGGTAATGCCCATAATCCCCACGCTGGGGATCGCAGGTTGGTAGAATTGTACTGCAGGGGGCGCTGCTGCCCACCCTCCGGTTTGAGTCCCTTAGTCGCCTTTTACGACACGGGTAGAATTTGGGTTGGTGCTATTCTCTAGGCCGACACCACACAAGCCGGCCATTTAAGACTAACTTTTTTGAAATGGGTATTTTAGTACAGTACTACACATGATTATACTATTTTTACTTTTAATGCACTAACCCGTACTAAGGACCATTTTAAAAACCTATTTAGAGGCTAAAAATTCCGCCCATGTCGCGATTCGAACCCGCGACCTCTGGCTATCCGTGCCAGCGCTCTTCGAACTGAGCTAATGGGCGTCTCCTCGGCATCAGTGAAATTTCGAACCTCTTTACACTATTCTCTGTATTACGTACAGGCAGCGACATCTGGCTGAAGTAATTTGCATCACTTGCAGCCTCGAGTACCTACTTTGCAGTTAGACTTTTACATCGGAATGATATCGTTGTACCCACATGATTATATTCTTTTTAATGCACTAACCTGTGCTAAGGACAATTTTAAAAACCTACTTAGAGGCTAAAAATTCCACCCATGCTGGGATCCGGACCCGCGACCTCTCGCTATCCGTGCCAGTGCTCTTCCAACAGAGCTAAAGGGCGACTACCTGGCATCAGTGTAATTTCGAACCTCTTTACTCTTTGTAGAACGTACAGGCAGCAACATCTGGCTGAAGAAATTTGCATTACTTGCAGCCATTCGCTCAGTTGGGAGAGCGCTGGCACGGTTATCCTGAATTCGCGAGTGCGAGTCCCGGCATGGGTGGAATTTTTAGCCTCTAAATAGGTTTATAGAACTATGAATTGTATAGTTTTTTGAGATGCGGTCCTAGAATTTCGGACCAATTCGGAGCACACCTCTTCGCTCACGCACGCCGCGTCTTAAGAAACAAAAGACAAAGCTTCTCCTTTTTCTCAGCTCCAAATGAAATAAATGAGGTGCCGTTTGCCCTCCCTTACGCGCGGCGCTTTGCCGCCAATTTCTGCCGTCAATGGATGATTTTAGAGGGGATAGAAATTAGGTTTTCGAATTACGAAGACTACCATTATTTGTTACTTGGGTTCGCACAAACTTTGTACCAAATTCCTACTTCATTAGACCGTAATTAAATACGATCTTTTGTATCGAACATAGTGATCAGTCTCAATTGCGTCTCGGTAATCACCAATGTTACACACTAGTACTGGTAGTTAGCCAGGGTAACTAAAAAATGATAACTAGTGGACTGTATGATGGGTAGCCGGTTCAATTAACGGCTCGAAGACCAAAAATGGTAGTTAGCCAGGGTCGGCTAGGTCTACCTCACGATGGGCTGGTTTAGAGAGCGGAATGGGAGGTGAAGTGAATGGACTTACTTGGTGATGGTGGATGATGGCTCGCTTTAGCTGTTGGGCAGACGATGAGCGGTGATGGATGAGCTGATGCGTCCATCGCACGGAGAACACTCCTGCACTGTTCACTTATAGTCTAATATTGTCAATATATTGTTCTTTGAGCTGATAAAGTTTCTTGGTCACCAAATGTCTATCACTTCACGAGAGTTCGAGCACTTATCACGCGCGTATGTCACAGTGCGAATGTGTGTGCAGATGGATGGATAAAATAGTAGTGAGCGGGCGGCACGAGCGACGGCACAGGAACGACTGAGTAGTGAATGAATGACCACAGTTTCATGATTACGTCGCGCGATCGATTCTCGCGCAAACGAGTACCATAATGTACTATTTTTCCATCGGTGGCACCAGTAAGCACTGCATAACATTAAATGGCTGGTATATTATTTAAGAAGTGGCGCACAAATCGATACACCACGAAATACGTTCGATGTATCAAAGTTTTATCTAAAAGTAGGCAGTAATCATCTCGTCATCCATACCGCAATGTTTGAAAACGAAATTTTTCAACCAGTGCATCCTACCTGTTGTGACCTACGGAGCCGAGACATGGACACTCAGGAAAGGGCTGGTACATCAGTTCAAAGTCGCTCAGCGAGCTATGGAGAGAGCTATGCTCGGAGTTTCTCTGAAGGATAGGATTCGTAACGAATGCATCCGACAGAGAACCGAAGCTATCAACATAGCTCAGAGAGTCAGTAAGCTGAAGTGGCAGTGGGCTGGCCATATCTCGCGAAGAATCGACAACCGTTGGAGTAAACGTATTCTTGAGTGGAGACCGCGACTCGGCAAACGTAGTGTAGGCGAAGGCGACTAAGGGACACAGACCGGGGGTGGGCAGCAGCGCCCCCTGCAGTAAAATTCCACCAAACTGTGAGCCCCACCCGCATTCCCAGCGTGGGGATTATGGGCATTACTCCCCAATGATGGTACTACCTTGCGCTATGGCGCTCATTAGGACTATGTCCAGCAGTGGACTTATATAGCCGGAAGAAGAAGAAGAAATCTTTTCTATAGACTGTTTCATGAAAAGTTCCTTTTATCCTTTAAAGTGTTACCATACGCCGTACACGAGTGAGATCGTATCATCAAAGACTCAAGGAAAACATTTAAGAGTGATTTCCCACATCCATTTTCCTCAAATTAGGCACAATGGAACGCGGATGGGCAAAATAAGCGGGTGGTTACGTCTGGCTGGATGTTTAATCAGAAGCTGTCAAATATTTAAGTCTCGTATCAGCCAAAATTAGTGAAATATAAGGACGTTATCAGGCGTTACTTTGCGGAAATCCAAAATAGCATTAAAAAGTTAAAATTACTTTGCTGAATTCCGCCAAAAATCCCATAAGCAACATGCGGTTAGCTAATGCATCGCCCTCCCTCCCACTTTTTCAAGCAGAAGCAAGAATCGAACACACCACCACCAACACCGGCGAAATTCAGCAAAGCAATTTTAACTTTTTAATGCTATTAGGACCCTTATGAAACAGGCTTTAAGTAATTGCAACGTAAAAAGTAAACGGCCTTAACCCTTTACTAGGCAATGTTATAATACTTCCCACTATAAATTACAGCTTATCACTTCGACATAAAGTCCTCTTACAGCCAAACCCTGTTAAAAGATCTAAGTTTATACTAAGATCTTTCAATGAAGTTTTTTAACTTAGTCTAAATACACCCACACAGAATAAAAACAGTTTTCAGTGTGATGTCTAAAAATATATTTTTTTAAAGTACTGTTTTTTCTTTGTATATATCAAGTAATTTACAGTACATATTTGTACACAAAGAGTACTTGCGACATAATGTGTAAACGGCGGATGTTATCTATGTATTTATTGTATTAAATCTATCGTCGAGTTAACACCTATAACACAAGTCATTTAGTTGTACTTAGTATTGGGCAAACGAGATCTGTGTAATGTCTATGAATATTTATTATTAATATTTATATTTAAGAAATAACGGTTAAAATTTTTTTTTCTGGTTGTACAATGAAGTGTTCTCTGCCTATCAATCTAAAACTGAAATGTATTTAAAGTAGGCAAACGTACTGTTACAACCCCTATTCACACGGTGATAGTGCTGGGTAAAGCTACAACAGTCAGCATGTGAACGTCTTCCAATTTCATGAACCGTGGGACCGATGGTCCACGTGTATGACGTCAATGTGAGCGCTGCCCAGTACTTTCAGTCGGTTGCTGATCAGACCGGTTTTGCTAGTCCCAGAGGACGCATCGCGCGCGTATTGTATCTCTATTATTTCCAATAAATATTTACGTGTATTAAAAATTTGTTTTTTTAAAACTAACTCTCGAACCCACTCGTAATAGTGGTGTCAGAAGTGGGATCCTGGCAAATTACCGTATCTGTAAGCCCAGGATCTCAGAATCGCGTCAAAAACTGCAAAACAGTGCGTGTGTGAAAACCAGTGCGTGCCGAAAAACCTGTGTCTCCGGGGTGAACTCTGTACCAATTTCCACCTCGTCAAACTCTTCGCTGAATCTGCTATTCCTAAATCACTGTATCTTCTACATCATCATCCACCGAGGCCACTAAGAGCTCGGTTGGTCGTCTACGTGTACACCGAGTCCTACATCTGCTTGCGCCAACAAAAGCGCCAGCAACTACAAGTGCCACCGCGTCTTCAGGGTCACCATCAGTTTGACCCCTCGCCGTCGTCTCCAATCTACGTGCCGTCATCTCCAACCTACCTGCCGCCATCTCTGGTCCATCTGCTGCCATTCCAGTTCGCCTGTCTTCGAGCAACCCGCTGTGCCGTATCAGCCGGCTTCTCCGCGTCGTGTTTGGAGCATGCTGATGAAGATAAGTGTCGTGGTCGCGGTCTTGTGAGTAAAACATTCTATTCACTTAGGTACTTGTTTTAAAGGTTAGAGACGCATACTCTATTTCATAATGACGGCTGGCACTTCCGAAACGAAAGGCTTGTTACTATCAGAGCCATATCCGATTCAAGTACTATGCAATTTCATTAGTCCTTATAAAGGAGAAAGAGATACCCTGACCGCTTTCCTGACAAATTGCCAAAATGCGTTAGACCTAGCGTCGGCTAGTCAGAAAGAGCTTTTACTTAAATTTATAATTGCAAAGCTCGAAGGTAAAGCTCAAACTGCTTGCGCAAATAAGGTATTTGACAAGTTCGAGGATTTGAAGGCCTTTTTGAAACAAAACTTCGGAGAAATTAAACACTATAACCATCTGCTCCTCGACCTCCAGAGCTGTAAACAGCAGTTAAATGAATCAGTAGCCCAGTTTGCTTTGCGGATTGAAACATGCCTCACGGCCTTGCAGTCCGAAATTCACAACTCTGATGGTCTCAAAAAAGAGCTAGCGGGTCGCATCGCTATGACCGAGGACCTCGCTTTATTTACGTTTACACTCGGGTTGAATCCCCGTCTCAGCACTATAGTGCGCTGCCGTGAGCCCCGAAATCTTAACGCAGCGATTAATGTCGCCCTCCAGGAAGAGAAAATCCAAAATCTTTACCAATCAACAGCAAAGCCTAAGGTCACTTGCAAAATTTGCAATAAACACGGACACACAGAGTCCGACTGTTTCCATAAAAAGAAGCCTGCATCGTCATCTGCTAATTCTTACTCACATTCACACTCATCTTCTCAAGGTCCAAAGATAAATAACATCCCGACATGCTCGTATTGCAAAAACAAAGGTCATGTTATCTCAGAGTGTCGTAAACGACAATATAATAATAGCAACAAGAATAAACACTTTGAGCAAAGCAAGCATGTCGAAGAAACTGCTGACGAATGTGAAGAGCAACTTTGCGAAGATTGCCTCCCACATGTGTCAAACGAATCTTTAAACTAAATTGTCAGGTGCCGAATTCGTGTCGTCGGCAACCTGAAGTTTCAGGCACGAAGCTCCGGCCCAATGCTAAATCATCACTGAATCCTAAACCGGGCTGTAGCTTTGATCCTTCTATATCTTTACCAAGTCGTGAGGCGGAACATCAATCCATTTCTATATCTGCCAAATCCTCTCTGAATCTTAAAAACGTGGATTGTAATTCCGACCTTCACAAGAAAAGTTCTAAATCTAAACCAGAGGCACTACTAGAGTTTTCCAAATCCTCCTCTGACTCAAGTAACCTCTTGGAAAATACTAAATCATTACTAAATCCTAAAGCTGAAGGTCAGCCTGAATTTTCTATGTCCTTTTCTGATTCAAGCTGCCTTCCTAAAACCACTCTGAATCAAGGCCAAAACGAGCCAAATTACCAATCCGAAATATTCGACGAAATTCTCATAAAATTCAATGATAATTCGGACTCTAAAGTCTATGACGTCACATCCTCTAAAAGTCCAAAGCTTCCTTTCATCGAAGTCAAGTCCTCCCACACGGACAAGCCAATTCGTCTCTTAGTTGACACCGGAAGTTCAATTTGCCTTATAAAAAAATCGTCTCTCTCAGAACTTCCGGCATTAGAAAATGACATTATAAAATTCAAAGGCATTAACGACGTGGGCTCTCACTCTGAAACAATTGGAAAATTCTCACTCTCATTAATCCTAAATGAAAAAATTAAAGTTTCCGTACCATTTTCACGTCGTTGAAAACGTCAACCTTGACTATGACGGTATACTGGGAAATAATTTTCTGAACGCGTATAGAGCGTCTATCAAATATACCGACTCACTCCTCGTCATGTTGGACGACCCTTCCCAGTGTTTTCAGCTTAAATCGCGTCTGCCTACATACGTCATCCCTCCTCGGAGCGAGATGTTTATCGAATGTCACGTCACCAACCCAGAAGTCGAAGAAGGGTTAATTCTTCAAAACACCCTAAATCAATACCCCAACGTGTATTTTTCAAAGTGCCTCGTTCGTGTTCAACCTAATCAAAAGGTCACTGTATCTGTGTTAAACACATCTCATAAAAACGTCAAGCTAGATAACGTCCAATTCACATTAGAACCCGTTTCCTATATCTTAGAAAGTGACGTCACCGACTCCGCTCAAAGCGATAACGAAGTCTCCTATTTCACTACCAGTAGTTCAAATCGCAACGCTCGGGTGCAAAATGCATTAAGGTGCGAGCACATGAATCACGAAGAAGAAGTGATGTTACGTGACTTGTGCACCGAGTTCAATGACATCTTCCATCTCGACGGAGATCTCTTAACTACTACAAAAACCATTCAACATAAAATTCAGACGACCTCGCAAAATCCAATTCACGCAAAAACATACCGTTTCCCCGAATTCCACAAGAATGAGGTCGCGAAACAAGTTAAATCTATGCTAGATCAAGACATTATTCGTCCTTCGATGTCTCCATGGTCAGCCCCTATATGGGTCGTGCCCAAAAAAGAGGATGCATCAGGTAAAAAAAAATGGCGTATAGTCGTTGACTATAGGAAGCTTAACGAAATTACTGTAGGTGACGCCTACCCCATCCCGAATATTACTGATATCCTTGACCAGCTAGGTCACAGTAAATATTTCACAACTCTTGACCTTGCGTCGTCCTTCCATCAAATCGAAATGTCAAAAGATGATGCTCCTAAAACAGCCTTCAGTGTGCCTGGTACCTTAGCCGGCCACTACGAGTTCACTAGAATGCCTTTCGGGTTGCGAAATGCTCCGTCCACATTTCAACGACTTATGAATGTCGTACTTACTGGCTTACAGGGTGTTCATTGCTTTACATACATGGATGACGTAGTCATTTTCGGCCACAATTTAAAAGATCATATCCACCGACTACGCCTTGTATTCTCAAAGTTACGCGAGCACAATCTTAAACTCCAACCTGATAAGAGCGAATTCCTCCGTAAGGAAGTCCAGTACTTAGGACATATTATCTCCGAGCACGGGGTGAAACCGGACCCCAAAAAGGTTAAATGCGTCACTGATTTTCCAGTTCCTAAATCTCCAAAAGAAATTAAGTCCTTCCTGGGCCTTGTGGGCTACTATCGTCGCTTCATAGACCATTTTTCTCATATTACCAAGCCTCTCACGAGCCTTTTAAAAAAGGACGCTATATTCCTATGGTCGGCAGCGCAGCAAGCAGCCTTCGATACTCTAAAAGAGAAAATCACAACTGCGCCTATACTGCAATATCCTGATTTTACTAAGCCCTTTATTCTGACAACTGATGCATCCAATTTCGCTGTCTCTGCCATCTTATCTCAAGGTGAAGTCGGAAAAGACTTGCCAATCGCTTACGCCTCAAGAACGCTGAATAAAGCTGAGGGTAATTACTCTGTAACCGAAAAAGAATTCCTCGCCGTCGTATTCGGTACTAAGGTTTTTAGACCCTATCTATTCGGTTACCATTTCAAAATCATTACGGACCACAAACCACTATTGTGGATCCTTACGGGCAGTGGCACCGACCACAGCTCCAAACTCGTACGTTGGCGACTCAAACTCGCCGATTTCGACTATACTCCCGAATATAAAAAAGGTCGCATGAACTGCAATGCTGACGCACTATCGCGGATCCCAGTCATGCCCGTTGACCTCTCTCCAAGCCCTAGCGCTGTTGAAACGTATGAGCGGTACCTACAAACAAGCCGCCAACCCTCTGTATCATATGACACAGTCATACAAGAGCATAATGACTCATTGCTAAAGACAAAATGTAAATTGGTTGTTTACCCCACTGCGATTGATTTAGATCCGTCAATCCCATACTGTTCAGACATAATAGAAATGTCAAACAGTGATCCTGACATTCGCTGTATCGAACGCGAGCTACTAAGTAGCTTCACGACATCTAATGCAAACCACATGTATACACATCTATTTCTACGCGTTCACCATTACGACGAGTATAGCTACAAGGATATTTTTGATGTCCTTCGTAACTATAGAGATATGATCATCGTATGGTATCAGGAAGAAAAAGAAATTGCCATCTCAGACTTTAAAGATCCTTTTAACAAAATCTCCTACACCAAGCTATATAACATGCTAGCCTTTCTATTTCATAATACCGGAATCAAAGTTAATATCTACAAAAACAGCATCATATTTCCTACACCTTCAGAGGTGAAGCGAATCTTAAAAGAAAACCACGACTCACCCTCTGCGGGTCATCCTGGTATATCTCGTATGTACGACAGGATAAAGTCTATGTATTGGTGGAAGAATATGCGCCAAGACATCGAAGCTCATATTAAAAGCTGCAGATCGTGCCAAGTCAACAAGCCGCTTCGCCAAATGAACCGAGCTCCTATGATTATTACGTCTACTGCCACTAGGCCTAATGAAAAAGTATTCCTCGACCTTGTAGGTCCTCTTCCAGAAACCTCTGAACACAAATACAAATTCATATTAACCTTACAAGACGATCTTACGAAATATTCTCAGGCCTATCCCATGGTCACCTGCTCCGCCGAAGAAACGGCTAAACGTCTCGTCCATTATATATCTCACATGGGTATTCCTAAATTAATCGTCTCTGATCAAGGCACAAATTTCTGCTCGGATGTTTTCAAGCAATTGGAACAGCTGTTCGGTATCAAACATTTATTCGCATCACCTTACCATCCGCAGACATGCGGTGCCCTTGAAAGGAGCCACTCCACCCTAAAAGAATATTTGAAATCCTATGTGGATGAAAATAGAGAGTGGGACCTGTACCTTAACACAGCAATGATAGCCTATAATTCCAACGTCCATTCAACCACAGGGTTTTCACCCCTCAAACTCCTTTTCGGGTATAAACCCTATATTCCCCAGAGTATCGACTCTATTGATAACAATACCTATGGTGACTACGTCAGAGCTCTCAACTATAGACTCTATTACAGTCGTCAAAAGGCTCGAGATAACATTGACGCTTCTAAAGAAAAGTCTAAGAAATATTATGACTCACACTCAAAGCCCATCACCTACAAGACAGGTGATATGGTTTATTTACGATGCCACCACAAACAAAACAAAGCTTTATCACCGGTGTGGAAAGGCCCATTTAAGATTGTTAAGATAAACGGCAATCACACCGCCACGCTGCTCATTAACCGAAAGCATATTCGTCATCATTATGATCAGTTGAAACTTGATACCACACCGTCTCCAAATTAGATTATACTTTTATTTCAGGGCAGTCACAGGACTATGCCAGGGCCGCTTTGTTACGCAAATCCACGGGAGCCCTGGGTTGTACTTCGACGAACTCCGGCCTCTCAAATTCTCGAACGATGTCTGGAACGTCGTCACATATGTCGACATAAGTCACATTCAACCCCATATAGATAAAATTGATTTTACCTTCGAAAAGGTCATTATATTCTGCGATACTTACCCTCCTTCTAAAATGCAAGTCGACTGTAAAAACAGCGTTGCATCTCTCAAGGGTCAACATATTAATAATGTTAAAAAGTTCTCTTCAGTTTCATATCTTATCCAAGGTCAGCAAATCAAACGCACAAAACGCGGCCTTATCAATGCAGGCGGCTCCCTACTAAAAATGTTCTTCGGAACACTTGATTCTGATGACGCCGCAAAATTCACCGACGCAATTAACGTAGTACAGTCAGATGAAACAAAATTGACACGTTTACTGAGGGACAATATTCACGTAATCAAGTCAACTATCTCAACCTTCAATAATACTATGTCCAAGGTCAATGAGAACGAAGCACATCTTAACCATAATTTGGGCATAATCGAAAAATCCCTCCAAGGACTCTCCGATACTACTGATAAGCTCGATTTAACGGTTAAACTCAACTCATTGTTAACTTCCCTCCAAAGTATTATTATAGCCCTTTCGTTCGATATAGATGATCTAAATAACGCCATCCTGTTTAGTAAAATGAATATTCTACACCCCACTGTACTTAGCCCTTATCAGCTGTATATGGAACTCGAAAAAAATAAAAATAGCCTGCCTAAACATTCGGAACTGCCTGTTCCCTTATCCCTTCAAAACATACATGAGATAATAGATATGTCTAGTTTAGTTAGTTACTACAATTATAATAGGTTAGTTTTAGTTCTTAGGATTCCGCTCGTCCTACAACAGACATACAGTCTATTCCATGTAATTCCGCTGCCTGTGCCGTATGACGTCTCGAAACCTGACACTTTCGCACTTGTCGCACCGACCAAACCGTATCTCGCCATGACGCCCGATAGAATGTTTTACTCATTAATCGATAACGTTGAGCAGTGTAAGTTAGTGGGTAATCAGTGTTACGTGTGCAAACCCGATAGTGTGTTTTCGGCTATCGCTAATCCCACGTGTGAGACTATTTTATTAAGTGAATTAGTTACTAAGTTACCTTCTAGTTGTGAAACCAAACTGTTACACGGTTCAGTAGATTTATTCCACAAAATTAGTAATAACAGATGGATTTTTGTACAATCCAACCCTGGAAAGTGTCATGTCAGCTGTGAAGGTGAACCAGGCAATCACGATGAAATAATATTTGGTTCGGGTATTTTGACCTTGCCAAAACCATGTAAAGCTTTCTTTAAAACGTTACAGTTTATTCCTAGCGATAGTTTAGTTAGCAATGTTACTACTTATATGTCTAACTTCAATCTTATAGATGATGACTGTTGTGAGAGGACTAGAGTCAACAAAACTTTAGAACACTTACCGCTCTTAAAGCTATCTAATGTGAATAATTTAAATTCCTTGTTACATGCCAGCGTTCATCTTAAGGATTTCGAAGAAGAGCTGAATAAGCTCGAGAACCCCTCTCATCTACAGAAATACAGCACTCATTATCTATCGGTTACATATGTACTTACCGTATTAGTGTTTACTTATATGCTATTAAGGTCAAAGAAACTATGTTCCAGAAAAGCTTCTAATTATTGTGTACAAATCTATAATCAGTGTCACAACAAAAGGTCCACAACTTCACGACAGTCTGTAACATTGGAATCTACTCAGGATACAGAATCTGACTCTCCTCAAGAGGATGATTGTCCTAGAGCTTTGCCAGTGCCCCTAAGGCGAAACATAGTTAAGTAACTGATAGCATAGATAGATAAGTATATTCAACCCTTAGCCTTTGTGAGCCGATAGGGACAAGCAAAATTTCCAAATTTCCCATCACCTCGATCGTGATGTTCAATTTTAACCGGGGGGCTGTTACAACCCCTATTCACACGGTGATAGTGCTGGGTAAAGCTACAACAGTCAGCATGTGAACGTCTTCCAATTTCATGAACCGTGGGACCGATGGTCCACGTGTATGACGTCAATGTGAGCGCTGCCCAGTACTTTCAGTCGGTTGCTGATCAGACCGGTTTTGCTAGTCCCAGAGGACGCATCGCGCGCGTATTGTATCTCTATTATTTCCAATAAATATTTACGTGTATTAAAAATTTGTTTTTTTAAAACTAACTCTCGAACCCACTCGTTACATTGCAAAAGGGTATTCGAAAATTTTCCCGATATAACGCGACTTTCCGATCAAACTATACTAATCAAAGAGTATATAACCACTATACTAATATATGATGTCTTCAGCCACTTTCCATCTGACAGGTTATTATGTAAATTCCGGTGAGCGAGGAGGCGCAGAATCTTCTCCTTAATTTGCACTCTACTGTCGCTTCAAGAGTGCGCATTTAGACTGGTGGCAAGTGTTAGTGGATAGGCATCGATATCAACCCTTGTTGCAGGAAGGTTATACCATTTTTTTTTCCTCTGTAAAGGGCGCCCTCTGAAGGAGACGGGAGAGGGCGGTGGTGAATGCTCATGCTCATGCATAACTGCACGGGCCCGGCCATGCTGCCAATGTGGGACTCACAAGAAGTACGCCTACCCACTAAACACCACCTTGGGGCTGGTTTAGGTCATAGGGACACCTAAACCCACATCGGGTGAGACCCCCCTAGAGGCCGAGCATGGCGATCAGGCCATACTCCACCACATAGGCATATAGTGCATCTATTTTGAACCGACTTAATTCTCAATTCGACACGTATATTTATTGATACGTTCTTTCTTTCTATGTTCTCTCGTAAGTTTGTTAAATCCAAATTGGTTGCGACAATTCTTTTTATGTTTTAATAAAACCCATTTCAATTTGTTTTTATAATTGGTGTAGGTACGTAATAAAATATAACTATCATCAAGTCGGCCAGGTCATCACAAAAAATCGTGAAATAAAATACAAATTCACAATTTACGTTTAAGATAAGATAAGAAAACAGACATGTCTTTTTTGTTATTTACACAGATAATAAATACTCCTTACAGATTATTGTTATGCAGACGAAACATTTAACAGATGTCCTGTTACATAAAAAAATACATGTACACTAACAAATAACACTAACAATACAATAACATACGAGCTTATCTCGGTGTGAGATACATATTATATTGAAGGAAAGTTTAACTATTAAAGAAACACAGACAATTCATCTAGGTGCCTTTTCAAATGCATCCGGCCGCCGTCCGGGCCGGTTAAAGTAGTAATGTACGAGCTCCTGTCGCCGGCCGGTCGCTGTGCTTGTGAAAGATATCATTGGAGCTCATACATTACTAATTAAACCGGCCCGGCGACCGGACGGTGGCCGGGTGCATGTGAAAAGGCACCAGTTCGGCAGCAGTCGCTCACAAACTGTTAAAAAATACAACCTAGCATAAGCCTACGAAGCCTACATAGGACATGTAAACCCAGTTTTTTGAATAAAGTTTTTTTATTATTATTATTTATTATTATATTATACTACAGCGAATGACTCGCTCAGTGTAAACAAAGCACTGTAGTGACAGGTTGAAGCAGTCTATTTTCTATGCATTTTAATCGCCTTGTTTACTTGCAGTCAAAATGTTATGGCTTGTGTTAAAGGCAGTAAAAAATTATCGATTATATTATATATTAACCCTTTGTATATCCCCACTGCTGGGACACGGGACTCTTCTGCATCGCAAGAAGGTAAGGCTATACTCCACCACGGGGGCCAAGTCCGGGTTCGTGGAGGATTGTAAGACAGTGGCGGGCCTTTCAGTTGTTATCAAGCCGCCTATAAGGCCTCTGACATGGCTTAGCGACTGACATCACATGACAGCTGGCCCCAACGACTACATATTTATATGTAGGTAATATTAATATTTTCACAAAAGTATTTAATATAAAAGTATACATAGGGAAGAGCGGGTGCTCGTGCTCTTCCACTATAAAGGGAAATTTCCCGACAGGCAGATCGTATGCCTGGGGACGGCCGGTCCAACTGTTGTTAGTTGGACGTTATATTTATGGTATGTCATTGAAACACTTTGATTGCGCGATGCAGAAATGTTGGAGTTTGTAGTGCGCGCGCAGAGTTGTCACGTGCTAGCCACAGGTACAAAAATTATTCAATTAATCGTAATTTTATAATTATTGTTCCATATTTTTTTTATTTTTTAAGACTAATGAACCCAACTGAAAATTAATTTGTTTGGTTTCCTATTTTTCTGAGTATTTCTGTCTTCTGAAGTAAAAAAAAAAATCACACCAATTATATTCTTTTTAATGCACTAACCCGTGCTAAAGACAATTTTAAAAACCGGTTTATAGGCTAAAAAATCCACCCATGCCAGGACTATCGGACCCGCGACCTCTGGCTAACCGTGCCAGCACACTCCTAACTGAGCTGGTGGTGACCCGGCATTAGTGAAATTTGGAACATCTTTACAATGCTCTCTGTATTACGTACAGGCAGCAACATCTGCCTGAAGTAACTTACATCACTTACAGCCCTGTCACACCAAACTAAGTTTGCAGCAAGTTCTTCATTTTAGAGGGACTATAGTTGACGTGTAATCCAGGCATAATAGACTGATCAAGTGGTGTTAGGCGGCGCCCACTTATCTCCTCGTGACAAAATGTGCGGGGGATTGTCCTTTCAAATCCTAAATGGACTTAGTGAACGATATTTTTTTATTAGCCCCAAAGGAGCCGTATTGGGTTCTTATTTTGCGAGATTAGACGGATATTTTCGAGGTGTCACAAAATCTGTAGCGAACGCTACCAGCATTGGTAGCATTACTTTATTCGTAAATATATTTTTTTAGGTAGCATATTAAGTCCTACTGCAGAGCACAGGTCTTCTCTCAGAGAGTGTGGGCTTAATTACCGTGCATGCCCCCCACGCGTTGGTTATTTCAAGTGCTGATGTATCAGAACGCCTCAGAGTCTCAGGTTTCCTTTGGATGTTTTGGATGTTTCACTTCACCGTTCGATATAACCCTTGTATGTCCCCATTGCTGGAGCATACGGGTTTCTTTAGGTTAGGAAGTTTAGGCCATACTCCACCACGGGGGCCAAAGGCGGGTTTTTGGATTGATTGTAAGACAGTGGCGGGCCTGTTAGAAGTTATCAAGCCGCCCATAAGGCCTCTGACATGGCTTAGCGAGGACGTGACAACCGGCAGCAACGGCTTAACGTGCCTTGTGAAGCAAGGAAGCGCTCGAAAAAATGCCGCTAGCGGTAGACACGTGGTGGTCACCCATCTACCACCTGAAGGGACCTGTTTTTGCTTAACCCAACTGATTGATTTCAATCACTCGGTTCGACTAGGCCACGAGTGATAGCATTATTTTATCCGTCGATTTTTTTCGATTTCAACCCCTGCATGTCCCCACTGCTGGGGCACGGGTCTCTTCCTGCGTTGCAGGAAGGTTAGGCCATACTCCACCACGGGGGCCAAGTCCGGGTTGGTGGAGGTTTGTAAGACAGTGGCGGGCCTTAGTGTCAGAAGTTATCAAGCCGCCTATAAGGCCTCTGACATGTCTTAACGACTGCCATTACATGACAGCCGGCACCCACGGCTTAACGTGCCTTGCGAAGCACGGAAGCGCTCGGAAAAATGCCACTAGCGGTAGTAACGGGACGGTTACCCATCCCGCACCTGATCGCGCCTGTTGTTGCTTAACTCGAGAGATTGTTTCCAATCACTCGGTTCGACTATGCCACGAGCGCTTCCATTTTATCCGTAATTATTGTTAATTACTTTCATGTAGCCTATTAACGTCTTACTGACCTCAGGCCTTCTCTCAGAGAGAGAGAGAGAGAGGCTAGTATAGGATTAGTTGCTATGCGTGCCCACCCCGGATTGCCTATTTCAAGCGCTGAGGAATCAATATTGTTTAGTTGCGCCGACTACCCGTATTTCAGTTTCCGTTTCTTCTTTTCCGTCAATGGTTGTTTGGAAAAAAATACTTTTAGTAATAAGGCCGCCACTTGTACTGTACTGTTATTTTAGAAGTCTCTTATGTAATCCTTGGTGTACATGCAATAAAGAATATTGTATCTATTCTGGAAAACTCAGACTCAGGTTTCCATTGCATATTTTCCTTCACCGTTAGCGAGTTGTGTTGTTAGGTACTACATCTTCACTGTTAATGTATGACTTTGTAGGGGCTGAGACTGCTGACGTAAGTTGAGCGGGCCAGCGATTGGCCGCCAGTCGCTCGTGTGGGTCTCACCTAGTAACACTACTGTATGTGCTACACCTTGATTGAACTTGCCGTGATTTCCCATTATAGGTACTTGTGTAGCTGAATTCTGACTTTCATTCATCGAGATACTCACCCCCTAAAATTTTATAATAATTTAAGCCATTACACACAGAGCCTAAAATACAGGTTTATTTCTAGTTTAAGCTACGTATGCTCTTACCTATGTAAAAATCAAATTGTTGTTTACACTGTATTCCTATGATTGCGAGAGGTCCTGGGTTCGAACCCCGGCTGGGGACAAAAAAGTACCCCAGGTCTTGGATGTTTACATTTTTGTGATGTCGCTGTTTCTGGCTCCCAACACACAGGGTATCCTAGTGTGGGGCCAGAAGCAATTTATGCGTCTGTATGTAAAGGTTATGTTATGTTATAAATGAATTTCATTTTTAACTTGTTATATACAATTATATTATATTATTATTATAAATTATTTGTTGTATAAAAGACAATAAACAAAAGGTGGAATTAATGCTAATTTCATTGTCTAACAGTCAACCAAGCAGAGGTAGGTACAGGAGAGACAAAAATTGAGTTAGGCGACATACTCGCAGAGACAGGGTTGGCCGCGCGAAATACCTTTGAGCTTAAAGAAATATCGGGGTGACAACCAAGTCAGCATGGAAATATACGGTTTTCATAAAGAAACTTATTGCAATATTTCTGCAGCTCCCAATTCCACAGTTGGCACACATTCAAGTGAACAAATACGTGAGACGTTTTCGCGCGGTGCCGCAGACAAGGTATTCCCTTGAGGCGCGGTTTACACACAAGAGACGTGGCGAAGATGTGAGGTGGCGGAGGGCCAGAGTAATAATTTGATTTTTAAGTATTAAAAGGGTCTAATCGCGATTGTTTATTAGGTAAAACTACTTCTTCTTCTTCTTCAGGCTATATTAGTCCACTGCTGGACATAGCCCTCCCCTAATGAGCGCCAAAGGTTGTGCCATCATTATTTTTATTTTGGGTAATGAACATAATCCCCACGCTGGGCTGCGGGTTGGGGATCGCAGTTTGGTGGAATTGTACTGCAGGGGGTGATGCTGCCCACCCCCCAGTTGTGACCCTTAGTCGCCTTTTACGACACCCGCGGGAAGAATTTGGGTAACGTAATTACTTTGATTCTCGACGGCTCGGCAGCGTTGCAGTTGCCGTGGTCACGGCTAGACTGAAGTGGCGAGTTCAGGCAATTATTGTAGGTAGTCATTTGGAGTTTTTCGCAACGGGTCGACACACAACACTCACTACGCCCGCGGACAGGTCCGGTGACAAGGCGCGTGATTTGTATTTCTATAAAATGTAACAAAAATTTGTAACGGGTCCAATGCAATTAGCATTGGACCCGTTTAGTATGTAATTAAGTATGCGTATCGCGAATCATTAAGAAATTCTATAATTTTATTTTGTTTAGTATTAAATACGTTAATTACTTAATAATTCATTGTATTTTTATTTTAGGTGGACTGAACCACTGAGTGGCGGACAAGAACCGGTCAACGGTCAGTGGGCAGACCGTTACACATATACGCGTTAGCACAGAGAACACGCTGGGCAATGCTTTAAAAAATGGTTGATAGCCAAATATTGTATGCGTTTTAGAGTACATCTAAAGTATTGATTTAATTATATTTAAGTATTAAACATGAAAATTTTATTAACATAAAAACAGAGGAAAGATCATGTTTTATTTTGAGTCATGTGTGAGTGAATGAGTAAGTGTGTGCGCTTAGTTCCTATTGGACCCTAGAGGCTACGACTCTGATAAACATCTAAGAGAAACTGTTATGTCGCTTTTTTCAACTATGTCTTACGTAGATTATTAAATTCATAGTAAATTCAATGCTCATTTGAAATGCAACTTTTAAAAAGTAGTCCATTCTAAGTCTATGCAACACTCTAATAGCTTAGTTACGAAACCCCTCAAATACTATTTAAATAATCGACTTACATACAATTTAGTATGTATTTGAAAGCTTTTATTGCATTTCAAATAACAGAAGATATATTACAGGTAGATAATTGACGTGTTCTATGTTTTTTAGGCGTGCCACAAACGTGTCAAGTGTCACTTCAGAAAGAAATATACCGTGTGTCGGCCCCGCCGCCGTCAACTTCAAGTTGTCACACAAATGTTTACTTCATAGTTCTGTGTGAAGTGCAGTGAAGTGCTGTGCCATCCTAAGCTTGCACACAGTGAGGGATTATTATTATGTATAATCCCACTAATATTATAAACGCGAAAGATATTATGGATATTGAGTTAAGGATAATGGACGGATAAGATAAGATAAGAATATTCTTTATTGTACACCAGAGCACATATTATAAAACATGTAAAGATACAAAGTACAATTGGCGGCCTTATTGCTAAAAGCAATTTCTTCGAGACAACCTTACGACGGAAAGTTGCTGGAGGAAATAAGAGACGGGTAGTCGGTGCAAATATGAATATATTAATACACTACTTATATAAATAACAATATACCTACATAAACAGCTACATACATAGTTATGTAACTGTGTAATTATGTAACTGACGGATGTTTGTTACTCTTTCACGTAAAACAACTCAATGGATTTTAAGGAAACTTTACAATAATCTAGCTTTTACATCAAAATAATATTCAATTTATAAAAATATTGTGTGATATTTTTCAAATGCGACCTAAAATTATTTATGTCATAATTTTAATGTTAAAATGTTAGTTCTTTTCTACGCCACGCTAATCAACATTAACATTTACATACAAGCACATACATTGCTTCTGGCCCCACACTAGGATACCCTGCGTCGTGGGAACCAGAAACAACGACATCACAAACATGTAAACATCCAACACCTGGTGTTTTTTTTTGTTTCCAGCCGGGATTTGAACCCGGGACCTCTTGCATGGTAGGCAGACGCGCTACCGCTATGCCGCAGAGGTCGCTAATATAAGAAACTCGAAATACTAATCCTGCGCAGACGAAGTCGCGGGCACCAGCTAGTAATAATAATACAAAGATACATAACGTACACACACACACACACACACACAGAGATACTGGCGCAGGTAATGTGTGATTAGTAACAACTCCTGTTTAACCTCCTAAGCCCTAACGTCCTAGAAATAGGACATCACGAATAACTTTCTTAATTCACACCCAATGATTTAGTGGGAAGTCCGGAAAAGTTACTGTTCCAGGTCCAATATTTTCCTTATAATTTTTGGACACCATCAAAATCTATATAGTTTTAGAAGACCTGAAGTAACTGTTACCTCCAGGGCTTAGGAGGCTATACTAGACGTGGCAGCTCAGATGCTAAAGAGCCTTTTACCATAAAAAAAAGAGTTTTGACAAGGATATTTAAAAATTTCATATAAAATTACAATACAATATGATTTTTTTGCACTAACGACGCACTGCCTAACGACAACTAAACGCGCATTTTTAGAATAGAATAGAATAGAACAGAGCAGAGCAGAGCAGAGCAGCAGAGCAGCAGAGCAGCAGAGCAGCAGAGCAGAGCAGAGCAGAGCAGAGCAGAGCAGGGCAGAGCAGAGCAGAGCAGAGCAGAGCAGAGCAGAGCAGAGCAGAGAAGAGCAGAGCAGAGTAGCAGAGCAGAGCAGAATAGAATAAAAAAGCTTTATTCCAAAGACAAGACACACACAACACAACAACAAAAGTACAGTAAAAGCATGGTGCTCACAGTAAAAGTACGTTTTGTGAGTTAAAATTAAACATGCACATAAAACATTATTACAAACTTACTTATAACTAGAAAAGTGAACAGCACGTATTATCTCCAATTTCGTAAGTACTTAAGGACTATTTTAGATTGTAATCACGCCGCCCTCACGCCACCGGCTCTTTATACCGTAGATAGACCTTTAGCTGCCACTGTCTCATTAACGGCATGTCGCTAGCAAATATTACATACCTTTGAAGATTGTGTTCAAGGAGATTGTACTGTGTGGATCCTTTCGGTAAAGTCAGAATTTGAGCTTTTATCTTGCGAGAACAATTTACAGGCGAAGTACAGGATAATTTCGTTTTACGTCTGCTATTTACATCGTTGAGGTTTTTTTGGGGTTCCCTGGTTTTTTTGGCGAGAACAATTTATAGGCGAACTACAGGTGTAGTTAATAATTAAATTGGGTTTAATACACCTACACCTGTAGTTAGGGTCTAATCGCGATTATGTATTAGGTAAAACGGATGTTTTCTCGTGGTCCCATTATTTTGTCCCGTTAACGGGTCCACGACGGATAACTATCCACTAACTCATATATGTAATCTTTCTATTACCACTGGCACTTTTCCTAAAGCATTCAAGCAATCTACTATTACTCCTATTTATAAATCAGGAGATAAAACATCTGTAAACAATTATATGCCAATTTCTATACTGCCAACCTTTTCTAAAATATTAGAAAAAATTATTAACTTACAAGTGACAAAATTCTTAGAAAAAAACAAATTACTTTCACAGAACCAATTCGGCTTTCGTATTAATAAATCGACTACTGATGCAGTCACTAAATTGATAAACTCTGTTGTAAAAGGACTTGATAAGGGGGAAAAGTGCCTGGCTATATTTCTGGATCTGCGTAAGGCATTCGATACAATTTCTATCCCTCTACTATTAAATAAGCTTGAGATGATAGGTATAAGGGGCCTCCCATTGCAATTACTTCAAGATTACCTAATTGATAGGAGGCAATGTGTAAGAATAGGGAATAATATTAGCGACGCACTGCCAGTGGGCTATGGAATCCCTCAAGGAAGCACACTCGGTCCGACTCTCTTCCTGGTGTATTTAAATAGCCTCTGCAATATCAACATCCCTAACGGTAAAATTATTTCATTCGCAGATGATACGGCACTTTTATTCCGGGGAGAGAGTTGGTCCGTAACTTTCAACCATGCCCAAACTGGACTTAACTTAGTTAAACGTTGGTTGGATACAAATTTACTAAGTCTAAACATAGAAAAAACCAAATACATGACCTATTCCATCGTTCCCCAAACACAACCTAAGAATTTAAATTTATATATCACTGCTCATTCCATGTCATGCAATATTTCTGCCTCTCTAGCCTGTGACTGTCAAAAGCTCGAATCAGTAAATTCCATAAAATATTTAGGAGTCATCATTGACAAGCATCTAACTTTCAAAGAACATATAAAGGCGGTTACCAGTCGTGTGCGAAAACTTATGTATATATTTAAAAATCTACGTCACGTGGGTGACGCTTACATAATAAAAATGCTTTATTTCGCCTTATGCGAATCAATTCTTACTTATTGCTTATCTATATGGGGAGGAGCACCTAAAACCTATCTGGTAAGCCTCGAAAGAGCTCAGCGTGCTATACTTAAAGTCAGCTACTTCCTACCAATTATAACACCTACTACTAAAGTATACGAAATTTGTCAAGTTTTAACGGTGCGGCAGCTGTTCATACTGAACACAATTACTCGTCAACATAAAACTACACCTATCATTACCACAATTAGAAGACGAACTGATATAGTGTTTAGAGAGGAACGCTTTCGTACTGTCTTTGCAAATCGTTTTCAAGCTTTCTTGGGAATTTACTTATATAATAGACTCAATAAAATCCTTAATTTACAATTTCTCAATAATTTTCAGTGTAAAAAGCAAACTAAAACCTACTTGCGGAGTCTAACTTATGACCAGACGGAGGATTTACTGAAAATTGCCAAATAAACCTGGGCATAGGTATGTTTCACTGCGTAACGAAACATACGTATTCAGCGAAATACTAATATACATATACATAAGTATATTAACGTCTCTCTTATAAACATACGCACACACAAACACCCACAGACACACACACACCACACACTCACACTCACACACACAAATACACATGTGCATGTTAGTTTACTTTGGGTTTATTGTAGTAATTAATTATTTATATCGAATTTCAATTCTCCAGTACATTATTGCAGTAAATGTCACTGGTAGCATAAAATAATAACATGTTTTTCACACCTCCTGCTCGACAATGCCTTATTACGTACCGTCAAATATCATCGTAAAGCATAGCCTTGTCTCTCGAGGGCAATAATAATGAAGAATTTCCCTAGGGAATAAAGTGATTTGAATTTAGAATGTCAAAATTCGCATGAAAACTATGAAGAAGCCCCGCATTGCAATTCGAAATTCGAATTGTTGTTCGAAACTCACCCCTTTTTTCTTTTTTTTCTGAACTACTGTGTCGTGTGACCGCGCGAAACACCAATAAAAAAAACCGGCCAAGTGCGAGTCAGACTCGCGCACCGAGGGTTCCGTACAAACCTGTATTATAGACCTGAGTATTTGGTATGAATTTCAATTTAATACCTCTACGCGTTTATGAGGAAATGGGTAGTAAGTTTAAAATTATTAAAAAAAAAATATATTATGTGATGTAACTAAAAATTTATGGTTTTCGTAATTTTTCCTTTATCTATGCTATAAGACGTTGCTTCGTACCAAATTTCAAGATTCTGAGTTCACGGGAAGCACCCTGTAGGTTTTGATTCCCTTGCAAGTGTCGAAAATTTGCGGCATAAACGGCTGTATCTTTTGATTGCGTTGGCTTAGAAGTTTGATTTTTTCACAGCTTCAAGGGACAGTAGACCTGAGTAATTGATATAAATTTCAGCTTCATACCTCCACGCGTTCCTGAGAAAAAGGGTCTTGACAGACGGACGGACGGACGGACAGACGGACAACAAAGTGATCCTATAAGGGTTCCGTTTTTTCCTTTTGAGGTACGGAACCCTAAAAAGAAAAAAAAGGCGCGAATTGCAAATACGAATTTAAAAGTTATATTCAATTTAAGTTGCTAAGCCGTAAAAGAGTGTGGACTTTATATTAATAAATATTTTTCAACTTATGCAGCCCTGTCTTTTTATTGTCTCCCAGATGGTGTGAAAAGTAGAGTATTCACCTCTGGAATAAAACATGTCTTAGTCTCGGGCGGTATGAACCCCTGGCTTCACTCAGGACTCTACATAACTCCCTCGCTTCGCTCAGGAGTTAAAACTCGGAGTCCTTCGCTCCGCTCAGGGTTCAATATACCGCCCATGACGTAATACATGGTTTTATTCCCTTAATGCATAATCTACTAATATTCATCAAGTAAATTTTTCGATTGTAATATGGAACAGTTGTGTGAGCATTTTAACAGGGCACTGACGCCTGTATCACAGATTTTATCTACCACAGGCTTCAAAGTCTATCCAACCGTAACTTCACTATATTTAAAATGTATGGACTATTCACTATATAATAATAAGACAACTAAATAATTATGTTATACTATAACTTATGTTACAATAACAATGGAATGTGAATTAATCTTAAATAAATAAATAAATAAATAAATAAACAAACAAACAAACAAACAAACAAACAAACAAACAAACAAACAAACAAACAAACAAACAAACAAACAAATAAATAAATAAATAAATAAATAAACTATCCCTCGTGGTCCCGTTATACGTCATCAACTATTTCTCGTGGTCCCGTAAATAAATATGATGCCTCCTGTATAAGAATTTTCACTGGCTTGTCACGTTCAGCACCACGTTTCTCTCCTTCTCCCTATGCTTCCTGTATCCTTCTGCCGTTGCTCATGCAACATTCCTGAATTAAGTTTTACTGTGTTACATTTTGTAAAAAAAAGTACTGGGATTGCATGAGGTCATGGGTAGCTTATTATATAGTTTATTAGTTAAACAGAGATAGAGTTTCGATTTTGGAAAACGTACTAGGCTTTCACGGAAATGTAGAAGTAATTTTATAAATCTGTGATTTGATTACTCCTCTAGGGGTCTCGGATGCTTCTGGAAAAAAGTACTAGGCTCACATGGAGATGACGGAGTTGATTGCGTTTTTATACCGGGTTTTTTGAAATACGCAATTTCGGAAACGTTCGTAGAGTTTGTTTTAAAACAACTCAAGTGATCATATTTCTAGAATTGATAATAAAGAATGTCCATTCTGGGTATATGACAAAACTTTGGCAGTTGCATCTTCGTAATGATGGGATCCAGTGGAACCTTCACTTGCACTACAAGGGACCACTGCAGTGCCGGGGATATACATGTTTCAACACAGGTTTCAACACAAAATAAATAACAAATAGGTGTATAACTAACACATTATGATTATAACCATTGTATATCAAACAACGTCAATATAATGTAAAATAAAAACGAAACATCCTTTTTTTTTAAAAAAAACGAAATATTTTTAGTATTTGAAACAAATAATTTTGATTAAAACTGTTTTTATACGGATTTATGCTCGTTTATTACATTTTTTACAATTTTCCAACGTTTCGGCACTTTTTCAGGTGCCGTGGTCCCGGATGACTCCTAATTACTAATTAAAAATACTAAATAATTTTGAAACATAAAAGTTATCTTAAATGACAAAATTCTAATCCACTCATAAGAATTGCGCATTTCAGACATCACCCTGTAGATAAAGAAGCGGGTTATTATTTATGGTCAAAACTGTTTCTTTTAAGAAAGTACTGTGGTCTGGATATGAATTTTTTTATGTATCCTATAAACGTTCTTCTGCAGGCCAGGAGAACTATTTTTGAATCACTCGTATGAAATTGTATCGTCGAATGCGACATAAGACACACTCGTCTTCTAAGTCGCATGATCTCGTTTTTCCGTATTTTTGAATCGTTCGCCTGAAGTGTTGCCAGTACAATATGAAGTATTGTATTTTATCCGTTCCACGCAGAAATTACAAAAACCGGAAACTACCGTAACGGAAACGGAACGTAAAATATTTCGTTTATTGGCTGTTAAGATGAAAAATTTGCCTTTAGTTGCAAAACAAACAAAACACTGTCATAGATCGTAAATAACACTTTGGTTTGTTTTTGTTCGAAAATGTCGAAACAAAAAATCAATTCGGCACAAAAGCACAAACTCCTCGATTTGAAATTAACACAAATTTTGACAATTAATCTATCGATCGACATACGAGACGAGTGGTAAGGACCATTCGTTGCAGTCGAGTGATTTAAAAATACGAAATTTCGTCTATCGAACGAAAATCAGTAGAAATCGAACGCTCGACGCGAGACGAGTGATACAAAAATAGAGCTCCAGAGACGTTCAGAAACGTTTACTGGAGGCCTTCTCTGAGAGGCGGATTATTAATTACCACACTTGCCCACGTCGGATTGGCAGTTTCAAACGCTAGGGTAGGTATCCTAATATCGCATTTCATGGATAAATAATTGCGGCAGCGTTCCAGTTGCCGTGGTTTCGGGTAGACTGTAATGCTGCCGAACGTCTTAACGTCGCTGTGTAACGTCGGGGTATAAGGTAATTACAATACAATTACGTTTTACCTAATAAATAATCGCGATTAGACTCGTTTAATGTATAACTATGCATAAGTATCGCGAATCATTGAGAAATACAACTAGACGATAATTTCATTTTACGTCTGTAATAAAATTTCCAAAACTCCTTCCTTCCTTCTATTACATGTTCGAATCAAGCAGAGTTGGTTACACAACCTCACGACTTTTCTACCGGGTTGGCAGATAGTGGCCAGGATCAGGATGGCGTGGAGTTCAAAATAAAAATCAAAGCCTCGCTATACAGCGAGGCAATGCCACCAGCCTTCTCGGTACTCTACCGATCGACAGCGATCTGGCTGAAATATTTTATTTAAATTAGGTTTGTCTAATTTATACATTTTCAATTATGTATTTTTTTATTTCTTGTGTGATAAGTAGTACTGTAAATAAACACCTATGTAAATATAAAAAAAAACACCTAAAACTAAAAAAAATCAAAATAAGTACCGATCTTAAAACTACCAACATATAAAAAATATTATTATTATTGAAATTAAATAAAAGATTGTTATACTTAAAAAAAATATTTCAACGTAAAGAATTTTGATTCTGTATGTCAATTTAAAATGTTAAGCCGCTGCCTTTGGCTAGTATTGTAGTAGAGAAAAAGGCAGCGGAAAAAAACTCCAATCCCATCTTTCCAAGATCTTATCACAATTAATTTTAAGCCTAATACCTACATTGCTACCTATTGATAAGATTCCACGATGGCCATCAATAACTAAGAGTTGTAATAGCTCTAAAGTGACGGAACTGAAGTGGGATACAATCCAACCCATTTAAAAAAAATATTCGTTGGAGTTTTTAAATGCATTTGAATCCATTAGAATATTTAGATAATATAATAGTCGTTATTTCATTAGTATTCAATATAAATCATTAGTATTTTTACTGCATCTATGGGTCAAAAACTGGGAATTTTGTTACATACACATTGAGACCGACGGTGGATAGGCGGTTAAACAAGTTTGTAGAAGAGACCAACAAAAAGTTTTCTAAAAAAAAACATTTTTTTTTTCATATTATAATATCGGTTTCATTCTTGTACTATGTTTTAATACCGGAAACTGCTGAGCCCAAAATTTTAATAAATACAGAGCTTGGGTCCATTATTTTATATTAACCATTATTTATTCTTAGACTTTATATTTTTGCTGATATATTTTTTATTCATCATGGGGAGTTTGATGAATAAAAAATCGGGTCTTGTGGCGCACCCTGGGGGAGGCTTATGTCCAGCAGTGGACTGCAATAGGCTGAAATGATGATGATGATGATGATGATTTTTTATTGTATGTTTGACATAAATACTTGTGTGAAATGGTTTACATGTTAAATTTGCATTACATTTCAATATTTGTACGTCTCAGTGGCAATATATGCTGGAACAGTGCAATTTTTTGTAAAACCTTTTAGTTTTTGTATACGTATGTTTTACAAATAAATTAATCTTATCTTATCTTGTTCAAAACCCTCTCCACACAAGTGCGATTCGTGCTTGGCCGACGTTTTGAAGGAATTTGCGCTATTACAGTTATGTTGAGGAAAATACAGCGATAAAAACCTGCATTTTGCGGAAACGACGCTTCTGAAACGCTCTGTCAGTTCAGATTTGCGTTTCAAAAGGCTTTAAGGCCGCTTTCACCGGCGTATACCTTTGTAAAATAATAACATTGTATTATATTGATTACTGTGCGCTTTGGAACTGGCTATGCTCGGAGCCGCTTTGATAGTTCCCATCGAATGAAACAATCTGCCGAAGAATTTTAAAAAACCTAATTAGAGGCTTAGAGTACCTATACAGGGCGTCCCAAAGTTATGGGCCATGAAGGGAAAGTACCTTAAATATCGTAGATAGGGTATTTTGCTGAAAGAAGACTTTATGTTATTTTTAAAAGTTAGTAATTTTGCATTCAAAGATTTAAAAAAAAATACTTGCCTTGTCTGGGAATCGAACCGTCTTAAATAAAAAAAAACACCCCTACTTTTATGATGCCAATCGAAAGAATGGCCAAAAACTAAGAACTTTTCTTAAGTAACATAGTATTTTAAAAGAAAGGAACAGCGTGAAATTAATCATTTTAATCAAATTAAAAACATACATGAAACTGCCGTAGTCGTAGTGGGTATGGGTATATAGATCAGCTTTTGCTACCGAGCTATATGCTTAGCTCGGTAACAAAAGCTGATCTATATACCTATTTAAGTCATTTCCTGTAAATATTTTTTACTCGCTGAGGGTGAGGCGTATTTACATACCTCAGACGCTCAAGCAAAGCGATGCGTGTTCTTGAGTGGAGAGACCCCGCGACTCAGCAAACGTAGTGTAGAACGCCCTCTGACTAGGTGGGCTGACGATCCGCGAAAAACTGCTGGCAAGACAGCAAAGGTGCAGAAGGAGAAAAAGAAACCGAAACCTATAGTTTGTTATGATTGTCATGAACCAGATGCTGGATGCGGCAAGCTGAAGACAGGGTGCTATGGCGCTCATTAGGAGATGGCTTTGTCCAGCAGTGGACTGACATACGTAATACAGAGAATACTGTAAAGAGGTTCGAAATTTCACTGATGCCGGTGAGTCGCCCATTGGCTCAATTGGTAGAGCGCTGGCACGGATAGCCAGAGGTTGCGGGTTCGAATACCTGCATGGGTGAAATTTTTAGCCTCTAAATAGGTTTTTGTCTGAAGAAGAAGAAGACGCTCAAGTACATGAAGTTGCCAATCCGCGGTGGGCACGGATGTTGAACCGCAAGTTCTCTCTCTCTCTCTCTCTGAGAAGGACTGTTTTCTACAGTGGGACGTAAATATTTCGGAAGTCCAAAATTTGTATGTCTGGATGAACTTCATTCTCTCGTTGTTGTTCCGGATATGAAGGATGGTTCAAAATAAATTAGGTACACTTAGTATTGTCGCAATTTTGGATAATTGTAATATAAACAGGGTTACATTTGATCATTCTGGCATTGGTTTGCATTGATATTGTTTCCCCGATTGCTTCATCGATTAATAGTAAACGTTACGATCTTAAAGGTTTCAATAAAATAGTGTCAAAAATAGGAAGTGCCGTTGTTTCTATTGAATAGTAACCGTTCGTTAAGTTGGCATCCCTGCGGCAAAGTATGGCGGGGTGTATCGATTGATTGGGAAAGTCAGAACCGTGAACGTGTATTCTTGGTGGAGGAAACATATCCTAACAGTATTAAGTATTTGTGAAGTTATAGTAACAATACCACTCGCTAACTGTAAAGGTGCTGTGTGGTGTCGGCCTAGAGAATAGCACCAACCCAAATTCTTCCCGCGGGTGTCGTAAAAGGCGACTAAGGGACACAAACCAGGGGGGGGGGGGGGGTCAGTAGCGCCCCCTGCAGTACAATTCCACCAAACTGCGATCCCCAACCCGCATGCCCAGCGTGGGAATTATGGGCATTACCCCCCAATGATAGCACAACGATGCGCTATGGCTAAAGGAAAACATCGTAAGAAAACCTGAGTGTCTGAAGTGTGAAATACTTCAGCGATTCTCGGTCTCCACTCAATAAGCAGTCCTACCTAAAGGTTATGGGGTCCTGTCACAGATATGACCCGCCCACTATCACTTCATTTGCTAATGCGTTGAGCTTATCGGTCACTTTAGTTCTCTGACGAATCGCTTCGGTTTGGATCCGATCCTGCGGGTAAATACCGAGCATAGCTCTCTCCATAGCTCGCTGAGCGACCTTAAATTGGTGGACAATTCTAAACGTTGCATGACATACGCAGAAAGAGAATATGTGCTTAATTACCACGCGGGCCAACCGGGGATGGGCAATTTCAAGCGCTGAGGTAGTTGAAGACCTCAGAGTCTCAGGTTTCCTCACGATGTTTTCCTCTCTGTTTCACTCTTCTGAGCGAAGGCCGGTGCCCTGCAGTGAGACGTATATAGGCTATATAGAAAAGAAACTTATATTATATTTTATTTATTATTATTATTCTTTATTTGGAAATCCAACATTTATTTTAACGTTTTAAATGATAGAACATTCTTTATTGTTCTATCATTTAAAACGTCGAAGGAGTCAGGACGCTACAAAGTATTATAAGAAAGCTGTGTATACGTATTGAAAGTTACATTGTATGTTTTTGTCAATAAATAGTAAGTAATTTATATTACTTACTATTTATTGATTTAACTTACTTACTTATTGTACACATAAATATATGAATATACGTAACAGAAATTATATAAAAAATGTAGTACAATTGGCAGCCTTATGACTAAAAGCGATTTCTTCGAGGCATATCCGTGCATGGTGATAAGAAAGAAATTAGAAACGGATGAATGATTAATGATGATGAAACAAAAAAAGTTTTTTCAGGATCGTGGCAAGTGGCAAACCATACATTCTGCCTACACCTGCGGGATACTTGGTGTGAATTTCATCGATATGGGTATCAACCCTTTGTATGTCCCCACTGCTGGGGCACGGGTCTCTTCCTGCATCGCAGGAAGGTTAGGCCATACTCCACCACGGGGGCCAAGTCCGGGTTTGTGGAGGATTGTAAGACAGTGGCAGCCCTTACTGTCAGAAGTTATCGAAACGTCCATAACTCTGACATGGCTTAACAATTGCCATGACATGACAGCCGGCATCAACGGCTTAACGTGCCTTGCGAGGCCCGAAAGCATTCGAAAAAAATGCCATTAGCGGTAGCTACGAGACGATCACCCATCCAGCACCTGACCGCGCCTGTTGTTGCTTAGCCCGAGTGATTTATTCCAGTCACTCGGTTCCTATAGGCCACGAGCTCTTCGGGGTCTTAAGGTGAGTTTATGTTAGGGAATATACTTAAGAAAGTGTTATTTGTAATTGTCTATTTTATCGGGAAGTGAAACATAAAGTGTCAGTAGTTAGAATATTTTCGGGGCTTAATCGCGTAGTAATTTATTGTTATTTTACCTCGACGTTTCGACGACGTTACAGCCATCGTGGTCACGAGAAGACTGATGGCTGGCATCCGTTCGCATCTTCGGCTGATGAGGTTTCAGACTACCCTCAATCAGCCATCACAAAGCACTATTAGGGTCGCGACACACTACACTGACAATGTCGGACGATAAGCCATAAGACTTTTTTCACTCGAACACATCTTGACGACCGGATCCCACATTTGCGACAGTTAAAATAGCAATAAATTACTACGCGATTAAGCCCCGAAAATATTCTATTGTGTTACGAAGGCTTGGTCTCTGTTAGACCGATGAGCAGAGGTCTGAACAGCGGCGAAAATAAAATGGTGATGCAGCGTGGCAATATTTTACTGATCTTGATGGTGCAGATACAGGCAGATTAAAGAGACTTATAAAGAAGTTACAATCCTATTTAAAGAAATAATTGAATAAAAAAAGACAAGAACTGCCAACTTTACAGAATGAAATCAAATTAGGTGGCGCTGATATCGCGACGGATTTGTACTAAACAATACTTATTAAATTAATGAACAGCTCTTAAGTAACTGAAATATTACTATAATATATTTTAACGTAATTAAACAAATCAAATTATCCTTTATTAATAAAATTAATTAGACTGTAATTCAGGAACGATTACTTATAATAAATATTCATTATGTCCTAGTATTTATGGAACTACCAACTTCAGCATCAAAGTAAAAGTAGACGGCGCTGATGGCGCGACGGATATTGATTGACAATACTAATTAATGAGAATACAATTCAATTCAATTAATTCTTGTTCATAAATCAATTAAAATTAAAATAAACCAACAAGGAAAATATAAAGCTATTTGTAACCGACAGAAATACTGTATCTTGAGATTTGAGAACTTTAATGAACCAAATATTAATCAGATAAATTAAGAGTGATTCGAATCTAAAAATTAAATGAACATTACTATTATTCAATTATATAATTGGGCCGACCTAACCTTAATAACCTAACAATTGTTTACTAGTCGCGAAAGTTTAAAATATGTTAAAAAGTGTCAATGTCTGAAGAGAACCCCGTGTTCTTTTGATACTCTGGCTAAGTAATAAAGCTAAGTGCTTTATTATTTAACCAGAAAGGGAACTTTGAACGTTATTAATAAGTTCAAAGGTGGGAAGATCAAAAATACTGCGCACCTACAGATTCCTTTTCAATTTCTTTTCTTGACTGTTCGTTGACCTTTGAACCGACATTGTAAGGTCGGTTTCACCTTTTGCCTAGATTGGCGTTTAGATTACATTTACTTACCTGGATTGTAAGTTATTTAGTTTACGTGGTTGAGTAATTGTAAATACGTAAATTTTGTTGAAGTTCCTACGTAATTCATTGTTAATAAATTTGACGTAGCTATTTTAAAAACCTATTTAGAGGATAAAAATCCACCCATGCCGGGACTCGAACCCGCGACCTCTGGCTAACCGTGCCAGAGGTCACCGGACGTGCCTTGCGAGGCCCGAAAGTGTTCGGAAAAAATGTCACTTGCGGTAGTCACGGGACGGTCACCCGTCCTGCACCTGACCGCACCTCTTGTTGCTTAACTCAAGACATTGGTTCCAATCACTCGGTTCGATTAGGCCACGAGGGTTTCGAGTTTGCCGACAAATAAAGACTTGAAATTGTAAACTTGAACTTGACAGAAGCTAATAACAGGTTTAACAAATTAAAAACTTAAAAACCTATTTAGAGGCTAAAAATTCCACCCATGCCGGGATTCGAACCCGCGACCTCTGGCTATCCGTGCCAGCGCTCTTTCAAACTGGGCTAATGGGCTACTCACCGGCATCAGTGAAATTTCGAACCTCTTTACAATATTAGTTGTATTACGTACAGGCAGCGACATCTGGCTGAAGTAATTTACATCACTTGCAGCCCCGAGTACCTGCTTTGCAGTTAGGTTTTACATCGGAATGATATCGCTGTACCCACATGATTATATTATTTTTAATGCACTAACCCGTGCTAAGGACCAATTTAAAAACCTATTTAGAGGCTAAAAGAGGCTAGAGGTTTTTAAATTTGTCCTTAGCACGGGTTAGTGCATTAAAAATAATATAAAATTAAAAACTTGCCTAAGCCTCAGACAGTGAGTCCAACCGAAGTTAGAATACGAAGTTGGCAAGATAAACGGCACATCAAACTTCGAAAGCCTCTGGTCCTATACAAACTGGCCCTGATAAGTTTGCTTAGTTGATCGAGTTACTATGTACATAACTAGGTAAGTCAAATAAATGGAGGTGTCCCGAAGTAATTTTAACTAATACCCGTCATAAATATGGAAGGCTGGACATTCTTGTGAATTTGGCATGAATAAATAATAATAAATATTTATGGACATATTACACAGATCTCGTTAGCCCCATACTAAGTACAATTAAATGACTTGTGTTACAGTTGCTAACTCGACGGTAGATGTAATACAATAATTACATAGATAACATTCAAGACCTGACACAAACTAGAAAAGTTCGTTTTCTAGTTTGACCCAGCCGGGGATCGAACCCGAGACCTTCGTTTTACAGTCAGCATGCCAAACCGTTGCGCTACCGAGGCCGTGATTTGCGACGCCCTAGCTATATCTTCTTCAGGCTATATAAGTCCACTGCTGGACAAACTTGGTTGGTCCAGTAGTGGATCATTGGTTGTGCAAACATTAGGGGCTAATGCCCATAATCTCCACGCTGGGCGTGCGGGTTGGCGATCGCAGTTGGGCGGAATTGTACTGCAGGGGGCGATGCTACCCACCCCCCGGTTTGTGTCCCTTAGTCGCCTTTTATGACACCCGCAGGAAGAATTTGGGTTGGTGATATTCTCTAGGCCGACACCACACAGAAATATGCTGTGTGGTGGCCTAGCTATATGTCACGTGATTACTATCAGATTTACTTCTTTCTTTTTAACTTCTTATCGACTTCCTGGCTAGCCATCGACTGACACTTCAAACAAATGTTGATGTTGATCTGATTGTCGTGATATCTATGAATAGTTCTGGCACACTGACCGTATTAGTAACGGAGCGTCATGCGTTCACCGGGATCGCATGATTTGGCCGACAACATTGCACGACAGATGTCTGACTTTAGGTTACTGAAGTGTATTAGTTAGGGTAATCAATTTAAAGAAATTAAAACTGAGAAATAACGAGTGGAAAAGTGTGACGATATCTATTTGTGATGCCTGGCCGAAGGTAAGGTAATTTTTTAAAATTAAAATAATTAAGTCCTTATCACGGCTTAGTGCATTAAAAAGAATATAATAAAGTAATTTGTTACAAAAATCGTCAAAATCAGAATCCAAAAGAGTAGGCTTTTCAAATTAACGAGTAATAAGGTACTAACTTGTTATCTTGTAAATAATCTTGATTAGTCTTATCATTGAAATGTAAACTTTACTAACAAAAATATGTACATTTTAGTTGAATTTCATAAAATTTCAGATTGAAGTGGTAACGTGTAAAGATTTTCATTTAAAACGTGTGTTCGACATCATCCCTTGCTTATAATATTTCATCTGTCAGCATACTATGCCATATCACATCGAAGCAAAGCTTATATCATGCTACGTCGTAGCATAACGTGTGTCATGCTACGTTGTAGTAAAAGTGCAGGGCGTTCTTATTCGTAGCATGTCGTATCATGTAGCAAGCCGACTACGACGTAGAGGGCATTCTATTTCCTAGGCTTTTATTGTGCTACGTCGTAGCAAAAGTTGTAGCCGCATGTATTATTTAAATCGTAGCGGAATGCAGGGCATTTTATCTTGTAGTATGTTACAATGTAGCTAAGTGTATAGAATGCTACTTCGCAGTAAAGTGAAGGCTATTTCACCTTGTGGAAAAGCGTGTATCAAAGTGAGCACAATTATTATATCGTATCAAAGTATATATTAAGCTACATTGTAGAAAAGTGTATATAAATCTGACTTGAATGCTTTCAATTTCAAATGACTGCCTTTAATTGGCCTAGCCGTTTGAGAGAGAGAGAGAGAGAGAGAAAGAGAGCGAGAGAGAGAGAGAGAGAAAGAGAGCGAGAGAGAGAGAGAGAGAGACTTTTATTTGAAAGCCACAAAGATACAATACACATAACACAATGTAACACGATATTTAAATAATACAGACAAATAAGAAAAGAAAGAACAAAGAAAAATATTATAAAACAAAGAATACGATATAAAACAAACATTTACAATTTAGAAGGGCATTGTATCCCCGCAGCCACAAACAGGTAGCTGATTCAGCATTTGCTGCAGGCTGGGCCTGCAACACGTCTAGTCATGTCTAGTCGTATAGAAAGGTCTGGGTGTCTGGGTGTTTTTTCATGTTTGTGATGTTCTAGCCTTGTTACCATATCGCAGGGAGTCCTAAATATGGGATCAGGGCAAGATTGTGTTTTGTGAAGGTTGTTTATTTTGTATTTATTTCGATCTTTTACTCCATTTAACGCCTTCCCTGTAAAAGAATACCGCACACGCCGCGGGATCATAAAAATAATGGCCAAAGACATAAACGTTAACTTATTCGTAAGTAAACCAGCTAGACCGTGAAGTTATAGTTGGGGACCTCAGAGCTATAGAGTGGCCAAGAAAAATGGATGTTTTAACTCAGTTCCGGATTCACTTACTTGCTTTTCTGTCGCAAGAGTCCGACCAGGCCCTAGGTTCTGTTAATGCATTGTAGTACAATGGTAATTGTTCGAACGTGGCGATTTCATTTCATTATTATCCTCAAACCTTCAATAGTATAAAAAATACGTCACGTGTCCCGTTCATTTATCTGTCATTGTAGTGTAATGCTTTAATAGAATTAAGGTTCTGGAATCCAATTCTCACTTCATTAGCATATAATTGATCCTGCACCGGAGGAACGTTAGGCCTTACTCCACCACGGGGGCCAAGTCCGGGTTGGTGGAGGATTGCAAGGCTGTGGCGGGCTTTACTGTCAGAAGTTATCAAGCCGCCCATAAGGCTTCTGACATGTCTTAACGACTGCCATTACATGACAGCCGGCACCAACGTCTTAACGTACCTTGCGAAGGAAGGAAAAGCTCGGAAAAACAGCCACTAACGGCAGTCACAGGATGGTCACCCAGCCAGCACCTTACTACGCCTGTTATTGCTTAACTCAAGTGATAGATTCCAATCACTCGGTTCGACTAGGCTACGAGCACTTCCGTAAGACGGTAATTATAAACTAGCGGTGTTTTCTAAAAACCCAGATCTCAGCCTACCTCGGATTACGGGTCTCAGCCTACAGATGTGAATTTATAATATACTAGCTGACCCAGCGAACTTCGTACCGCCTAACAGTCGATTCTTGATTTTTAGGGTTCCGTACCTCAAAAGGAAAAAACGGTACCCTTATAGGATCACTTTGTTGTCCGTCTGTCCGTCCGTCCGTCTG